>JBAMCL010000059.1:0-581159 GCA_037075165.1 Hirtodrosophila histrioides
AGTTATTAATAATAGTAACAGTAGGCTATATAAGTTAAATAAACCTTTAAAAAATTAAAAAAAAAAAAAAAACGTTGAATGCCAATCGTTAGTCCTGATTCCTACGAGTACAGAAATGTCTGGGTTCTTGAAATCCTTAAGGATTTGGCCGAGCTATTGCTAAAAGGATGCCTCAAGATTTTGTGGCTTAAGATCAGCAGCCCAAAAGTAAGCAACAAATATTTTGAATTTCTGCACACACATATGGAACGGTTTTCTAGTAGCTCCCATTCAGCCATATCCTTGCAGATTTTAAAAGGACATTGTGTGTTAGGATCGTAAGGACCTACTCTATCGATTGGCATTCAATGATTATGGGGTCATCTAAGGACCATCGACTTGTAAATTTTCAGTCCGAGGGCGAAAGGAATCGTGCTAAAAATACAAAATACTCAATATCTTGGGAACTACAAAGACGAATTTGATGTCCTTTGGCCAGTTGGTAGCCCTGATAATGCCAGGTTATCTGACACAGGACTCGTCAGGATACGCAAGGATACGGCCGAGATATCGCTAATTTTCTGTATACAGAAAAGTCCTTATTTCTCAGCTCCTGTAGGGATATTTGACCTTTGGGTTATATATCCGAGTTAAACAGAATAAGTCCTATCTTTTTGCCAAAGAACATCAAAATCGTCCTTGAAATGACCGAGTTACAGGCGATCTTGTGATTTTAGATCCTTTTTGCTGACCTACCCCCTTGCAAAAAAATGAAGTGTTTTTTCGGTGAAATCCTGGAAATCGTTGAATGCCAATCGTTAGTCCTGATTCCTACGAGTACAGAAATGTCTGGGTTCTTGAAATCCTCAAGGGTTTGGCCGAGCTATTGCCAAAAGGATGCCGCAAGATTTTGTGGCTTAAGATCAGCAGCCCAAAAGTAAGCAACAAATATTTTGAATTTCTGCACACACATATGGAACGGTTTTCTAGTAGCTCCCATTCAGCCATATCCTTGCAGATTTTAAAAGGACATTGTGTGTTAGGATCGTAAGGACCTACTCTATCGATTGGCATTCAAGGATTATGGGGTCATCTAAGGACCATCGACTTGTTAATTTTCAGTCCGAGGGCGAAAGGAATCGTGCTAAAAATACAAAATACTCAATATCTTGGGAACTACAAGGACGAATTTGAAGTCCTTTGGCCAGTTGGTAGCCCTGATAATGCCAAGTTGTCTGACACAGGACTCGTCAGGATACGCAAGGATACGGCCGAGATATCGCTAATTTTCTGTATACAGAAAAGTCCTTATTTCTCAGCTCCTGTAAGGATATTTGACCTTTGGGTTATATATCCGAGTTTAACAGGATAAGTCCTATCTTTTTGCCAAAGAACATCAAAATCGTCCTTGAAATGACCGAGTTACAGGCGATCTTGTGATTTTAGATCCTTTTTGCTGACCTACCCCCTTGCAAAAAAATGAAGTGTTTTTTTCGGTGAAATCCTGGAAATCCTTAAATGCCAATCGAGAAAGTCAGTCTTTTTGATTCTAAGGCAATGAGTCCTCGAAGAATTTGAAAAGGTTTGGCCGAACCAGGGCTCGCTGAGTTTAATGGCTAGTTTTCTATAATTTAAAGAATTAGGATCGAAAGGTATCAGCAGAGACACACATACACAAAGATGCACACACACAAGCGATAGCGCAAGCGATGCATTTTAAGCCTTGGCTGTGCTGCTTCTTCCCCCCCTAGCTGTAGTACTAAATCTTGTTTGTTGAATAACTTCCGTGTTTATTATTCGATCGACTTGAAATTTGGACAGTAGGTTAAGAGTGACTAAAGTATTGTACATTTTAAATCCCAAAGCTATATATTTTAAAGTATAGCGATAAAACGTTTTGATCCAATTTCGCGGGAACAGGGGGAGATATCTGAGATCGGAAACAAACTTGATCTGCGTATGGTATACAGGAAGCTACATTCCAAATTTGGTGCCTCTAACTCTTATAGTTGCTGAGATCGACGCGTTCATCCGGACAGACGGACGGACGGACAGACGGATAGACAGACGGATATGGCCAAATTTAAATCTCTATTGATACTGATACAGATAATGATCCTGCTCCCCGCTACTTTTACATACCTCTAGTTTCCTCCAACTTAACACTGCTTAGTAAACGATATTTCTTTTCTTTCAGCCCTGGTCTTGTGCGCGTTGCCACCTCGCCCCGGTACAAAATGCAACATTTATTTAATTATTTCGTCAATAAAGAATTTAGAATTACCTATGTAGTAAATCGACCCAGCGGTATTCACTTTCTATTTTCAACCCCGGACTGGAATTGCAGCCATACAATCCGATTTATTAAGATTTCATACAAGTTCAAAAGCTCGCGCTGAATTTCATAACACGTATCGCAGTGAAAGTCAAAAGTAAACGATATTTCGTAACCTATGTATGCCAAATTTGGTGACTTACCTGTACAGGCGTGAGAGATAAAGATTCTGCTCATTTGTTGGGGACGGGTGGGGGGTTCAAAAATTTGTTATGCAGCATTGTCCATTAGAGTGTATGCCAAATTTGGTGACTCTACCTGTAAAGGTGTGGGAGATATAGATTTTACTCCTTTGTTTGGGAAGGGGTGGGGGGTAAGCACTTTTTCATGCAGATTTGTCCAGGGGGGTTAACAATTCTCTGCATGTCAAATTAGGTGACTCTCGACCTCGACACTTCATAAATTAAGGAAATTAAGGATGTATACCAAGTTTGGTTGCACTAGCTTCAAGGGTGTGGAAAAAAATTGCGTTCATACGTACAGACGGATATTGCGCAAATCCAATATACTCTTTTTCCCTTCGGGAACAGAATGTAAACAGCTGCTAAGTAACGATGACTCATTAGCGTTTTTTGAGAGTGAGAGAAACATATCCGACCAACTAACAACAACACTTAAGAAAGAAACATCAAAGATTACAAACAGAGTGTATCCCAATCTTCACAAACAACAACAAACACGAAAGATGGTTTGAAAACAGAACGAACGTGGAGTTCCCGCCAAGCGTAAAAGTGTTACTCGCAAAGGGCCCAAAATTGGCTTTCCCAGGGAGCAAACAGAGAATCCCGTTCTTTAAATACATATGTAGCTGACGGAGAGGATTTAATCCAAACGCTGAAAAACAAGGAGCAGCAAGAAACCGCACGCACGAAACTGAAACCAAAGAAGATGCCATGCATCGTGCAATATTGGATACAGTGGAGCAGACACGGAAAATTCTACGACTAAATTACATTTTAAATAGGACGGTAACAATGAAAGTTGACGACTACAAGAGCAAAATGACGAATATTTTAGGTGACAGAATTTTAAGACAAGATCCAACTTCGAGACTACAGACTAAAAATAACAATCCAGTTGGCAGATTAATTACTAAGATAATTGACTAATAAGACAGCAATTCCTCCTTTATGGACTCCCAAAAATACACAAAGATGGCATGCCCCTGAGACCAATCTGCTTCTCAATAAACTCTCCTTCCTATCATCTTTGCAAATACATAGTCAGCATCCTAAAAAATATTACAACAAACTCCGAATATAATGTTAACAACTCCGTTGCATTTAAATTAGAATAAACAACACGTACATTTGTGACGACGAGAAACTTGTACCTTTTGATGTGGTTTCACTATTTCCTAGCTTCTCACTGATTTAGCGATTGGACACTACATGTAGAAAGTGGAGCGAAATACAAAAACACACAAATATTCCAAAACCACTGTTCATGACGATAATTAATTTCTGCATCCCCGAAAACAGATATTTGAAATATGAAGACAAAATATACACACAATTAAAAGGTATGCCAATGTGATCTCCGGCATCACCTATCATAGCAGACATATTAATGGAGGATTTATATCAAGCCACATTGACCATATTAAAATTCCAGCCTAGACTGTTGACAAAATATGTAGATGATTTGTTTGCTATAACGAGAGACGACGAATACAAACACACTAGACGCATTGAATACGTACCGCAGAAACGTAAAAATTACAATAGAAACGGAGACTGACGAAAACTACCATATCTGGATTCCATAGTAATTCGACATGTAAATATATTGAAGGTAAAATGGTATAAAAAGCCAACACCTTCAGGAAGGAAAATAAATAACCACTCCAGACACCCAAAAACGATGATAATAAATACAGCACTGAGCTGTATAGATCGAATGATGAACATTAGTGACCATTTATATGTACCATGATGAAAAAAAAAAAACGAAATAATTGACATATTATCTAAAAATGTCTTCCCAATATTAACAATACACACTCTATTTAAAAGATATAACTCCAATAAAACAAAAGAAAAACCACAGACGGAAACTTACAGAGCAGTAACTAATGTACCCAATATATCAGAACGAATACAAAAATCTGAATGTTACAGCCATAAAGATACCCAAATTGCCCATATGCCATCCAACACAATGAGGAGATTTTACAACCAGATTAAATGTAGAATACCCATAACTGACAAAAACAACGTAATATATAAGATACCATGCAACAGAAACATAAACAATACATGCAACAAAGTATATGTTGAAATGTTCATTGTTATTCCCTGTACCCATAAAATTGTTAAAAAGGGGGAATTGGATCTGTGCAAATGTCCGTCTGTCTGTCTGTCCGTATACCATACGTAGATCAAATTTGATTCCAATTTCAGATATCTCCCCCTGTTCCCACGCAATTCGTTTTATACCAACATTTTTGAAGATATAGCTTGGGATTTGCCATGTACAATACTTTAGGCAATCTTAATCTACTGTCCCAATTTCAAGTCGAAGATATGATTGGAAGTTTTAGACCTGGGTACAGGGAGTTTCGTAGTCAGGTATACTCGACTAGAGTATTCTTACTTGTTTCTCTCTCCACTTGTGTGGCACTTAGACAGCACCTTAAATTTGAGCTTTATTTAGCACAAGCGCGCAATTCTGATCTTTTCAGCTGTCTGTTTAGTCAAAGATCGAAGGTGACGCCTGATTCTAAGAGGGAACCTATTTGTGGTTGAGAGGCGACGGTGGCCATATTGGAGGGAAAGCTTGGACAGCTGTCCCATTAGCGCTTGTATTATACAGCTTTCACTCTCCCACTTTTCCTGAGCGTCGACCTGATGGCAACTAGATGGCGTAAGTATTAATTTTCGAAAATTGCACTGCTTGTTTGCTGCTACAAGCTCGTTATAATTGCCAAAGTTGAGGGCTTGCTGCCTTTTCCTCAGCACTTGTTGAAACATATTTTTTATAGAGAATGTCTACAATCTGTGATATTCTCACTGGATCGTGCGGCAAAGCTGTTTCCGCTTTTCTAAGTGCTTTTAAAAGGGTTTGTTTGCTCTTGGAGCCCTTCCAGACTTGCGGATTGATTTTATTTTGCTCTTGCCTTTCTCGAAATTTCAGTTGCCTTTTTCGGGTTTCGTATTTTTTTCTCTAATAAGGCATAATTAGAAATATCACGTTGCAGAAACCTATTTCTGAACTTAGATGCTTTTTCCTTTGCTTTCGCACGGCTTATCTCCAAGTTTTGTGGATCAGATTTTAATTTTTGCCGTCCATCACTGAGCAAAGTAATGGAGAGGTTGATCCTGAACAGAATGTTTGACCTTGAGACTGTTTCCCTTGCGATCCCTAAATTCCAATTTGGATTTCGGAAACAGCATGGTACTCCAGAACAGCTGCATAGAGTTATCAACTTTGCGTTAGAGGCCATGGAGGAGAAAGAGTATGCGGTTGCTGTCCTCCTGGACATACAGCAAGCTTTCGACAGGGTGTGGCACCCGGGACTTCTTTACAAAGCCAAGAGCCTTTTATCCCCCCAGCTGTTCCAGGTTATAAAGAGCTTCTTAGAAGGGCGCACATTCCGAGTGACTGATGATGGGTGCAAGTCCTCCATGAAATCTATCGAAGCTGGCGTTCCCCAGGGCAGTGTTTTAGGTCCCACATTGTACTCGTTATATTCAGCGGATATGCCAACCTACACGGCAATCACCTCAGTCAACGAATGCGATACGCTAATAGCGACCTCCGCCGACGACACTGCGGTGCTCACAAAAAGCAGTTGCATACTTCTGGCCAAAAGTGCACTGCAGGAGTATTTGGACGCATTCCAGGAATGGGCTAAGAAATGGAATGTGTGCATAAACGCAGATAAATGTGCAAATGTAACTTTCACAAAACGAGTGCGGAACTGTCCAGTCGTATCACTTAATGGAAGAGTACTAAATCATTCATTGGCGCACAGGTACTTAGGTGTCATCCTAGATAGAAGTCTTACCTTCGAAAGACATGTCACGTCACTGCAGCACTCATATAGAAACATATTAAATAGGATGTCCTGGCTACTCTCAGACAAAAACAAATTGTCCCTGGAGAACAAGGTCCGAATATACAAATGCATCTTAGCTCCTAGCCTATTCTATGCCATACAGGTGTACGGTATCACTGCCAAGACGCATCTGAATAAGATCCGTGTGCTACAAGCTAAGACTCTGAGGATGATCTCTGGGTCTCCATGGTACATAAGGACATGCAATAATGAGCGCGACCTTAAGGTGCCCAAAATAGGAGACAGAATCCAAGCGATTGCCCAAAAATACACGGAGAGGCTAGGAGCTCACCCAAACAGTCTAGCTAGACGCCTAAATTCTGCCTGCCACCGTAGAAGAGTAAGGAGGAGACTCAAGCGATACCAACCTCAAGACCTCCTGAACCGGGTCTTGACATGATGATCTCTTATCAAAATTTAGACGATCTCCCCAGTATCACCCCTTAACTTCCCCTTTAAAAGTTATATTTAATTCATTTTTATGTTCTATCATAAATAATTTTGTAATTTTTAGTTTAATTTCTGATTAGTTTAAGTTGCCTGTAAGGTAGCAGAACACTCATCCTTTGTAAAATAAATTTCTCTTTTTTTATAAAAAAAAAAAGTAGCTGCCCATTCAGCCATATCCTTGCAGATTTTAAAAGGACCTTGTGCGTTAGGATCGTAAGGACCTACTCTATCGATTGGCATTCAAGGATTATGGGGTCATCTAAGGACCATCGACTTGTTAATTTTCAGTCCGAGGGCGAAAGGAATCGTGCTAAAAATACAAAATACTCAATATCTTGGGAACTACAAGGACGAATTTGAAGTCCTTTGGCCAGTTGGTAGCCCTGATAATGCCAAGTTGTCTGACACAGGACTCGTCAGGATACGCAAGGATACGGCCGAGATATCGCTAATTTTCTGTATACAGAAAAGTCCTTATTTCTCAGCTCCTGTAAGGATATTTGACCTTTGGGTTATATATCCGAGTTTAACAGGATAAGTCCTATCTTTTTGCCAAAGAACATCAAAATCGTCCTTGAAATGACCGAGTTACAGGCGATCTTGTGATTTTAGATCCTTTTTGCTGACCTACCCCCTTGCAAAAAAATGAAGTGTTTTTTTCGGTGAAATCCTGGAAATCCTTAAATGCCAATCGAGAAAGTCAGTCTTTTTGATTCTAAGGCAATGAGTCCTCGAAGAATTTGAAAAGGTTTGGCCGAACCAGGGCTCGCTGAGTTTAATGGCTAGTTTTCTATAATTTAAAGAATTAGGATCGAAAGGTATCAGCAGTTTTTGAACATTTTGAAGAACATTTATATTTAGTATCCCTTAAGAGACACACATACACAAAGATGCACACACACAAGCGATAGCGCAAGCGATGCATTTTAAGCCTTGGCTGTGCTGCTTCTTCCCCCCCTAGCTGTAGTACTAAATCTTGTTTGTTGAATAACTTCCGTGTTTATTATTCGATCGACTTGAAATTTGGACAGTAGGTTAAGAGTGACTAAAGTATTGTACATTTTAAATCCCAAAGCTATATATTTTAAAGTATAGCGATAAAACGTTTTGATCCAATTTCGCGGGAACAGGGGGAGATATCTGAGATCGGAAACAAACTTGATCTGCGTATGGTATACAGGAAGCTACATTCCAAATTTGGTGCCTCTAACTCTTATAGTTGCTGAGATCGACGCGTTCATCCGGACAGACGGACGGACGGACAGACGGATAGACAGACGGATATGGCCAAATTTAAATCTCTATTGATACTGATACAGATAATGATCCTGCTCCCCGCTACTTTTACATACCTCTAGTTTCCTCCAACTTAACACTGCTTAGTAAACGATATTTCTTTTCTTTCAGCCCTGGTCTTGTGCGCGTTGCCACCTCGCCCCGGTACAAAATGCAACATTTATTTAATTATTTCGTCAATAAAGAATTTAGAATTACCTATGTAGTAAATCGACCCAGCGGCATTCACTTTCTATTTTCAACCCCGGACTGGAATTGCAGCCATACAATCCGATTTATTAAGATTTCATACAAGTTCAAAAGCGCGCGCTGAATTTCATAACACGTATCGCAGTGAAAGTCAAAAGTAAACGATATTTCGTAACCTATGTATGCCAAATTTGGTGACTTACCTGTACAGGCGTGAGAGATAAAGATTCTGCTCATTTGTTGGGGACGGGTGGGGGGTTCAAAAATTTGTTATGCAGCATTGTCCATTAGAGTGTATGCCAAATTTGGTGACTCTACCTGTAAAGGTGTGGGAGATATAGATTTTACTCCTTTGTTTGGGAAGGGGTGGGGGGTAAGCACTTTTTCATGCAGATTTGTCCAGGGGGGTTAACAATTCTCTGCATGTCAAATTAGGTGACTCTCGACCTCGACACTTCATAAATTAAGGATATTAAGGATGTATACCAAGTTTGGTTGCACTAGCTTCAAGGGTGTGGAAAAAAATTGCGTTCATACGTACAGACGGATATTGCGCAAATCCAATATACTCTTTTTCCCTTCGGGAACAGAATGTAAACAGCTGCTAAGTAACGATGACTCATTAGCGTTTTTTGAGAGTGAGAGAAACATATCCGACCAACTAACAACAACACTTAAGAAAGAAACATCAAAGATTACAAACAGAGTGTATCCCAATCTTCACAAACAACAACAAACACGAAAGATGGTTTGAAAACAGAACGAACGTGGAGTTCCCGCCAAGCGTAAAAGTGTTACTCGCAAAGGGCCCAAAATTGGCTTTCCCAGGGAGCAAACAGAGAATCCCGTTCTTTAAATACATATGTAGCTGACGGAGAGGATTTAATCCAAACGCTGAAAAACAAGGAGCAGCAAGAAACCGCACGCACGAAACTGAAACCAAAGAAGATGCCATGCATCGTGCAATATTGGATACAGTGGAGCAGACACGGAAAATTCTACGACTAAATTACATTTTAAATAGGACGGTAACAATGAAAGTTGACGACTACAAGAGCAAAATGACGAATATTTTAGGTGACAGAATTTTAAGACAAGATCCAACTTCGAGACTACAGACTAAAAATAACAATCCAGTTGGCAGATTAATTACTAAGATAATTGACTAATAAGACAGCAATTCCTCCTTTATGGACTCCCAAAAATACACAAAGATGGCATGCCCCTGAGACCAATCTGCTTCTCAATAAACTCTCCTTCCTATCATCTTTGCAAATACATAGTCAGCATCCTAAAAAATATTACAACAAACTCCGAATATAATGTTAACAACTCCGTTGCATTTAAATTAGAATAAACAACACGTACATTTGTGACGACGAGAAACTTGTACCTTTTGATGTGGTTTCACTATTTCCTAGCTTCTCACTGATTTAGCGATTGGACACTACATGTAGAAAGTGGAGCGAAATACAAAAACACACAAATATTCCAAAACCACTGTTCATGACGATAATTAATTTCTGCATCCCCGAAAACAGATATTTGAAATATGAAGACAAAATATACACACAATTAAAAGGTATGCCAATGTGATCTCCGGCATCACCTATCATAGCAGACATATTAATGGAGGATTTATATCAAGCCACATTGACCATATTAAAATTCCAGCCTAGACTGTTGACAAAATATGTAGATGATTTGTTTGCTATAACGAGAGACGACGAATACAAACACACTAGACGCATTGAATACGTACCGCAGAAACGTAAAAATTACAATAGAAACGGAGACTGACGAAAACTACCATATCTGGATTCCATAGTAATTCGACATGTAAATATATTGAAGGTAAAATGGTATAAAAAGCCAACACCTTCAGGAAGGAAAATAAATAACCACTCCAGACACCCAAAAACGATGATAATAAATACAGCACTGAGCTGTATAGATCGAATGATGAACATTAGTGACCATTTATATGTACCATGATGAAAAAAAAAAACGAAATAATTGACATATTATCTAAAAATGTCTTCCCAATATTAACAATACACACTCTATTTAAAAGATATAACTCCAATAAAACAAAAGAAAAACCACAGACGAAAACTTACAGAGCAGTAACTAATGTACCCAATATATCAGAACGAATACAAAAATCTGAATGTTACAGCCATAAAGATACCCAAATTGCCCATATGCCATCCAACACAATGAGGAGATTTTACAACCAGATTAAATGTAGAATACCCATAACTGACAAAAACAACGTAATATATAAGATACCATGCAACAGAAACATAAACAATACATGCAACAAAGTATATGTTGAAATGTTCATTGTTATTCCCTGTACCCATAAAATTGTTAAAAAGGGGGAATTGGATCTGTGCAAATGTCCGTCTGTCTGTCTGTCCGTATACCATACGTAGATCAAATTTGATTCCAATTTCAGATATCTCCCCCTGTTCCCACGCAATTCGTTTTATACCAACATTTTTGAAGATATAGCTTGGGATTTGCCATGTACAATACTTTAGGCAATCTTAATCTACTGTCCCAATTTCAAGTCGAAGATATGATTGGAAGTTTTAGACCTGGGTACAGGGAGTTTCGTAGTCAGGTATACTCGACTAGAGTATTCTTACTTGTTTCTCTCTCCACTTGTGTGGCACTTAGACAGCACCTTAAATTTGAGCTTTATTTAGCACAAGCGCGCAATTCTGATCTTTTCAGCTGTCTGTTTAGTCAAAGATCGAAGGTGACGCCTGATTCTAAGAGGGAACCTATTTGTGGTTGAGAGGCGACGGTGGCCATATTGGAGGGAAAGCTTGGACAGCTGTCCCATTAGCGCTTGTATTATACAGCTTTCACTCTCCCACTTTTCCTGAGCGTCGACCTGATGGCAACTAGATGGCGTAAGTATTAATTTTCGAAAATTGCACTGCTTGTTTGCTGCTACAAGCTCGTTATAATTGCCAAAGTTGAGGGCTTGCTGCCTTTTCCTCAGCACTTGTTGAAACATATTTTTTATAGAGAATGTCTACAATCTGTGATATTCTCACTGGATCGTGCGGCAAAGCTGTTTCCGCTTTTCTAAGTGCTTTTAAAAGGGTTTGTTTGCTCTTGGAGCCCTTCCAGACTTGCGGATTGATTTTATTTTGCTCTTGCCTTTCTCGAAATTTCAGTTGCCTTTTTCGGGTTTCGTATTTTTTTCTCTAATAAGGCATAATTAGAAATATCACGTTGCAGAAACCTATTTCTGAACTTAGATGCTTTTTCCTTTGCTTTCGCACGGCTTATCTCCAAGTTTTGTGGATCAGATTTTAATTTTTGCCGTCCATCACTGAGCAAAGTAATGGAGAGGTTGATCCTAAACAGAATGTTTGACCTTGAGACTGTTTCCCTTGCGATCCCTAAATTCCAATTTGGATTTCGGAAACAGCATGATACTGCAGAACAGCTGCATAGAGTTGTCAACTTTGCGTTAGAGGCCATGGAGGAGAAAGAGTATGCGGTTGCTGTCCTCCTGGACATACAGCAAGCTTTCGACAGGGTGTGGCACCCGGGACTTCTTTACAAAGCCAAGAGCCTTTTATCCCCCCAGCTGTTCCAGGTTATAAAGAGCTTCTTAGAAGGGCGCACATTCCGAGTGACTGATGATGGGTGCAAGTCCTCCATGAAATCTATCGAAGCTGGCGTTCCCCAGGGCAGTGTTTTAGGTCCCACATTGTACTCGTTATATTCAGCGGATATGCCAACCTACACGGCAATCACCTCAGTCAACGAATGCGATACGCTAATAGCGACCTCCGCCGACGACACTGCGGTGCTCACAAAAAGCAGTTGCATACTTCTGGCCAAAAGTGCACTGCAGGAGTATTTGGACGCATTCCAGGAATGGGCTAAGAAATGGAATGTGTGCATAAACGCAGATAAATGTGCAAATGTGACTTTCACAAAACGAGTGCGGAACTGTCCAGTCGTATCACTTAATGGAAGAGTACTAAATCATTCATTGGCGCACAGGTACTTAGGTGTCATCCTAGATAGAAGTCTTACCTTCGAAAGACATGTCACGTCACTGCAGCACTCATATAGAAACATATTAAATAGGATGTCCTGGCTACTCTCAGACAAAAACAAATTGTCCCTGGAGAACAAGGTCCGAATATACAAATGCATCTTAGCTCCTAGCCTATTCTATGCCATACAGGTGTACGGTATCACTGCCAAGACGCATCTGAATAAGATCCGTGTGCTACAAGCTAAGACTCTGAGGATGATCTCTGGGTCTCCATGGTACATAAGGACATGCAATAATGAGCGCGACCTTAAGGTGCCCAAAATAGGAGACAGAATCCAAGCGATTGCCCAAAAATACACGGAGAGGCTAGGAGCTCACCCAAACAGTCTAGCTAGACGCCTAAATTCTGCCTGCCACCGTAGAAGAGTAAGGAGGAAACTCAAGCGATACCAACCTCAAGACCTCCTGAACCGGGTCTTGACATGATGATCTCTTATCAAAATTTAGACGATCTCCCCAGTATCACCCCTTAACTTCCCCTTTAAAAGTTATATTTAATTCATTTTTATGTTCTATCATAAATAATTTTGTAATTTTTAGTTTAACTTCTGATTAGTTTAAGTTGCCTGTAAGGTAGCAGAACACTCATCCTTTGTAAAATAAATTTCTCTTTTTTTATAAAAAAAAAAGTAGCTCCCATTCAGCCATATCCTTGCAGATTTTAAAAGGACCTTGTGCGTTAGGATCGTAAGGACCTACTCTATCGATTGGCATTCAAGGATTATGGGGTCATCTAAGGACCATCGACTTGTAAATTTTCAGTCCGAGGGCGAAAGGAATCGTGCTAAAAATACAAAATACTCAATATCTTGGGAACTACAAGGACGAATTTAAAGTCCTTTGGCCAGTTGGTAGCCCTGATAATGCCAAGTTGTCTGACACAGGACTCGTCAGGATACGCAAGGATACGGCCGAGATATCGCTAATTTTCTGTATACAGAAAAGTCCTTATTTCTCAGCTCCTGTAAGGATATTTGACCTTTGGGTTATATATCCGGGCTTAACGGGATAAGTCCTATCTTTTTCCCAAAGGACATCAAAATCGTCTTTGAAATGACCGAGTTACAGGCGATCTTGTGGTTTTAGATCCTTTTTGCTGACCTACCCCCTTGAAAAAGTGAAGCGTTTTTTCGGTGAAATCCTGGAAATCCTTGAATGCCAATCGTTAGTCCTGATTCCTACGAGTACAGAAATGTCTGGGTTCTTGAAATCCTTAAGGATTTGGCCGAGCTATTGCTAAAAGGATGCCGCAAGATTTTGTGGCTTAAGATCAGCAGCCCAAAAGTAAGCAACAAATATTTTGAATTTCTGCACACACATATGGAACGGTTTTCTAGTAGCTCCCATTCAGCCATATCCTTGCAGATTTTAAAAGGACATTGTGTGTTAGGATCGTAAGGACCTACTCTACCGATTGGCATTCAAGGATTATGGGGTCATCTAAGGACCATCGACTTGTTAATTTTCAGTCCGAGGGCGAAAGGAATCGTGCTAAAAATACAAAATACTCAATATCTTGGGAACTACAAGGACGAATTTGAAGTCCTTTGGCCAGTTGGTAGCCCTGATAATGCCAAGTTGTCTGACACAGGACTCGTCAGGATACGCAAGGATACGGCCGAGATATCGCTAATTTTCTGTATACAGAAAAGTCCTTATTTCTCAGCTCCTGTAAGGATATTTGACCTTTGGGTTATATATCCGAGTTTAACAGGATAAGTCCTATCTTTTTGCCAAAGAACATCAAAATCGTCCTTGAAATGACCGAGTTACAGGCGATCTTGTGATTTTAGATCCTTTTTGCTGACCTACCCCCTTGCAAAAAAATGAAGTGTTTTTTTCGGTGAAATCCTGGAAATCCTTAAATGCCAATCGAGAAAGTCAGTCTTTTTGATTCTAAGGCAATGAGTCCTCGAAGAATTTGAAAAGGTTTGGCCGAACCAGGGCTCGCTGAGTTTAATGGCTAGTTTTCTATAATTTAAAGAATTAGGATCGAAAGGTATCAGCAGTTTTTGAACATTTTGAAGAACATTTATATTTAGTATCCCTTAAGAGACACACATACACAAAGATGCACACACACAAGCGATAGCGCAAGCGATGCATTTTAAGCCTTGGCTGTGCTGCTTCTTCCCCCCCTAGCTGTAGTACTAAATCTTGTTTGTTGAATAACTTCCGTGTTTATTATTCGATCGACTTGAAATTTGGACAGTAGGTTAAGAGTGACTAAAGTATTGTACATTTTAAATCCCAAAGCTATATATTTTAAAGTATAGCGATAAAACGTTTTGATCCAATTTCGCGGGAACAGGGGGAGATATCTGAGATCGGAAACAAACTTGATCTGCGTATGGTATACAGGAAGCTACATTCCAAATTTGGTGCCTCTAACTCTTATAGTTGCTGAGATCGACGCGTTCATCCGGACAGACGGACGGACGGACAGACGGATAGACAGACGGATATGGCCAAATTTAAATCTCTATTGATACTGATACAGATAATGATCCTGCTCCCCGCTACTTTTACATACCTCTAGTTTCCTCCAACTTAACACTGCTTAGTAAACGATATTTCTTTTCTTTCAGCCCTGGTCTTGTGCGCGTTGCCACCTCGCCCCGGTACAAAATGCAACATTTATTTAATTATTTCATCAATAAAGAATTTAGAATTACCTATGTAGTAAATCGACCCAGCGGCATTCACTTTCTATTTTCAACCCCGGACTGGAATTGCAGCCATACAATCCGATTTATTAAGATTTCATACAAGTTCAAAAGCGCGCGCTGAATTTCATAACACGTATCGCAGTGAAAGTCAAAAGTAAACGATATTTCGTAACCTATGTATGCCAAATTTGGTGACTTACCTGTACAGGCGTGAGAGATAAAGATTCTGCTCATTTGTTGGGGACGGGTGGGGGGTTCAAAAATTTGTTATGCAGCATTGTCCATTAGAGTGTATGCCAAATTTGGTGACTCTACCTGTAAAGGTGTGGGAGATATAGATTTTACTCCTTTGTTTGGGAAGGGGTGGGGGGTAAGCACTTTTTCATGCAGATTTGTCCAGGGGGGTTAACAATTCTCTGCATGTCAAATTAGGTGACTCTCGACCTCGACACTTCATAAATTAAGGAAATTAAGGATGTATACCAAGTTTGGTTGCACTAGCTTCAAGGGTGTGGAAAAAAATTGCGTTCATACGTACAGACGGATATTGCGCAAATCCAATATACTCTTTTTCCCTTCGGGAACAGAATGTAAACAGCTGCTAAGTAACGATGACTCATTAGCGTTTTTTGAGAGTGAGAGAAACATATCCGACCAACTAACAACAACACTTAAGAAAGAAACATCAAAGATTACAAACAGAGTGTATCCCAATCTTCACAAACAACAACAAACACGAAAGATGGTTTGAAAACAGAACGAACGTGGAGTTCCCGCCAAGCGTAAAAGTGTTACTCGCAAAGGGCCCAAAATTGGCTTTCCCAGGGAGCAAACAGAGAATCCCGTTCTTTAAATACATATGTAGCTGACGGAGAGGATTTAATCCAAACGCTGAAAAACAAGGAGCAGCAAGAAACCGCACGCACGAAACTGAAACCAAAGAAGATGCCATGCATCGTGCAATATTGGATACAGTGGAGCAGACACGGAAAATTCTACGACTAAATTACATTTTAAATAGGACGGTAACAATGAAAGTTGACGACTACAAGAGCAAAATGACGAATATTTTAGGTGACAGAATTTTAAGACAAGATCCAACTTCGAGACTACAGACTAAAAATAACAATCCAGTTGGCAGATTAATTACTAAGATAATTGACTAATAAGACAGCAATTCCTCCTTTATGGACTCCCAAAAATACACAAAGATGGCATGCCCCTGAGACCAATCTGCTTCTCAATAAACTCTCCTTCCTATCATCTTTGCAAATACATAGTCAGCATCCTAAAAAATATTACAACAAACTCCGAATATAATGTTAACAACTCCGTTGCATTTAAATTAGAATAAACAACACGTACATTTGTGACGACGAGAAACTTGTACCTTTTGATGTGGTTTCACTATTTCCTAGCTTCTCACTGATTTAGCGATTGGACACTACATGTAGAAAGTGGAGCGAAATACAAAAACACACAAATATTCCAAAACCACTGTTCATGACGATAATTAATTTCTGCATCCCCGAAAACAGATATTTGAAATATGAAGACAAAATATACACACAATTAAAAGGTATGCCAATGTGATCTCCGGCATCACCTATCATAGCAGACATATTAATGGAGGATTTATATCAAGCCACATTGACCATATTAAAATTCCAGCCTAGACTGTTGACAAAATATGTAGATGATTTGTTTGCTATAACGAGAGACGACGAATACAAACACACTAGACGCATTGAATACGTACCGCAGAAACGTAAAAATTACAATAGAAACGGAGACTGACGAAAACTACCATATCTGGATTCCATAGAAATTCGACATGTAAATATATTGAAGGTAAAATGGTATAAAAAGCCAACACCTTCAGGAAGGAAAATAAATAACCACTCCAGACACCCAAAAACGATGATAATAAATACAGCACTGAGCTGTATAGATCGAATGATGAACATTAGTGACCATTTATATGTACCATGATGAAAAAAAAAACGAAATAATTGACATATTATCTAAAAATGTCTTCCCAATATTAACAATACACACTCTATTTAAAAGATATAACTCCAATAAAACAAAAGAAAAACCACAGACGAAAACTTACAGAGCAGTAACTAATGTACCCAATATATCAGAACGAATACAAAAATCTGAATGTTACAGCCATAAAGATACCCAAATTGCCCATATGCCATCCAACACAATGAGGAGATTTTACAACCAGATTAAATGTAGAATACCCATAACTGACAAAAACAACGTAATATATAAGATACCATGCAACAGAAACATAAACAATACATGCAACAAAGTATATGTTGAAATGTTCATTGTTATTCCCTGTACCCATAAAATTGTTAAAAAGGGGGAATTGGATCTGTGCAAATGTCCGTCTGTCTGTCTGTCCGTATACCATACGTAGATCAAATTTGATTCCAATTTCAGATATCTCCCCCTGTTCCCACGCAATTCGTTTTATACCAACATTTTTGAAGATATAGCTTGGGATTTGCCATGTACAATACTTTAGGCAATCTTAATCTACTGTCCCAATTTCAAGTCGAAGATATGATTGGAAGTTTTAGACCTGGGTACAGGGAGTTTCGTAGTCAGGTATACTCGACTAGAGTATTCTTACTTGTTTCTCTCTCCACTTGTGTGGCACTTAGACAGCACCTTAAATTTGAGCTTTATTTAGCACAAGCGCGCAATTCTGATCTTTTCAGCTGTCTGTTTAGTCAAAGATCGAAGGTGACGCCTGATTCTAAGAGGGAACCTATTTGTGGTTGAGAGGCGACGGTGGCCATATTGGAGGGAAAGCTTGGACAGCTGTCCCATTAGCGCTTGTATTATACAGCTTTCACTCTCCCACTTTTCCTGAGCGTCGACCTGATGGCAACTAGATGGCGTAAGTATTAATTTTCGAAAATTGCACTGCTTGTTTGCTGCTACAAGCTCGTTATAATTGCCAAAGTTGAGGGCTTGCTGCCTTTTCCTCAGCACTTGTTGAAACATATTTTTTATAGAGAATGTCTACAATCTGTGATATTCTCACTGGATCGTGCGGCAAAGCTGTTTCCGCTTTTCTAAGTGCTTTTAAAAGGGTTTGTTTGCTCTTGGAGCCCTTCCAGACTTGCGGATTGATTTTATTTTGCTCTTGCCTTTCTCGAAATTTCAGTTGCCTTTTTCGGGTTTCGTATTTTTTTCTCTAATAAGGCATAATTAGAAATATCACGTTGCAGAAACCTATTTCTGAACTTAGATGCTTTTTCCTTTGCTTTCGCACGGCTTATCTCCAAGTTTTGTGGATCAGATTTTAATTTTTGCCGAAATCGCTAAGCGCTATTCCTTCTTTTTTCTGTCGCAGATTCCATCTGCATAGCAAATAATTTTATTTAATATGGCATCAATATATGTATGTACATATGCAAGAGGAGCATTTACAATGTCGTTACTTTACGCACTTTTGGAGCGATATACACAACTCAATAATTTACGTTAAAAATTTTAACTTAAAAGATATCTGTTTGCTCTTCTGTGGTCATTCGTTTACTTTACAACATTTTTGCGATAAGAGCGCACCTGCACCATTAATGTTAGAAAAGTGCATTTCAAAGGGAAGGTGGTCTTACAAATGCACAAAACTGAGCAAAACATGAGCTTTAACTTTGGAGGACGATTACTTCGCATTGCAGCTAAGAAAAGCCTTGAAAGCTTCGAATTCACATTTTTTGACAATTTTTTCATTAATAAATGTCAAAACTCAAAACCTTTCTGTGGAAATGCTCATATACAAACCAAGCTGGCTTAAAATTAACTTTTTTTTAGAGTGTAGATAAGTACGGTACATATCGAATAGGCTATAAAAAATTTAAAAACCATTGATAACAAGTGAGAACGTTGCAGTCGAACGTACCCGACAGCGGAATACTCGTTTACAAGTCCGGTATAATTTGATTATTTTTGGATATTTTGGGAAAGTAAGAAAACACTTTAGTCTATATTTTAAATTTGGTGAATCAACCTTAACAGGTGTTTCATTTGCGGGGGAGTGGATGGGAAGACCAAAATTATTTTTGTCAAATCTGTCAAGAGAGTCAACAGTGCTACTTTGTATTCTAAATTTGGTAAATTTGGTGGTAAATCAGGAGTGGGAGATATAGATTTTGCTCCTTCGCAGGGGAGGGGTTGGCAAAAATTGTTTGATGCAAATATGTCAAGGAGCTCAACATTAGCCTGTATGCCAAATTTGGTGACTCTACCATTACAGGTGTGGGAGATATTAGATTCTGCTCATTTGCGAGGGGTTGCAAAAATATTTATTGCTTATTTATGCGCGGCGTCTACATAAGTGAATTTGTAAAATTTGGTGACACTACCTCTTAAACTCTAGGAGATATACCCCTGTGAAAAACTTGTTTTGGGGAAAGCTTTGCCGATTTTCGGGGAAGGGGGTAGGGGTGGCAAATAATTTTTGATGCAGGTCAACATTAGTCTGTGTGTCAAATTTGGTGACTCTAGCTCAAAATAAATTAAGTTTTGGGTTTCCGAGAAATTGCTGGGGAGTGGATGGGGGCGGGGGATCGATCTTGACTTAATAAATTGAGGGACAACATGTGTACTGAGCTTGGTTGCTCTAGCTTCAAGGGTGCGGAAAAAATTGCGTTCATGCGAACGGACGGACGTAAAGACGGTCATTTCACAAACCCAATATACATATTATTTAAAAAAATGTTTTAAACGAGTATAAAAGTTTGAAATAGCAAAAATAAAGCGAAAAATTTCTTTGCCACTTTACCTTATATAAACAAGTAACATGGCGAGTATACCCGACTGAGGAACTCCCTGCACTCAGATCAAAACCTTCAAATCACATCTTCGTACACTTACACATACATACACATACACACATAGACGCACATACACAAGCGACAGCGCAAGCAAGGCTGCGCTACTTCTTTCCCCTTAACCATTTTATGGGGTGTAAAACGCCATACGCTTCGCTTTCGCAAACGGACGTGTTTTTTTCTTGCGCCTCGCAATTAATTTTTCTTTCCGCGTTTTTAGCAATTATTAAACTGCAAGTTTTATATTTGTGACTTGTGTTTACATTCGGTTGAGTTAAACACCTGTGTTGGACTTTAATTGTAATTATTTGTGCTTTATTTGCAAATTTAAAATATTTTGTGCCTAAACACAACAACAAACTGCAGCCAAGCATTCTGTTTGATTTTGCAGTTGCATTGCTGTCTGCATATAATTTGTTTTTGTGCGTACTCACGGTTGAGAGACAGTAGGTTACGCCATGCGCATGTCCGTTAGGCGCCGTTATTCGGCGAGCGAGCGCGTGACGTCACATGACCCAACGCGCGTAAAAAATGTATGAAATTTAGGGACTTTGTTTACAAGACCTTAGTCTGTGCCTGTAAATTAAGTCAGATGTCAAATCCACTTCAGAATCTGATAGAGAACTATATTGCGCATCGATTGAGTGGTCTTGGTGCTCTGTAGGTTCAATACTTTTTAAATAATACGCATTTAAAGTTAGAAAATGTTGCCAGCCCGAATGTTTACATTCTAACTTATCGCTCAATTTTAAAGCTATGATTATGAAACTTGGCACAAGTCTTTATTTTCGGTGCAGGCAGTACATATTTGAAAACCAGCCGGATCAGATCACTATATCATATAGCTCCCATAGGAATAATAGGTTGACAACTATGTTTTTGTATAAAAAACTTTTTTGTTTTTGTAGATAGCGTAACCAAACTCACCAAATTTAAGTTTAATCATGTTCTACATATGCTCACCAAATTTCATCAAAATCAGACTAATGCACCTTGTACCTGCCCTAAGAGCGATCTAATGTATCTTGTACCTGCAGTGGGAGCGATCGGTTGCAACTTGACTTGTTGTATGAAAAATGTATGCAAATTTACCACTTTTGATGGCAATGCTATTTAACAAGTTAAATGGGTAGTGTTTAATTCATTTATTGTAGTTTTATTTCGTTCTTCAGGCATTTCAGTACATTTTGCAGCGTTTTCATACAACAACTCCGGTTGCTCCTAGGGCAGGTACAAGATGCATTAGTCTGATTTTGATTAAATTTGGTGAGCATATGTAGAACATGATTAAACTTAAATTTGGTGAGTTTGGTTACACTATATATAAAAACAAAAAAGTTTTTCATACAAAAACATAGTTGACAACCTATTATTCCTATGGGAGCTATATGATATAGTGATCTGATCCGGCTGGTTTTCAAATATGTACTGCCTGCACCGAAAATAAAGACTTGTGCCAAGTTTCATAATCATAGCTTTAAAATTGAGCGATAAGTTAGAATGTAAACATTCGGCCTGGCAACATTTTCTAACTTTAAATGCGTATTATTTAAAAAGTATTGAACCTACAGAGCACCAAGACCACTCAATCGATGCGCAATATAGTTCTCTATCAGATTCTGAAGTGGATTTGACATCTGACTTAATTTACAGGCACAGACTAAGGTCTTGTAAACAAAGTCCCTAAATTTCATACATTTTTTAAGCGCGTTGGGTCATGTGACGTACATGCGCAGTGAGAGCCAAAAGTTGCAGTCGTCTTGTCGTAACCTATGGCTCTCTCAATCGTGGTGCGTACTCACTTCATTCTCTTTTTTTATCTCTCTCCCGCGCTTGCATTAGTTGTGTTGTTGGTGTTGGTCGCGGTCTTTTCTGTTAGAATTCCGTTTGTGAGTTTCGGGCGTCGCGCCCGCGCTTTTTACTCCCTGTACCCATAAAATGGGTAAAAAGGGGGTATTGGATTTGTGCAAAAGTATGTAACAGGCAGAAGGAGACATCTCCGACCCTATAAAGTATATATATTCTTGATCAGTATCAAAAGAGATTTCGATTTGGCCATGTCCGTCTGTCTGTCCGTCCGTCCGTCTGTCCGTCTGTCTGTCCGTATGTATGAACGCAAGGATCTCAGCAACTATAAGAGCTAGAGACACCAAATTTGGAATGTAGGTTCGTGTATAGCGGGAGCAGGTCAAGTTTGTTTCTGATCTCAGATATCTTACCCCGTTCCCCCGCAAATCGATCAAAACGTTTTACAGCCACAGTTCTAAATATATAGCTTTAGGATTTGGCATGTACACTACTTCGGTCACTCTTAATCTACTGTGCAAATTTCAAGTCGATCGGATAATAAACACGGAAGTTATTCAACGAACAAGATTCAGTACTGGAGCGAGGGGGGGAAGAAGAAGCACAGCAACGACTTAAAATGCCTTGAGTACGCTGTGGCTCGCGTGTGTGTGTGTATGCTTTGTGTATGTGTGCGTGCATGTGTAAGTGAACGAACATATGAATGGAAGTTTTAGACCTGGGTACGGGGAGTTTTGTAGTCGGGTATACTCGACTATAGCATTCTTACTTGTTGTTATTGCGTTTGTAAGTACAAATCAGCGGTAGTTGTTTAACCCTAGGGTGCCTTCTGTTCTATTTACAATCTTTTTTGGTTCAGTTGCTTTATATTTTATTTCTTGTTTATCTTTTTACTCCCTGTACCAATAAAATGGGTAAAAGGGGGATATTGGATTTGTGCCAAAGTATGTAACAGGCAGAAGGAGACATCTCCGACCCTATAAAGTATATATATTCTTGATCAGTATCAAAAGAGATTTAGATTTGGCCATGTCCGTCTGTCTGTCCGTCTGTCTGTCCGTATGTATGAACGCAAGGATCTCAGCAACTATAAGAGCTAGAGACACCAAATTTGGAATGTAAGTTCGTGTATAGCAGGAGCAGGTCAAGTTTGTTTCTAATCTAAGATATCTCTCCCCGTTCCCCCGCAATTCGATCAAAACGTTTTACAGACACACTTTTAAAGAAATAGCTTTGGGATTTGGCATGTACATTACTTCGGTCACTCTTGATCCACTGTCCAAATTTCAAGTCGATCGGATAATAAACACGGAAGTTATTCATTGAACAAGATTCAGTACTGGAGCGAGGGGGGAAGAAGAAGCACAGCCACGACTTAAAATGCCTTGCGTACGCTGTGGCTGTGTGTATGTATGTGTGCGTGCATGTGTAAGTAGACGAACATATGATTGGAAGTTTTCGACCTGGGTACAGGGAGTTTCGTAGTCGGGTATACTCGACTAGAGCATTCTTAGTTGTTTTATATTCTATTTTCTTAAATTTAAATTGCTTTTTGCAAGTATGTTTGTCTGTTACAATAAAAATTGCCAGGTTAGAGCAAACTCTTTGTTTGCTGCTGGCTGTGTGATAATGTGTCACACGAAAAATGTGCTGGCCTAAGCGGCAGAATTGTGGACCAGATTGAGTCAAAATCTGGCCTCAAGTGGACATGTGTATCCTGTAGGGATGTTGAACGGGACATCATGGGTTTCATGAGGCAGACTAAAAAAGGCTTTGGTGACATATTCGAGCGGTTCAAAAAACTATTCGATGGTTTTTGGAGAACGAATTCAAAAGTATGAAACTTTTGAATGAGTCTCCGAAACGGAAGAAGGCTAATTTTAGGCTGTCTATTGGCCCCAATGAACTGCAACTCCGCACACATGCTTCCACTACATCCGCAACTAATAAACAGTTAGAATTAATAAATTTATCGTCCCCCTCTCCTCATAACTCAATAATCAGAAGTGACGAGAATAGCATCGTACCCATGGATGTTGTTCCTTCTGACCCCGTAGAGCATTCTGATTCGCTGGCTATTAACACTGTTGATCCGGATCAACAGCCTAGTGATAATATACCGGTCGAATCAACTGTTCTAGCAACCAATGCTGTGGCTCCAGTGGATGCAACTGCTTTGGTTACTAAGAAGACCCTTATAGGAATTCCACCACGGAAACAAATCTTTGTTTCCAGGCTTGCCCCTGATACTACATCTGATGATGTGAAGGCCTTTATACAGGCCAAATCTAAAGCCCACATTACGGTGGAAAAATTCAAATTTACGTATTCTCGGGAAATTTCGTCATTTAAAATAAGTGTTCCGGCTGAATATTTCAACAATATTTGTTGCAAAGAATTCTGGCCCGACCACTTAGTTATTAAAGAATATACCGTAAAAAAGAAAAATCGGCCTCCGATTTCACTTCCTTCTTCTGGTGGTAGTTCTAACCCACCTCTTGTAATATCTGATAGTTCAAAAAACTAACATCCTCCCTCTCACTTGGCTATCAGAATGTAAGAGGTCTTTGTAGTAAACTTAGTAATCTTTATCTAAATAGCCTAACTTTTCCTTTCCATGTCGTTGCCTTTTCTGAAACATGGCTAAGGCCCGACATCCTTAATTCTGAAATCCTGTCTAACAAATTCTCCATTTATAGAAAAGATCGCACCCCTCGTCGTGGTGGTGGTGTTCTTATTGCTGTTGACGCTGATTTATCATCGGAGCTTGTAATAATCGATAATTGTATAGATATTGAATTTGTTGCTGTAAAATTGTGTATCTCCAGTATTTGCTTTTATATTACTTGTTCTTATATTCCACCTTCTTCCGATATTTCGATATATTCTTTGCATGCTTCTGCTATACAATCTGTCTCATCTATGGTTTCTGATCGTGATTTTCTTGTAGTTCTTGGTGACTTTAATATCGCTGGAACTACCTGGATTTCAAGTCCGGATTCTAGCGTGTAGACTCCCACATCTCAGCACGATTTTATTGAAAGTTTATTTGGGATGTCATTGTGTCAAATCAATGACATCCCAAATTCTTCACATAAAATGCTTGATCTTGTTTTTGTCTTGGATTCCTCATTCTATTCTGTCTCCCGTACTGAACCTATATCCACTCCTGAAGATCCTTATCACCCAACTTTGGAGGTGTTGATTGACTTACCAGCCAGTGTGCCAAGCCCTGGTAGAGAACCTGCTGAGCGAGTTCGTCAATTTCGGAAAACCGATTTTACTAAACTTGCTCAGCTCCTATCCCAGACTGACTGGTCCCAGCTGTACATGTGTAGAGACATGGATTGTGCAATCAATTACTTTTATTCTACCTTAAATTCATTATTTGATTCTTGTGTCCCGTTTTGTAACCCTCGTAGGTCTAACAAACCTGTGTGGTTTACACGTGAATTGATAAACTTAAAAAATAGAAAGTCGAGATTGTACAAAAAGTTCAAGGAATTTGGCTCTTCCTCGGATTTCTCTCGCTATTTGATTGCCCGATCTAACTTCTCTGCACTTAATTTACACTGTTATAACAACTACCTCAGGAGCTGTAGGTTACAGTTTCAGCGGGATCCTAATAGGTTTTATAAATTCGTTAATGCGAAGCGTAGGTCATCAACATTTCCATTAACTGTATTTTTTGAAAAAAAAGACAGCTGACTCAGATCAGGCTATCGCCGATCTTTTTGCCGAATTTTTTCACAACCTTATCAATTGGTTTCACCTTATCCTTATCAGGTTATTAACTCCAATTGCATTTTTTGACCTTTAATCACTGAAAGCTCGCTTCTACGTGATTTGAAGTCTATTAACCCCGTATTTTCTCCGGGACCTGATGGAGTACCAGGCTGTGTGCTCAAGTTCTGTGCTGAAGGTATTTTTAAGCCATTATATTTCCTTTTTAAATTGTCCGTGGAGTTGTGCTCTTTCCACAATATTTGGAAAGAGTCATTTATTATTCCTCTCCATAAAAAAGGAAACAAGTCTTATGTTGAGAACTATAGAGGTATTTCTAAGTTGTCTGCTATTCCTAAGATTTTTGAGAAATTAATAACTTCTCAACTTCAACATTTATGTAGATCTATAAATTTACCCTGCCAGCATGGATTTGTGAAATATAGATCTACTACCACTAACCTATTGGAATTCACTTCTCTTGTTATTAAGGTATTTCAATCTAAAATGCAAACAGATGTTATTTATACTGATTTCAGTATGGCTTTTGATTCTGTTAATCATTCTCTTTTTCTTCACAAGCTTCATCTTCTAGGATTTCCAAATAACTTAATTCTTTGGATTTCTAACTATTTAACTCTTAGAACCAGGGACCGTAAATAATGATTATTTAATATTTTTTAAATAAAAAAATCACCCACTTATAATGGACGTAGAAAAAAGTGATTTATACAAAAAATCTTTACTATTGTACACTCTCTGCATTTCCGCTATGAATTTTAAACTTCTCATTTTTGACGTTTTTCTTTAAAAATAAGCATTAATTTTGAGTAATTGAATAAGACTTGGACATAATCATTATTGTTGATAAAAAAATAAAATTCAAAAATAATGATTATCAATGATTTTTATTTTTTTCGCTCAATATAACACTCAACAGTAATTTACGGCTTCTGTGTTAGATTTATCCCCAATATTCTTGCATATCCTTGTAAAGGGACCACAAAGCTACCCCCCAGAATTTTTTATAATTTTTTTTTATTTATTTTTATTTTTTTTTTATTTTTTTTAATTTTTTTTTTCGGATTTGGTGTCAGTTTTCGATCGGCAATTGCTATAATCTATATATATAAAAGAGTTCGTGCTGACTGACTGACTGACTGACTGATTGGCAATCATCGCACAGCCCAAACCATAAGAGCTAGGATGCTGAAATTTTCACAGTAGGTTCCATCTAAGATGAAAGTGCACACTAAGACGGGATTTTGAAAATTCCACCCACAAGCGTGGAAAATCGCGGAAAACTGTTGTATGAAACTTTTTTGTTTACCATCCAATCAGCTTCAAACTCATTTTCAGAGATCTACACAAAAATTAATTTGACACATATTTCATCGATTTTGGAAAATCCACCCCCATGGGTGGAAAATGGGGGTCTCAAGGTTGTATGGGCGAAAGTCAAATTTTATTCCGATCACCTTCAAATTCATTTCCAAAGCTCTTCACGTAAAATAATTCGACAAATGTATCAGCGATTTTGGGAAATTCGACCACATGGTCGGAAAATCGGTGGAAAAGTCTAGCATTCGACATTTTTAGTTTTCACGCGATTGGCTTCAAACTCATTTTCAAGGTTCTATGGGAAAAAATAATAGGCGCAATGGTCAACGATTTTGGAAAATCTACCACCAAAGTCGGAAAATTCGTGGAAAACTGTTGTATGAAACTTTTTTGATTATCGTCCGATTGACTTCAAACTCATTTTCAAAGCTCTTCACATTAAATAATTTGACACGTGTATCAGCGATTTTGGGAAATTCAGCTCCATGGTCGGAAAATCGGTGAAAAATCTGGCATTCGACATTTTTAATTTTCATGCGATTGGCTTCAAACTCATTTTCAAGGTTCTATGGGAAAAAATAATAGGCGCAGTGGTTAAATATTTTGGAAAATCTACCCCCAAAGCCGGAAAATTCACGGAAAACTGTTGTATGAATTTTGTTTTTATTATGTTCCAATTGACTTCAAACTTCTGTTTATCATTCAATCATTTTGAAACTAATTTTCAAAGCACCTCACATTAAATAATTCGTCACATGTGCTACCGGTTTTGAAAAATATAAATAAATACTAAAACCTTGGTACTTTGCAGGCAATACAACGGGCGGAAATGAGTTGGAAAGATTTAATCTGGATTCTTAGTATTATTCTTGAAATTGGCTTAAAATACCAAATGATTTTGGAAAATCTACTCCGTGTCGCCACGGGCGGGAAATGGAAGTCAAGGACAAATGAGTGGGACATTTTTTTGTTGTTTTTTTTTTTCAAAGACATTTACATAGCCCTACACTGAAAACATTAGTCACGTGGCTCAACTATTTAGTTGTATATCTTACGGTTGACGAATGCAGTCAAATTCAAGAAAAAAATGCATTTTCATCTAAATATTTCCCCGGGCAAGGCCGGGATATTACCTGCTAGTGTATCAATAAGAAATAAAAGATAAGGAAAGCTATTCACAGTCGTACCTGAAGGAGGATTACGAAGATCGCCTGCGCTTGACTACGGTCATGCATTATTTTTATACTCTGTTCCCAAATGGCAAAATAGTATATTGCGATTGCGAAATGTCCATCTGTCCGTCTGTCCGTATGAACGCAATTTTTTCCACACCCTTGATACATTATAGCAATTGCCGATCGAAAGCTGACACCAAATCCGAAAAAAAAAAAATAAATAAATAAATAAATAAATAAAAAAAAAATTATAAAAAAATTCTGGGGGGTAGCTTTGAGGTCCCTTTACAAGAATATGCAAGAACATTGGGGATAAATCTAACACAGAAGCCGTAAAATTACTGTTGAGTTTTATATTAAGCGAAAAATATAAAAATCATTGATAATTATTATTTTTGAATTTTGTTTTTTTTTTTATCAACAATAATGATTATGGCCAAGTCTTATTCAATTACTCAAAATTAATGATTATCATTAAGGAAAAACGCAAACAATTGAAATGTAATCATTACCATGTAATTTTTAATATATAACTTATAATGATTACGGTCCCTGCTTAGAACTCAAAAGGTTTATTTCAAACGCTTTGTCTCTAAGTCTGTTCAAGTTACTTCCGGAGTATCACAAGGAAGTCATCTTGGCCCCTTATTATTTACTCTGTTCATAAATGACCTTTCTTCTGTCATAATTCACTCTCGGGTGCTGATGTATGCCGATGATGTTAAACTTTGTCTGTCATCTACTGATTTCTTATCTGGTCAAAGGCTGCAAGCTGATCTTGACAGCTTTCACGCCTGGTGTCGGGTAAATTTATTAAATCTTAATTATGGTAAGTGTAAAGTAATGTCCTTTTACAGGCGAATGCCTTCTTTTAACAGTTATATTCTTAATGGTAAGCCGCTTGTTCGAATTGAGTCGGTTGATGATTTGGGTATCCTTTTAGATTCCAAGCTTAAGTTTGACAAACATATCTTTTCCACCGTTAATCGTGCCTTTGGTGTCCTGGGTTTCATTAAGCGTTGCTCTAAGGAATTTAACGATCCTTACATTACTAAAACTCTATATACTTCTCTTGTTCAACCTATTCTTGAATATGGGTCTTGTATTTGGTGTCCCCAGTACAAGGTTCATCAGGATAGAATAGAATCGGTTCAAAAACAATTTCTTCTCTTTGCACTCCGGGGTCTTAACTGGAATCCTAATACTCACTTGCCTTCTTATCGTAGTAGACTTTTACTAATAAATCTTCCTTCTCTTTCTGATCGTAGAACCATGCTTGGTGTAATTTTTTTACACAAACTAATTAAAGGAGAAATTGATTCTTCTGAATTAATTAGCCAGATTAGTTTTGCAGTTCCGATCAGAAATTCCAGAAACTTTCTTCCCCTTTGTCTTCAAGCTTGTAACACTAACTTTGCTATCCATAACCCTTTTCGTATCATATGTTCTAATTATAACAATCTTTATCATTTAATATGTAATGATAGAACTTCAATTTTATGTTATCCGTGTAATCTATAGTTTTTTGTATATTGTTTAATTTATGTAGAACTTTTATTTAGTCTGTTCTTATTTATATGTTTCGCGATCTTCGTTACCGCACGTTATGCGGCGCGCCCATCGGTCGGTTGGGCGGGAGGTGGGTTTGCATTTTGCCTGGGTCCGCGCGTTAACAAGCCCGTGCTTGGTGTCGTTTAGGCCACTTGAAAGTACTGCCCGTTTAGTACATCAACGTCCGAAAGAATTAAAAAAAAATATTCCTTCATGATTTCTACAGAATCCGTAGTAGTCATTGCCTTTTAAATAAACTGACAATTAAGGGATTCCTGGAGTGACATGCGCTTGTTTTTTTATTTTTGACAAATTGATTCGTTTAACGAGAGAAAATCGTGTTAAATGGCGGATATATCAACATCGCTCACAAAAGATTTGCTTAAAATGGTTACGGCAACCAGATCGGATGTCACCACGACAACAACAACTATTGTGAACACAACATCGGGCTTGCACAGCTACTCCATATTATCAGTTAGTACAAGTACCAGACCAAGCACTTCAACAAAACACTACCTCCCGAAAGTCTACCGCAAGCTCTAGCGCCCCAACTACTGCGGTGAATTCTAAACACCACTAAAAAAATCTTGGAGTTCAGTTTCCGTCAGCACACAAACCCAAAGCAACCTCACAAGTATCGATATCAACATTTTATTCAGAAAGACATACACTACACACAAGAAAGCATCAGGTAAGATGGGAATGCTCTTCGCAGTATATGTCCAATTAATTTAATGTATTTTCCTATAAATCAGGCATCCGGGAAACTATCAACCAGCAATAGAAAACACATTACAACATTCAATGCGGTGAATTATTTAAAATTAACCTTAAAGTGACTGGTGATTGTAGTTAATTTATCTTGGGTACTATTCCAATCAAATGAGATTTAGGCACGAGTTAACTATAAGGAACTGGCAATAAATATCAACGATTTGCAAATATTCCTAAAGTAATACATACAAGTCATAAGTAATGAATAATAATTAAATCGAAACTTTCAGCAATTTTCAACAAATACACTGATCTGAAACAATATCGTTTATATAATAAAATTAATGCATCATAATCAGCACGGTAACCACAAGTACTGTGGATTAGCTAGAATTAGAAATAAACAAAAATATATAAAAATATAAGATTTTAAATTTAGATTTAGCATAAAGAGGTTACCATTTGTGACAAAGATGACAATCCCACTCACAGGTGGTGTTCGTCGTCTGGCAACGCTCTTAGCCGAGATACACGTGCCGATACGTCTCTCTGTGTAAACTGTGAAAATTATTCGCGAATTTATGGAAAAGTCCACCTCCGGTGGCATAAAAGTGCTCCGGGCAGTGCGCCGCGGGCTCACATCTTAATAGTGGTAAAATACTGTCATTAAGAAAGCGCATATAAGCAATATAATCTATTGTGTGGCCGCTGTGCAGCTGCGCTAGCAAGCGTGCTCGCACGTGCGTGTGGGTCCGCCCATGTACCTGTGATTGATAAACTTAATTGACTATAAACAATAATAACTAATAGCAAATAATAATTGCAACTCATTGCAAATATTTGCCAGACCGTTAGAGAAAGTGTTGCGAAACATTACATATTACTACCAAGATTTTGAGCTAAGCAACACTGTTAGCCAGAGTTAACAACAACAGTATGCTAGACTTTAAGAAAATGGAGGAATTGGCATCTGGTTCACCTGCTCAAATTAGAGCGGAAATTTTAAAAGAGTTTGCCTTGAGAACATCAACCTCAACTACTGGCGCATGCTCTATGCTAAGCCAAGATGCAACTACCGCTTCCACCACCACGGCAATCACCTTTGTAACATCTTCCACAACTTCGTGCTGCGTAACCACGGCGGCAAGCAGTGGAATATGTTTAGCTGATAGTTCTCCGACTGGTGCAGTTGCTAACTCGACATCCTGCCCTTTGCAAGACATGTATGCCACCATGTCAAAAGCGCTCAGCACATCACAGAACACAACTTCATCGACTCCATTTCAAGCACCGTTTATTCCCGCTAGCAAGAAGCGAAAAGTAGCTGCAAAATCAACGCAACCTATTCGCAAGACCAAATTCCAGATCACTGACTCAGCTTATCTCCAAAAATCTCCAACATCCACCTCATCTACATCTGTGCTGAGCAACAATCGTTTTGCAGCTCTGGCCGAAGAAGCTGAGAATGCTATGCAAATAGGCCTATCTGAAACTGATTCTGACAGAGAGGATGTTGCACCCGCAAATAAGGTCACACAATCTTCGAAAGAGCCACCTAAGCCTCCAGCAATATGTGTACCGAATGTCATCAATCCAAATTTCTTCGAACAGGCGCTTAGTACTTGTATTGACATTAATAACTACAGCATTCGCATCTCGAAGTTCGGTGTGTCGCGGATCTACACTACTAACTCAGACGCCTTCCGAGCAGCTGTAAAGCGACTAACTGAAATCAAATGCAAATTTTGGCATCACCAGCTTAAGGAGGACAAGCCGTTCAGAGTGGTACTCAAGGGTATGCATGCCAATGTACCAAAGGAACAAATTTCACAAGCATTCGCCGAAAAAGGATTTGAGACCATTAATATATATTGTTCGAGAAAAGTAGACTGGCGCAATATATACACAAATGAGGAAGATGATGAAAAAACAGTAGATTATAAGACCAGACAAAACCTGTTTTTTGTCAACCTCAAACAAGTGCAAGGAGTTGTTGATTCCCTAAAAATAACCCAGCTCGGCAGGTATAGAGTCACAGTCGAACGTGCCCCCCCGCAGAAATAAGGTACTGCAATGTCAAAGGTGCCACATCTTCGGACATTCAAAAAATTACTGTCTGCAGATTCCAACATGCGGAAATTGCTCTGGTCCACATACAACTGGTTCGTCACTTTACACCAGCGAAAGCTTTCTTTGTGTAAATTGTGGTGGTGATCATCCTTGCACTGATAAAGACTGTTCTGTCAGGATACAAAAATTGAAAAAAGTCAGCCAAAGACCATGTCTTTCAGCGACGACGAAATCCAACATCGCATCTTCCCGCGGCTTCATCCCGGCTGAAACCGTTCGGTGCAATATATCATATGCTGATATTGCTCGACCCAAAACAGCACAAGCTGTTTCAAATGCCGCTAACAAGCCGCAGAGGTATGAAGCTACTTCGGCTGACAATAAGAATGCATTTAAAAACAAAGTGTCCAAGATGTCGTGGCTACTTTCGGCTAAAAATAAACTGTCACTCGAGCACAAGACGAAAATATACAAGGTCATATGTTTTTCGCTATCCAAGTGTTTGGAATTGCAGCCAAGTCACACCTAAACAAGCTCCGTGTACTGCAAGCCAAAACATTAAGAAAAATCTCAGGGGCACCTTGGTACATGACGCGTTCATACAGACAGACATGGCCAAATCGAAATCTCTTTTGATACTGATCAAGAATATATGTACTTTATTGGGTCGGAGATATCTCCTTCTGCTTGTTACATACATTTGCATAGATTTAGTGCCCCCTTTTTACCCATTTTATGGATACAGGGAGTAAAATCGATATTACAGGAGCTGAAAAATAAATATTTTTCTGTATACAGAAAATTAGCGATATATCGGCTTGAAGTTTCCGAGATATCGAGCATTTTTTATTTTTCGCTCGTTTGCTCTCCAGCCTCCACCTAAAATGCCTCGCTTGCGCTGTCGCTTGTGTGTGTGCATCTTTGTGTATGTGTGTGTCTATGCTTAATTTACGAAAATGAGATCGGAAATTTTTGACCTGGGTACGGGGAGTTTTGTAGTCGGGTATACTCGACTATAGCATTCTTACTTGTTTGTAATGCGATCGCTATTTATTCAGAACTCTCATATTAGCACTTCACAATAAAGTCTTCTTAAAAACTAGCGGTAAATTCTTGAATTAAGCCTTTATCTATTTCAGTGGTTGTTTTTGTTCAAAAGTTTCAAAATGAGCAAAATTGAGTGCATACGAGTTGTTTTTCTTTTCTATTTTTTTACGTTAATAATTACATGACTACGTTTTGTTTTGTACATAGATTTGTTAAGATATATTGAGAGAATAAGCACCAAAATTTTTCTTTTAATTTGCTTTGCTAATAACTTTTTAGGCGGATTAACACTCAATGGTGTGCAAACATGTACTTATTTTTGCACGCCATACATACATAGATTCGGCACGCCGAAGAAGTTATTGAAATCTGAACATCATACATCATCATAGATAGAAGACAAATAGATGCACGAGATATTTACGAGCCTAGGCTGCATGTTTTAGTATCAAAGTTCTTATGTTTGTATGTATGTATTTGATCTTGGTAAATTTTTGATTATTTAATGAAAATTTTGTAAAGTTCTAAAAATTGCTTAAGAAATTAAAACGAACAGAAAATTATTTTTCGGAGTTTTTTATTAAGTTTTCTTGATTACATACAATGTTTTGTTTATGAAAATGTAAATTGCGTGTGTATTTTAATTGATGTTCTCTGTCAACACAGTGAAATTAAATATACTTTAATATAGCGTATGTGTTTATAGATATAGATAAATATGTATGTATGTATGTATGTGTATGTATGCTTGTATAACTATTTAAATGTCAAAATGTATATGTATATGTGAGTGCATTAGCTCGTAAGAGTGTATTTCAACACCGATACAATATTACATAATTTCATTATGCGTTCTATCAAACATATCAAAACTTGGATAAATATTTTATAAATAATTTGCTATACGTGTATGCATATGTATATGTAATACAATCTATATTGAATACATAGCTTTTGTATATTTGCCAGATTTTAACTTCACATTCATACATATGCAGTTGTACATAAGTATATGTATATGTATGTATGTACGTATTTATGTGTGTATTTGTGTTGAGTAAAAATTAATTTCATTATTTACGGTAAAGTATTTAGATTGTATATATATTATATATATGTATGAAAAGATGTGCCTTGTTTGAATGATAAATTGCTTTTAAGTGCGTGAATATAGCAAATAAAAAGATTTGTAATATATAGCGTACAAGCACAGACATAGAACATACGAGAACATGGCTAGAATAATTTTCATAAGCGTTATAACGCATATATCTAAGTATTACATTTTTATGGTACATAAGGAAAGTTTTTCAGCTGCTTATGGGACTTCTTTGATTTTCAGTTGTTAAACAAACTTAAGCAAAATAGAAAGACGTACGCAGCCTTAACATACATACATATACGTATGTAAGTTTTGAATTCAATGAATTTGCAGTGAATAATAATATTGAAACAAATTTTAAGCAATAAAGTCACCCGAGTGTTTAATAACATTACTTAAATTTCATTAACATTTTGCATTTGGATATGCGAACTGCAGTCCTATTTTATCCTGCTAGATTTGTTCCTGTATCTAGCTTATTGGCCGTTTTAAAATAACGCGGATTAATTTTATAGTTCTTATTGTACATACAACATCGATTGTAGCCCACGATTGAGAGACAGTAGGTTACGCCATGCGCATGTCCGTTAGTCGCCGTTAATTAGCAACGCGAACTTGTGACGTCATACTACCCGAAATTTTGCCCGTGTTAAAATGTCTGAAAATCACTGACTTTTTATTAGTAAATTGGCTCGTGTGGCTGTAATTCCAGTCCGATTTTGAAAATGTTGTCAGCATATTGTGTCAGCATATTTCTTATCGCGTCTATTGATATGCTTTGGTCGCCTCTATGTGCCATACATATTAGATAAAACGCAGTCAAAGTGAAAAATGTTGCCAGTCAGTCTGTTTGCATTCACTTATCGCTCAACTTTAAAGCAATCGACGCGTTAAGAATATCTCTATAATTTGCTGGCAAGATTTTCAAAATCGGACTGGAATTACAGCCACACGAGCCGATTTACTAAAGAAATTCAGTGATTTTCAAACATTATTTAAACGTGCGCGCAAAATTTGGGGTAATGCGTCGCCGAATAAGGGCGACTAACGGACATGCGCATGGCGAAACCTACTGTCTCTCAACCGTGGTTGTCTCCTATCTCTCTCTCTTTCTATCTCTCTCTCTCTCTCTCTCTCTCTCTTTCTATCTCTCTCTCTCTCTCTCTTTCTATCTCTCGCTCTCTCTCTCTCTCTCTATGTCTCTCTCTTTCACTCCCATTTTCACTCTCTCTCTTCTCTCTGCGGTTTCATATGCATCTTAAATGCTACTTCTGCAAAAAATGTATATTTGGATGTTCATATTATATTACTGATGTACACATACATATATATGTATATGTATGTTGTATATAAAAAAAAGGCCTATATCTAACACTTACATACATACAATTATACATAAGTAGTAAGTACTTAATGAAAGAATGAAAAAAAAAAATTACCTCAATAAGGCGCATACCTTACTTTGTTTGTTCAAAGATTACCTATAGGTATGTTATATATTCGATATACATACTATGTATTTATATTAATATGAATAAACAAAATTATGCTCTAAGCAACTCGTATAGCCAGCTATAAATACATAGCCGCAACTTTGTGCTCAATCTTAGCCTAACACTATAAAGTACACGTAAGTCTATTAACATTTGGCAAACGATGTCCGGATGAGCATCGCTTCAATTGAATAGCTCCTCTGGGGGACGCACTAGAACTCCTTCAGGCTGCCGCCCCGCTTCAGCTTGGTCAGTCGCTTTAGGCTAGCGCTGAGCATGCCGCCACCGGGTGCAGCAATCCGATTCCCATTCGACCGCCAGTTGGAGCTGCTGGGCCCGGTGCTGCGGTCTCGCTGCGTGAAAGTGCCCCGGAAACGGACTCGGCCACGCCGTTGCTCGCCCACACGTCGCCATAATTCCGTCAACGGGGGGTGGTGCTGGTGTGGTTGATGCTGCAGGGTGCAGCAGCACACCAACTCCTGCGATTATAATTTCTTCTCCCAGACAACGATGTGCGCATCGTTCGAATTGGCTGTCAGCGGTGAGCAGCTGCTAGATCCGCCGCTTGGACCGGCAGTACCAGCGGAGATTCCCGTTCCCGAGGCGCCCTTGTGGTTCGGCGAGTTGACGCTACTGTTGTACCAGACATGTCGCCAGTAGCCCCGGCCGCCCATCAGGGTTATAACGGTGCGTGGTCCGTCCGCGTTCTGTTGCTGCTGCTGCTTGGAGTTTTGTTTCTGTTTGCGCTTTAGCGTGGCAACCGCCGCTGGTGCCGTCTGCTTCTCGGCCGCAGCCGCTTGTATTTTCATCAACTTGAATCCGTCTTCTGACTTGGGCGTGCTATGAGATTGGTGTTGCTGGTGTATGTCGGCGGTGGTCATAAGACCGTTCTCGGAAATGTTACCCAGATCGCTGCCCGTGCCGGAGGTCTTGTGGCTGGCGCTGCTGCTGTTGCGCGAAACGGAACGTCCGCCAAAGTGGCGTATGCCCATACTCTCCTCACTGCCGGATGATGTGTACAGACTGGACGACTTAGAGTCCACCGACCAGTTGGACAAGTCGAGGGAGCGCGGTCGTGAGGCCTTCATGCGCAACCGCCGATCCAGGGTGCACACCTTGCCGGGTATGGCGGCCAGTTCGGGATCGGAGCGCCGCATACCTTCGAACGTAATGTCCATGAGATTGCCTTGTGTGCCCTCCTCGGCGCCGTAATTTTCCTTTACGAAGATCAGTTTTCCGTATAGACCATATACATCGCAGTAGCCATGTTCGCCGTGCTGCGACAATGTGCTCGTGTTTGAGTGCAGCCCTGTTCCAGCAACTGGTCCTGCTGCGCCGAAGCCACGTGGCAGGGTCTTGGACATGCGTGAGGTGGCATCACCACTTGCGCCCAAATCTCGGAAACGCTTGCGATGCAAAGCGGGCGAGTTACTCAACGAAGAACGTATCTTTGCGGTGAAGCTTTGGTCCAGCGAGTACTGCTTGTCCAGCTTGGAACAGCGCGGAGATAATGCAGAAGGGACTGGTGTAGCCTCGGCGGTTAGATCCCGGTCGCGTAACAAGCACGCGCTAGGTGTAACTGTGCCAGACCCAGTTGTTGAGCCGGGTACAGAGACATGATCAGCCTTGGGCAGATCGCGACGTAAAATGACTGTGCTCTCGTCTAGGTCCGTTTCTGCCAGCTTTTTGGGGTCTGCATCAATGGCGGGCAACTCCAGATTCTCGCCCATGCTGGGTACTGTTGGCATAAGCGATGCAGACATTGCCACGCTGGCAGTTGGCTTGCAGACTGAATAAACCTTTGGTATAAGCGGCAGAAGGAACGTGATGGGACCAAAGTGTGCGTGACAGGACATGTTGATGGCGCCGCTAATGATGGGTACGCCCTCCAGCCTAGGCAATGGTATGGTAACAGCGATACCCACATTAGTGCCCACCCAGAGTATACCTTTACAGGCCATAAGGGCGGTCACATAGACAGAGCTATTGTTGAGCGGCTGTTCTTTCTTTGCGTCGTGTCGCAGCACGCTGGAGGCTATATTAATATCCTGCAGATGCTTGAAGGTCTCAGTATGGTAGAGGCAAAGCATCGTCGAGTTCTTTAGCGAGATCCACAACCCGATGCCCGAGTGCGCCATCAGATTGACCTGCTGACTCGCGCCATGCTGCACCTCAAAGCTGCGTTGCAGCTCTCCGTTAAGCGCATTGAGGACGTAGACTCGATTTGCGCACGATGCGTAAATGTTCATGTTGATGGGCAGCAAGCTGGGCACTGGCATGCCGGATTCGCCGAGCATCACTTGCTGCGGATCACGCAACTGCCAGACGCCGTCATGTGCCCGCCTATAGATTAACACCATGGCATTCGAGAGTGACACGTAAACAGCATCGAAGTGGTAAAGTATGCGTTGCACTGCGCCGGGCACCGTGTAGTTGCCAACTTGCTCCTCCTGCTCAGGGTTACGAGCCGAGTAAATAAGCAACTTGCGATTGTCGGTGCCCAACCAGACGAGATCGCCCAACAGGCTACTGTATTCCTCCCGAGTGCGGCACTGATCCAGCCCCTTGACAAACTCCAGCGCAGACACCTGCGTTTCCACCAGATCAAAGGCGCCCGTCTCTCGCAAATTGCCCGCCTGCTGCGGATGCTGAGCCAGCACCGTAATATGCGAAGAAGTGCCATCGCTGCTGCACATCCAAAGGTAGTTAAGTTGCTTATGGCGGCGTCGTGCATTCCCGCTCTGCTTTGTATCATTGGCAATGCTGTAATAGCACCCACAGCGCACCTAAGGGTTAATCAAAATAATGAAAATGTAGGTTTGGAAATTGGTTATTTCAATGGGCTGTTTGGGTGTCACTGACCTCCGTTTGATGCTGTGATCGGTAAACGGGCATCGCCTTGACAAATAGCGGCATTTTGCGCGACTGCTTCTGCTGGACGGCCTCCTGTAGCTGCTGCTGCTCGAAAGTGTGGAGCGTGGCCTGTGGACTGGCGGATAGCTGCTGTGGATGAGTATTAGGATGCTGGTGTTGGTGATGATGATGCGAATGATGTTGTGGCGAGCCCGATGCAGTCGATGAGCGTTCCCAGGCGGGCGAGTTGTTTGGATCAAGAGCAAGCTGAGCTAGACGCAACTCAGTGATCCACTCCTTCTTCACATTTGGGGTCTGCGTTTGGAATGTGAAGGTCTCCTCCTTACCAGACTTGTGCCGGCAAGTTAACTTCAAGCAGCAAGAGTCCACCCAGGCCATCTCTTCATCCTTGCGTTGTATTGAACCCTGTATTGTGTTTAGAACGTTGCGAGTGGTATTCAAGTTTAGTTCCTTGTAGCTGCCCTTCAGGCTGCCCACCAGATCTTGTATACGCGAGATCACTTCATAGTCATACATCAGTGTGCTCATTTCGTTGCACAGGTTATCCGCCCCGTTGGTCAGCTGTGCGGCTGGTGACCAATGAGAATCCCCGGCTGCACCGACCCCAGCTTGCCCATTGCCAGAGTGTGCTGCGTTGGCATAGCAGCTGCTGTTGTTGCCAACACTGCCATTGGACTTGAGACTGCCACCACGATTCAAACCTTCAAGGGAGCGCACATAGTTTAAAAGCGGGTAAGCCAGAAATCAGATCGTGGAATATTAAGTTATCTTACCTGCTGTTAGTATTCTAGATAGCGTTGCCGAGGCGCTGTTGTCCACAATTTCGACATCATTGATTGGGAACATCCACTTGAACGTGAGCTTCTCGGTGGCACCGAAATCGTGTGACTGCTTGGGGGCAACCGAGACGCAGATGACCTTGTCGTTGAGCAGCAGAAGGCGTCGCTGTTTACATTTAACAATAAAGCCTGCCTGGTTGAACTCCATGTGGGTAACATTATCCTCTCGCAGAAGATACCTAGCTCGATTGCCACTGTTGTCGCTGACAGTACTAAGGGAGCGTGTGTTGAATGTTCCGCTGATATGGCCAAGCATCTCCTTAAAGGCCTGGTACTGCTCTGCCTCGCGCTTGCTCTCGTTAAGGAGCTCAGCGAGGAGCTCCAGCTGCGAAAGCGCCATCTGCAGGGACATACGGTCGTGGTGACCCTGTGGCGTGTACTTGAGCAGATCCTGCAGAAAGAGTATAAACTGGGGAAAGCGCTGCACGGGCTTGACCATCAAGCCAAAGAAGGACAAGCGATCGTGTGCACTTATCTGCTTCACCTTAAAGAAGTCGGCCAGAGCCGATTTGCGCTTCTCCTCCATTTTGGCAAGCTCCATAGCAGCCGAAAAGTTGTTTATGAATCCCGAGTAAATCTCCAGCAATTGCGGCTTGCCAAAGGCATTCACAAAACAGTCACCGATCTTTTCATCCCGATTCCAGTTGTGCACACACTCAGCCAGCGAGATGCGAAACAGTTTGTGCGAATGTAAAATGTCCGGTAAGCAATGGAACAATGTAGCGATCTTCACGGGATTTAGCACCGGTGGACTGCACTCCTCCAACGGTTTTTTGTAATCCTGCCAAAGAGAGAGAGAGAGAGAGAGAGAGAGAGAGCTTAGTAAGTACATGTGCAGGCTGGCGCTAGATCTTATTTGTCGATTCTTTACCAAAGTTGATCATTCTCTGTGCGCCATTTAAATGCTGGACTTTTTTTGCGGTTATTTATGGTTGTTTAACTAATTTTGCAACAATGTACGAGTATATGTTGTGTTGGAAGATGGTTAAATGATTGATCATGTGTAAGTGAAGAATTAGAGGTATATGTGTTATGTGTTGGTGTTAGTATTGGAATTAGTTATGACGGAGAGTGGCGGCATATGACGTGGGAATTGGATGGCATGTAAAGAAGAAAATAAATAAATGAGTGAGAGTTAACATTAGTCGGTGGTTATTAGAGCCACAGTGATTAAGGATGAATAAATAAATAGACTTGGTTTCTTATGTTTATAACTCCATACACATTGCTTTGAAGTCGTACTACTACACTATGGTTTTCGTATGTTCATGTCAACTAATCTAACTGATAAAAGATGCAATTCACTTCATCGACATTGATCAGACCTCACCTCGGATGAAGTCTTGCCAGTTGGCATTTCGTTTTCGCGAGGATAAGATTAAACGAACACAAAAAAAACAGGTCATATCGGGAGAAAACTAAAAAAAATATGAGCTAGACCTAGGGGTGCCATGAGGTTCATTCAAATGACAAATGTATATGCTTGAAATATTCATTAATGAATTTACGTCCGATATATACAAGGTTCCCAGGCTTGACTATATTATTGTTTTGAAATAGCTTAGTTTACAAAATGTCAGATAATAAAATCGATTGTGTAGTCCGTGGTATGGATCAAATCGAGGAATTGGATGCGGACAAGGCATTGTTGGTGACCCAGACATTCCGTAAAATGGAAGTGTACTTGCAGTCTGACGCCGAGCTGGGCTATGTCAAACTGAATGCACCTGGACTTTACAATTTTCAACTGCCGGAACCCGGCTGTGTCCACGATGGTACCGCAAATAACGAGGAGGATTCAACTATAATTGAAAAGTGGACAAAAGAGAGCGCCGATGAGATTGATTTAATAAATGCCAATGACAGGTCGCAGCTGGGTATACTCCAAAGGGATACAAACACGGGCGAGTTTTACATGTTATTGCCCGTTGAGGTTAACGTCCTTTTGCATCCCCATTCGGGAGAAAGTATCTCGCAAGCTGAGCAGCTAGTTGAATGTCAGCCAATACTCGCTACGGTTGACTCCTCGACGACCCTTGGCCACATTGATGAAGTCGACGATGCTTCGCAGACGACGCTGACAGAGATGCCCAGATCAAATAATAGGATGGACCTCTCCGCCTTGGAAGCAGAGAGGCAATCAGAAGGCGATCGCGAAATCTACAGGGTGGTAGTGCCAAAAATGAGTATAAAATTTAGTCTTACACTCAAAACTGATGACGTGGTTGAAGACGGCAACGAGTTAATCGACCAAGAAGACTAGCATAAGGTCTCGACTCTATCGATTCCCAACACATCTCTACACAACTGTGCTTCATTATTATTAATAAATTTCGTGGTTTAATGATTTGGATATCCCTGAGCTTACATTGACTAGACGTTGTAACGTGGCCACGTACGAGTTCTCGCTGTGGACGATGGCGGCCAAAATGTGGTGCCGCTTGAGCTGCTGCTGCGAGAGGCCCGGCGGTGCCGGTGGTAGAATTGGAACAATAAGCCTACTGTGGGCAGTGCGAGCGGTGCCGTTGGCCCGACTGCCCGGCATTATCATCAGGTCCATATCGTAGTGGCGGTGGCTGCCCGGCGTGGAGTTCTTCTCTTCATCCTCATACTGCACGGAGAAATAAGAAACGTTAGACATTCGTCTCTATAAATGCCATGTTTTCACTTACCTCCGGCACGCCTGGCATCGCTATGCTGGCGCCCATATGGGCTAACTTCTGTGGCGAGGCGGCGTCCAGCGTCGCAGTCGCTGGTTTTATGTTAACCGCACTGGCACTGCCAGCGGCAGCAGCAGAATCAGGTATGTCGAAACTGGAGGACGTCGACTGTCGACCGTCGCGTCCACCGACATCGTATTGGTGTGAGGAACCTCGACGTATGGAGAACCAACGCGAGAGCCGTCCGCCCGGCGACTCGCCTGGCGTGGTGATATCCTCACGTTGTGCCGATGCCCCGTTGGGCATCGTGCAGGCGCTGGCACGTCGAATAATCATGTTGCTGTCACGGCTGCCGCTACTGTCGCTCTGGCTGCACGGCGCTGGCGCGGAGTTAGGGGTGGCAGCCGCGCGCCATTTGTCAAAAGACAAATGCTGCTTGGCCTTGTTGAAGGTTGAACGCAATTGCGAATTGCGTTGGTTGCCGGCGCTTAACGAACTCACGCTGCTGCTGGTCTGTTCTTCTTCGGTCAAGACCTCCTCGTCGGAGTGGCTTGCAGTGTGCGCCACTCGCCGTTCCCGTTCCTGTTCCTGATCTTGCTCTCGTACCGGCGACTTTGTGTCTCGCTCGCGACTGCTGCTCGTGCTGCTGTTACCGACGCCGACGCCGACACCAACACCAACGGCAGCCTGGCCACCGTTGGCGCTTAAGCTTCCGCCGGCAATTGTGGCGCTGTCTGTCTGCTGGCTGATCTGGCAGCCCTTAGCCCTCTGTTGTTGCTCTGCGATGCGAAGGCTAAAAGCGCTGTGAAGCTGTGCAGTGGTCACGCTTGCCTTCAAGCTGCTCGCACTCTGACCTGGTGATGTGATGAATGAGGATGTATGTTGTTGTTGTTGCTGCTGTTGTTGCTCTGCCTCCGCCAAGGTATCCTCCCATGAGCCAGACTTCAGTTTTTGTTCATCTGAGAGAAAGAGATAGAAGGTGATTGCTGATGACATCATATATTACTGCGCGCAATGATTGCCAATTATGAGGGGGCAATTAAATGACAGTGGGATTAAGTGGATTAAGCTGGGCCCAGAGATATGGTTTCAGCAGTTCTTGGTTAAAGTATTTAGCCATGGCCAAGTGCATCAAAGCCAACGCCGACGCCACACCAAATTGGTTAACAAATCAAAGTTTTGCCTAAGCCCAAGAACTGTCGCCGGGCAACTCGTTAGCGCCGACGGCGGTTGTGTGGGCCGCTTTGAACTGGCCAGAGCCACAGGCAGCATCAGCAGCAACTAGCCACCAGCAGTGACAGCAGTACCAACAACAACACCCACACGTAGCAACTTTAAAACTTTGCATATGCCTTTGCATTTGTCATGCCAAACGCAAACAACAACTGCCAGATCAACAATGGGTACTGAGATTCGTGCCAATTCACGTGATTGTAATTAATCATGGCACGATAATTGCGACTTGAATTCAATGTCGTTGTATTTGTTCTTGTTCGGACACTGTCCTTTGACAGGGCGTGGCGTGCCTTTAATGTTCTATCAATAACACAGCCGCCGACCGGGACAAGGAGCGGGGGAGGCGGGGTAACAATCGAGCAACAAAATGGCCGCCAACTGCGTGAGCAACAACCAAAATGCTGGCAGACAAATATTTGACAATTTTAAGGCATCTCAAATTGCTAGCATGTGAGTGGGTGCGTTTACGAGTACGTGTGTGTGTGTGTGTGTGTGTGTGTGTGTGTGTGTGTGTGTGTGTGTGTGTGTGTGTGTGTGTGTGTGTGTGTGTGTGTGTGTGTGTGTGTGTGTGTGTGTGTGTGTGTGTGTGTGTGTGTGTGTGTGTGTGTGTGTGTGTGTGTGTGTGTGTGTGTGTGTGTGTGTGTGTGTGTGTGTGTGTGTGTGTGTGTGTGTGTGTGTGTGTGTGTGTGTGTGTGTGTGTGTGTGTGTGTGTGTGTGTGTGTGTGTGTGTGTGTGTGTGTGTGTGTGTGTGTGTGTGTGTGTGTGTGTGTGTGTGTGTGTGTGTGTGTGTGTGTGTGTGGGGGGGGGGTGTGTGTGTGTGTGTGTGTGTGTGTGTGTGTGTGTGTGTGTGTGTGTGTGTGTGTGTGTGTGTGTGTGTGTGTGTGTGTGTGTGTGTGTGTGTGTGTGTGTGTGTGTGTGTGTGTGTGTGTGTGTGTGTGTGTGTGTGTGTGTGTGTGTGTGTGTGTGTGTGTGTGTGTGTGTGTGTGTGTGTGTGTGTGTGTGTGTGTGTGTGTGTGTGTGTGTGTGTGTGTGTGTGTGTGTGTGTGTGTGTGTGTGTGTGTGTGTGTGTGTGTGTGTGTGTGTGTGTGTGTGTGTGTGTGTGTGTGTGTGTGTGTGTGTGTGTGTGTGTGTGTGTGTGTGTGTGTGTGTGTGTGTGTGTGTGTGTGTGTGTGTGTGTGTGTGTGTGTGTGTGTGTGTGTGTGTGTGTGTGTGTGTGTGTGTGTGTGTGTGTGTGTGTGTGTGTGTGTGTGTGTGTGTGTGTGTGTGTGTGTGTGTGTGTGTGTGTGTGTGTGTGTGTGTGTGTGTGTGTGTGTGTGTGTGTGTGTGTGTGTGTGTGTGTGTGTGTGTGTGTGTGTGTGTGTGTGTGTGTGTGTGTTTAAGGGGAACCATTGCCGTTAAGAAAAAATCCCGTTTAGCAATATTGAGTTTGTGAAACTTTTATTTGATACCCAATGCATATTGAAGGCTGACTGTGCGTTTAGCTATACTCTATTCCCCAATAAATTTAAAGGATGCATGCCACAAGGCACCAAATTGTTGGCTTCACAGATCCCAAAACTTTTTCGCTCAACCAAAAAATATCAACACATTACGAATCAAAATTTAAGTAATTAACTAGAGAACAACCTGTGGTCGACTTATTCGACCAAATTGTTACATACATATGTATATTGAATTACGCTCCGCTACTCTCAACTCCATTTTGTGTGCGAGTAGGCGTTATTAGTTTACCTAGTTAGTCTAAACACATTGCGGAAACATTTACATTTTGCAGTACCCCTCGACACAACCTCTCAAGCAAAACAAAAATCAAGCGAATATGTTATGTTTAAGGCTTTTAAATGGTACTGAACTGTTGTGCTTTGCAATAGCTTGCCTAAACCGACCGATATAAAAAAAAAACAAGTAAGAATGCTATAGTCGAGTATACCCGACTACAAAACTCCCTGTGCACTCCCTGCGTGCACTTACACATCCACACACACACATACACGCATTTCGATACAATTGTGGTAAGGACTGCTTGGGTAAACATGATAAGATAATACATAACATTAGGAACTCATTTAATATAGTATATTATGTTATGTATGTTATTATTTCAATCTGAATAGAGACCTTTAAAGTGAACATAACTTAATTTGTCCAATATTTAGTTGGTAGTTATAGATGTTTCGGAATCAGATGACGACTATTTGAAATTAGTCAAAGTAGCATTTTGGGTGCTAAATATACTCTGGACTGTATTATTGGGTATCCCGTAGTCGAGCAATTCTATTTGTTGCCATTCGTATTTCAGCCAATGCTTAAAAGTATTTTGGGACTCAATAATACTTGCGCCAAAGCTTGTCGTCTTTTCTAAAGGCACTCCCCTCATGGTTGCCCATCGCTTAATTTGATTACTTCGTATATTTTAATATGTATGTACATATATATAGATGTTTTAATTATCATAAGCCACGCTGAGCGCTCTACGTAAACTCAACGGAGAGAAGTGGAGCTGACCGGAGTGAAGCTCGAGCTCATAATTAATTTCAAATAATTGATGGGAGCCTGGGCTGGGGAAATATTTGTACGTATTAGACATAAGATGGTTATACCCCGACCTTGCCCGGCGAAATTTTTAGATTAAAAAGCATTATGTTGAATAGTGATGATGATTTAAGATCGAACGTAAAGTATAAACAAAAGGCTGAAAGACATAAGCAATGTGGCGATTTCCGTCGCGCTTATAAGTCTTAAAGCCGAGAGAGGGATTCAAGAGAGATTTTTTATGTCTTTAACACTTTTACGTGCTTATGTAGCAGCTGGTGCACACCTTGTTTTTCATACAATTTTCAAAGCATTTTTCACCCACCTCTGGACTAATCGACAATATTGTTTCAGAGTGCCTCCTTACGATATAATTGAAAGCAAAGGTAAAAATTGCAGGTTTCTAGCTTTTACCGTTTTGGGGTGCCCGTGAGTCGCCGATCAGTCACTCAGGTTCAAGAATTTTTTATATATAGATATTCTCTCAAATACTTTCGGAGACATGACGCTGAGCCACTTTATGACCATTTTAAAGCTTTTTTGAAGCAGTTCACTGATTGAAAACAGCAATATATCCTTTTGCCTTCGGGAACAGAGTATAAAAACACATTTTTCAGCCAATCCTATGGCAGGTATGTGATGTAAAGGTCCGATTTTGACCAAACTTGATCAGATTGTATAAATTCTTAAGAGACTCGGTTTGGGTGAGTTTGGTGAGCTTATTACAAAAAAACATAGACGGGCATCGCTATATCGACTCGGCTATTCATTCTGATTTAGAATATATATACTTTGTTGGGTCGGAAATTCTCCTTCAGTCCATTACACATTTTGAGACAAAATTATAATAGCCTCTGCTAGAATATAAAAATAAGTGTTTTGATGTTTGAAGATGCCATTTCTTCAACCTTACCCAGTCAACTCATTTAAACAATGACTATTGAAACGCTAAATAAGTAGTATAAGGCAGACATCAACTATGTAGTTATTGCACAACTTCTGTACTAATATATATGCAAAAACTGTAGTACTGTAGAACACTGCACACTGCATAATGACGTTATTATGATATTGTTATTATGTTAGGGGCTACTGCACTGCTTAATTTTTTGAATAAATGCAAAAATTTTATTTGGGATGAGAGCCCCACTAAGAACTTTTCTACTCTTAGTCTTTCGACCTCATTCCCTGCTATATTCTTATACCTTGAGACAGATTTTATGACGATTCTCTTAAGCACAATGTTAAGTTGAAGAATAATATAAAATGGTAAGTTGGTTGTTTTTAATGGGAAGCACCTGAAAACAGCTAACGGGGCACGCCTGACATTGCGCATTCGCCCAATGTGCCGAATGGACAATACTGAGCACTTGTTCAATGCTGTGCTAGTAGACAATTTTCTGCAGTTCTGTGGGTTCGCCTAACTTGACTTAGTTGCCCTTGGCCAAGAGCAGCAGCCAAAGTCGCCGTCTCAGCGATTTACAAAACACATATAGCCGCACACTTCTATAGTTTTATAGTATACTGAATGGGTGTTATAAGGCGTTTCTTGGCTTGTATCAAAGCTATCGGCTGTTAGCAGTTTCTTGTGTGCGCCAGCCTACACACGCAAAATGGTTTGAGCTGCATTGACTAAAGCCCACTACAAGTGGCCAGTGGTGAGCTGTTGGCATTTTTTCTTACCAGATGTTACGCTGCGCAACGCTCACACAGCTTACGTATACGATATATGTATACATTATTTATGAACAAACAAGTAAGAATGCTATAGTCCAGTATACCCGACTACAAAACTCCCTGTACCCAGGTCAAAAATTTTCGATCGCATGTTCGTGCACTTACATATACACAAAGACGCACTCATACAACCGACAGCACAGACCACAGCGCAAGAAAGGCATTTTAAGTGGTGGCTGCGCTGCTTCATTCCCCCGTTCTACAGCGCTGAATTTTGTTTGTTGAGTAACTTCCGTGTGTATTATCCGATCGACTTGAAATTTGGACAATAGATTAAGAGTGATTAGCGGGGGAATGGGGGGAAAATCTCGGATCCAAAGTAAACTCGACCTGCGCCCGCTATTTTGGTGTCTCTAGTTCTTAAATTTGCTGAGATCAACGCGTTCATTCATGCAGACGAACACCCGGACAGACAGACGGACTTGGGAAAATTGAAATCTCTCTTGATACTGATCAAGAATATATATATATATATATATATATATATATATATACACTATAGGGTCGGAGATGTCTCCTTTTGCCTGTTACATACATTTGAACAGATTTAGTACCCCCTTTTTACCCCTATTATGGGTACAGAGAGTAAAAATGCAACTCCTTGCACGCAATTTTCACTACTCCACTCCTTTTGCATAATGCCTTGTTGATTTGCACAAAAAGCATATAAAAATTAATCATACGCCACGTATGTTGCGAAGGTGGCAAACGCACCATTTGCACAACAAACCCAGACAACCCGTCATACAGCCCGTCAACCGTAGTCAGTTAGCCAGTTGACAGCGTTTCATTCATTAGTTTGGTCGATTGGCAATTGCTTGGCGTGATTAATGAGCCTCATTAAAGCAGCTGCAGAATGCCCACAGAAGAAAGACACACACATACAGAAATGCTAATGACTCGCGTTTTTAAGTACTTCAAATTCCACATAGAATTCGACAAACAACTAAGAAAGCTCCAGTCAAAAATTTTGGAATAGGAGATACTCTGTAACTTTAATTCTACGCACATAATTATTTATCTGCACCGCACTGCTTAAAATAGTTTCCTAATTAAATTTGGTGTTATTATACGATGGGTTTTAAATTGGGATTAAAGTCTGTTATATACAATTGTTCTGCGGAGGGTAAACAAAAAATCGGAGACAAGTACGAGAAGTGCACGAGCTTCGAGCAGGTTAAGAGACTAGTATTGCTAATTGAAATGACAGTGCAAAGTGGCAACGGAGTTTCAATTAATTGCGTTTTAACTGAGTTCCAACGGCTGAGCAACCGTTGACTGCATTTGAATTTGTGGCCATGACAGCCACACAAATATTACGATGCAGGCTGCTGTCAATTGCAGGATCAGACTGGCACGCAAGAAGGATTTAAAAGTTTTGCCATAGTTTGGCACAGTTTGACAGCATTTGCCAGTGAATGCCAATGACAATGTCAATGGTAATGACAATTTTTGGTTGTGTCACAGGCGAAAGTCAATTGCTGCGCTTCATGCACCATGCGGTCTAATGAGGCCACAAGGCAGCCCGCAGTGCCACTTGCCAGTTGCCGACACGAGTTTCAAAGTAATTTCGTGTGCCTGAAATTGAGAAGCACGCAGCGCATATGTACTTTAAGCAGCGGAAAAGCTCAACCAAGTTTGTCAAGTTTCTAGGGGTACGGTGGTTGGATGGGTTGGCTGTGTGGTTCGTTAGATGAAGCATATTGTGCGCCCGCAAAGGAAAACAGCTTAAGAGTTGAGATGCGGTGTGGATACGTGTGTGTGTGGTTCTTGCTTCCCACTCCACTGCGCGTGTCCATAATAAGTGTAGAAATTGCTTTCTCACTCAACGTGCGCCTTTGCCATAAACTAATTATTATAATGTAAATCACACACGCAACCCAAAAGGGGCTCCAAGCAGTGTCGTAGATAGCTATAGGCCAAAGGGGAATGGATTCTGAAAATTCAGAATTTTGTTTTATTTTTATTTTGGTCTTGCCATTCTTTTCATATTTACATAATTCTTAAAATACTTATATGTATTTTCACAGAATAATTATAGATTCCTTGCACAGCCGAAATCGAAGGAGCTAGGAATCTGAAAGTAAACACTAGGACGGGGATATCGGAAATTCCACCCATAAGCATGCAAAATTACGGAAAACTGTTATGTGAAACTGTTTTGTTTATCATCCAATCGGCTACCAACTCATTTTCAAGGATCTGTACAAAAATTCATTTGACACATATTTCACCGATTTTATCACCGGTTATCATGTGATTTGTATCGTATTTATTATCAAAGCTCAACACAAGAAAAAATTTAAATTATTGCTGGTTATTAATTTTTAAACTTTCAAAACTGCATCAAATCAAATTCAATAAAATGCTGACCGATATTAAAAAATCTCCTACTGCGTTAAATGAGGGTCAAGGTCAGGTGTGTAAGATCACGTTTTTTCTTAAATTGACTTCAGTCGTTTTTCTACAAAAATAATTGAGCATCAGCCTAGGAATATTTACCCCTACGGTCGGAAAACTTGAGTTGGGCCATTTCTTATACATATATTTCTCACAATCTAAAAAAGCTATTGAGAAAATAAAATCGAACAGGTCATCCGAAGGTTAAGCTAGCAATTTTTTTGGAATTTTCTTTTCAATATCGAGTGGACCGTTCTTGAAGAGGACCGAAAACGCTTCCAAAATAATTTCGTGATCCAAGATACATAACATAGACGTCCAGAAATTGAAGTGGATGCATCTTCTAAATCCCCCTTATCTACGCCATTGGCACGAGGCGTTTGCTAGCTGGAAGCTGTGCTGGGGGTAATAGCAGCTTCATAAATTCCCAACTGGCTTACTACTCACATAATTATAAGTATGTGCGTGTGTGGGTGCACTCTCTTCGAAATGGAAAATGGGAAAACGGGTATCATAACACATATTTGAGAGTCGCTGCAGTGTTGTGAGGTTCCATCACTTAGGAATTTCGCATGACTCCGATATATGGGCGAAACATATATTAGTGTGGGCTTAGTACCTTACTTTATTTTGCAATTTTCATCGCAACATACACCCTGACTTCCCGCCCGTGGCGACCCGTTGGAATAGATTTTCTAAAATCATTTGGCATTTGAAGCCAATTCCAAGAACGATACTACAAATCCAGACTAAAGCTTTTCAACCATTTTTCGCCCGTTGTAGTGCCCGCAAAATACCGAAGTTTATGTATTTATATTTTAAAATTAATATGAAGCCATTCGCATGAAAACGAAAATGCTGAATCCCAGACTTCACTTTTCTTTTTTTCCGACCGTGGACGTGCATTTTTCAAAACCGGTAGCACATGTGTCGAATTATTTAATGTGAGGTGCTTTGAAAATAAATTTCAAAATAATTGAATGATGATAATAAGTTTGAAGTCAATCGGACGATAATCAAAAATGTTTCATACGAATTTTTCGCGAATTTTCTGACCTTGGGGGTAGATTTTCCAAAATCTTTGACCACCTCGCCTATTATGGTTCCCTATAGAACTTTGAAAACGAGTTTGAAGCCAATTGCACCGAAATTAAAAATTTTGACTGGCAGAATTTTCCACAATTTTTCCGACCATAGGGCTAAATTTTCCAAAATCGCTGATACACGTGTCGATTTATTTTACGTGAAGAGCTTTGAAAATTAATTTGAAGGTGATTGACCCATACAACTTTGAGACCCCCATTTTCCGCCCATGGACCCCCATGGGATCGGTGAAATATGTGTCAAATGAATTTTTGTGTAGATCTTTGAAAATGAGCTTGAAGCTGATTGGATGATAAACAAAAAAGTTTCATACAACAGTTTTCCGCGATTTTCCACGGTTGTGGGTGGAGTTTTCCAAAATCCAGTCTTAGTGTGCACTTTCATCATAGATGGAACCTACTATGAAAATTTCAGCATCCTAGGTCTTACGGTTTGGTCTGTGCGATGATTGCCAATCAGACAGCATGAACTCTTTTATATATACATATAGATATTTATATTTAGTTATATTTATATTTAGATGCACTTGCATTATGTTGAGTTTGACTACTTTCGTCAACCGTAAGAAATACACAAACTTAGAGTATCACAATTTTCCCTCTCTTAGAAGAGTGAAATACCCAATGATTTGCTGTATAGGGCTGTGACAATGACTTTGAAGCCGATCTACTAAACAAATAATCTCACTCATATGACTCTGACCCCCATTTCTCGCCCGTGGCGACGGGTGGGCGTAGTCCCTTAAAATATTTTTGATGAAGTTAGAAGAACATCCAGAAAATAGCGCAAGGGTGGTAAAGTGTCTGTACTTAATTCAAGTGAAAACTTTTAAAAACAATTATTTCCATTTTTAAAACATAGCGCAACCCCACATTTATCGCATTCTGTTTGCGTAAGTCCCGTGCAGTGCGGAAATGTGCACCGCTGGTATTTCGGCAATAATGTCTTCTTCCGGTGCCGAAAATTGCTTTCTAATTTTCAGACGCGTCTATTAAAACTAATAGCAGACATTTTGATGCAGTCTTTATAGATACAAAAAAAAAAAAAAAAAAAAAAAACTCGATAGTTGGTGGAAATCGGTCAACTATCGTCTTATTTATGCGATAGTTTTGAGTGTTGTAAAATACGTGGAGCTGTCAGACTGTCCGAAAGTTTACGATGCCGCTCATATTTGAAAAAGGTAATAATATTTCAAATACAATATATATCTAAATATATGTGTATATATACATGTAAATATATGTTATATATATATATAAATATTTTTCGTTATATACATAAATCGCGCGATCTTGGGGCACGTATTAGATATATTAGTCAGATTTTGTTGAAATTTGGTCAGATTTTAAAAACTTTTTAGAGACTCGGCTTGGGTAAGATTAAATTCATAAACAAAAATGTTTTTCACCGTCCACCGATCATTTCTAGTGGTCCGATCGGGCCGGTTCCGACATATGCACTGCCTGCAACAAAAAGAAGGGCCTGTGCCAAGTTTCATTACGATAGCTTTAAAACTGAGAAACTAGATCGTAGAGCAACAGAGGGACGGACGGACAGAGGGAATCGCTATATCGACTCAGTTATTCATGCTGATTCAGAATATATATACTTTGTTGGGTCAGAAACGTCTTCTTCTGACCATTATACATTTTGGGACAAAATAATAATAATATCCCCTGATAGGGCATACAAAAATTTGTTTATTGGATTGCTTTTACAATTTGAAGTTAAGCCAAAACATTTTCCCATAGACACAGTGTATGTGTGTTCCAATGTCCTTGCCCAGTTTGCCGAATTGAAGGCGTTCTTGACATCAAGCGTGCATACTAGGCAGTACTTTTTCGAGCCTCCGGCCCATCTTGTACCCTGGATGGCCTGTTGAGCAATGTCTTGCACCGCTCTGATGGCATCCGTCGTGCTTCGGTGCTTGCGAAAGCCATATTGCTGGTCTGAGAGTCCGTATGGGTCAGATAGTTCCTTCTCGAGACGATTACAAATAATCCGCTCGAATATCTTCCCTGTCGTGTCCAGCATACAGAGTGGGCGGTATGCCGAGGGGTCATCAAGATCCTTGCCTGGCTTTGGGATGAGCACTAGCCTCTGGACTTTCCAAGCGCGTGGCACAGTGCATTCCATGATACACTGGTTGTACATGTCGGCGAAGACATCAGGGTGTGCAGCGATGACGGTTTTTAGCGCCGCATTTGGGATACCGTCGGGGCCGGGCGCTTTGTTCGGCTTAACTCTCGCGGCGATGGCTAGCACCTCGTTTGCGTCAGTGGGGTCAATGGGGTCAATGGCCGCAGTTACGCCCGCGTGCTCTCGTGCTTCCGTCAGCGGAGGCTGTCTGGGAAAAAGTGTGTGGACTATGTGGCAGAGTTGTGACGGGCAAGTAGGCATAGGCTGACGGCGTAGCTTCCCCATAACTAACTTATAGGCCGTTCCGAATGGCTGCGCGTCTGCGGCGTCACACAGGTCTTGGAAGTATCTGGCCTTGCTCTGCTTAATGGCCAACTTGAGCGCCCTCCTTTTTGCCTTAAAGCACTCAGCGTAGTGATCCCATAGCGAAGATCCTCTAGAACGCTGGTATTTGCGCCGTGCAGCGTGGCATTCTCTGCGTGCATTGGATTCATTGGATTTCCTCGGTCCACCATGCAACGGGGCGCCGTGGATTGCCTCCTTTGCGGACTTTTGCCATTGAGGCATCGCATGCTGCAATAATGGCCCCAGAGATCTTTTCTGCGGAGCTGTTTGCATCTACGCTTATTCCGATTCCTGCAACCCTAGCTAGCAGGCGATCCCTGCACAGCGTGTCCGCCTTATAGCCAGTATATTGGGATGATCCCTGGGTGCCTCTCCTCGCAGCTGAGTCGATCGCTGTTATCACGGCAAAGTGGTCGCTGTGGGTATAGAGGTCAGAAACGTGCCAAGTGGCGTTCCGGGCAAGATCTGGGCTCGCGAAGGTTAGGTCGATGATCGACTCCCGTCCGGCCTTGCTGAAAGTGCTCTTCTCTCCACTATTTAGCAGGCAAACGTGCAGAGAGGCAAAAGTGTCGAGCAATGTTGACCCCCTTGTTGTCGTTCTGCTGCTGCCCCATTCCGTGGCCCAGGCGTTGAAGTCGCCTGCGATTAGGATTGGGGATTTGCCGCGCGCGTCGTTTGCAATCTCCTCGATTATCGCCTCAAACTCAGAAAGGGGGGTGCTTGGCGCTATGTAGCAGCTGTAGATGTATATGTTAGCGCATAGTGCCCGCGCAAACCCCTTTCGCGCATATCGCTGGCTGAGTTGGCATGGGGATTGTGCGCAGCTCCATATGGCCGCGCCGCCGTCGGTGCTCTCGTGCCACACTCCCTCATGCTTGGATGCGTATGGCTCGCTAATAATGGCAACATCAAAGCTTCCTTCCGTGGCCGTTTGTGCTAGCAGGTCCTGTGCGGCTCTGCAGTGATTCAGGTTAAGCTGTATAAACTTACCCATTTTTGAGCGATTTGAGCGCCCGTCTATATTCCGGGCAAGCCCGACTCAAGGCTGAGTGCGCGGTTTGGCTCGTGGGCGCGCCATGCCTGGAGCATAGGAGACACTTGGGCTCATTTTTACATTGCATTGTATGTGTATGTGTATGTGTATGTGTATGTGTATGTGTATGTGTATGTGTATGTGTATGTGTATGTGTATGTGTATGTGTATGTGTATGTGTATGTGTATGTGTATGTGTATGTGTATGTGTATGTGTATGTGTATGTGTATGTGTATGTGTATGTGTATGTGTATGTGTATGTGTATGTGTATGTGTATGTGTATGTGTATGTGTATGTGTATGTGTATGTGTATGTGTATGTGTATGTGTATGTGTATGTGTATGTGTATGTGTATGTGTATGTGTATGTGTATGTGTATGTGTATGTGTATGTGTATGTGTATGTGTATGTGTATGTGTATGTGTATATATGCAGTTGGAGAGCGTAGCATCATCAACCTTAACACTGGACATGGACAAGGACATGAACATTTAATCAACATTCGTTTTCCTACTCGCATTAGGCAATTGTAATTTACATAGATTTTGTTGTCAGCTGTCTTCATCCGGCAATTTGCTCACGTTTATAAATATTTAGTTTTGGCTCGTATCATTTTGCAGGTGTTGTTTTATTCGGCCATTACGTTATAAAAAAGCAAAACGACGCTATAATTATGGCCGACAACATAATTTATGAGGCTGCTTGATGAGCAGCAGCCACCAGAGGCAGCCCAGTCTGTGAAACTGGCACTGGCTGTAACTTTACTAAAATAATAAGCAATAACGAATCAATCGAAACTATTCGAAAAATACTAAACTGAAGCTGATGGCAGCTGAACAGCGTAAAGCGTAAAAAAGTAACATCAATTCGCAGTTGCCAAGAATGCGCGCAAGTTCAAAGTGAAAGTCAACAGCAGAAGTACCAACCACGATAGCAACAACAAAAATAATTTGGACAGGTGGTCCCAGCCAACAAACGAGTGGCCATTAAAAGCAAAAGTTACTTTAAAAGTCAACCAGCCAACCAGCGGAATTACAAGTCAAGACCTGCATGAACTTGACAAATCTGACCAGCCGGTTTTTTTAATTAAGGTCCATATTCAGATCGATGAAAATGTATACTAGCGGAAAGTGCATATTATAAAATTACGATGGTTGGTGTTGATAGTAAAAAAAAACGAGTAAGAACGTTGCAGTCAGACGTACCCGACAGCAGAATACTCGGTTTCAAGTCCAGTATAATTTGGTTATTTGTGGGGTGGGAAAGTAGAAAACCATCGCTCGCAAAATATGCTCAACGAAATTTTTATGCTCGGTCTGCTCAGGCAAGATTTAGGCAAGATATAGATATTTCAACAAAGGCAAAACATGGAAGAGGTTGGGAGAACATAATAGGTCGCCAATGTGTGTGCATATGCGCATGCATTAATACTATTAATTTATATTAATTTAAAAGCCATTAAAATTTCGCTTTAAATCAAACTAAAGTGCACTACTGCATCAATAGACTTCATGTTTACTTATCCACCCATACATTATGTATTTACATGCACAAAGACCGTTTTACGAATTTTTACGAAGCGAAGGGTCTTTGAGTGAGCACTGACCAGAAAGACCGGGCAAAAGTGGTCGTTGGTTAAGCAAAGACCGAACCGATCAGAAACGATCTTTGAGGGTTTTTTCATGACAGTTTCGCATTTGTGTCAGTAGGCGACCGGTCATTTTCTGACTACATACTTATGTACATTAGACGGACCGTTTTTTCCGAGCTCTGGAGATAACACAGTAGTCTCAATTTAAAATGTCGATGCAGACATTGATTGAGAGACAATATTTTACGCCATGCGCATGTCCGTTATTCGGTCACTCGAGCGTGTGACGTCACATGTTATGAATCTGAACGCGCGCTTTTGAATCATTGACTTTTTAGTTAATCGGCTTGTATGGCTGTAATTTAAGTCCGATTTTGCCATACATATTAGATGATACTTAGTCAAAGTTAAGATGTTGCCAGTCCGACTGTTTGCATTCAAACTTATCGTATAAGTAAGAATGCTCTAGTCGAGTATACCCGACTACGAAACTCCCTCTACCCAGGTCTACAACTTCCTAACATATCTTCGTACATTTAGACATACACACACACACACACACATCCACAAATACGCACGCACACAAGCGACAACAAAAGCAAGGCATTCAAAGTCGTGGTTGCCGTTCTTCAACCCCAAATGGCCAAATCGAAATCTCTTTTGATGCTTATCAAGAATATAGACTCTTTATAGGGTCGGAGTTGTCTCCTTCTGCCTGATACATACATTTGCACAGATTTAGTACCCCCTTTTTACCCATTTTATGGGTACAGGGAGTAAAAAGTCAGTTATTTTCATACAAGTTCAAAACCGCGCACTGAAATTCATAACATGTGACGTACATGCGCAGTGAGAGCTAAAGGTTGCAGACTTCTTGTCGTAACCTATGGGCTCTCTCAATCGTGGTATACACCAATAAACTGGCCTTATCTCTATTTCTTCTATTAGATGATTCCCTTCTTTTGTTAAAGCAGAAGCTCGGCAATTGCACACTGTCATCTTTGTTTTGGGGCTCGTACACATATTACCTAATCACTTTCTCGCCCTATCTGATACACTCCTATCCTACATATGTAATCAGGCGTCATCATTTAGCTGATCCAAAACAGCTGTTTAACACAATCCAATCTTTAGATCGGTTGTCAACACTGTGGGTTCTGCAGGTATTTTTCTTGGGAAAAAGAACAGAGGGTAGAACAGCTGGCGGCAAAAAACATTATCAGCTGTCATTTTGTAAAAAATATTTCGTTGATCTGAATATGGTCCTTTAATGAATAATATAGAAGCTCCAAGATACTTTAAATACTTAGTCTTTGAAACTTGAGCAAATCCAAAAGATTACAAATCAATTAAATTTGTTATCTTATATTTAATTTAAGTTAATACTTGAACGTATTAAACTTGATTGTTTAACATACACATACATATGTACATATATTTTGCCATTTCACTTTGCTGCACAAAAATCACCTGGGAATTATTCAGTTTGTTTACTTATTCGTTCAGCCCAACCAACTAATGATGAAATGTTACAAAGGAAATTCCTTAATGATAAAAAATGTTCTTCCTATATACATAAGAGCGGTGAAGGAATCTTGCTGTCGTGGGAGACTCACAGTTTTTTATGATAAAATAATATATACAGCTGCCATTTTTAACTCAAGAATCATATTCCCTGCAGTTTTATTATCGAGAAACTCTAATTGTGCTCCGTATTTGGACGCACACTTGGCTGCCACATCAAATGTTTATTGGAATTTGAAAACTGATTTAGATGGAAGACGTAGCTTTGCCTGTTTTGAACTGTGTGAGGGTGTGTGCAACTTCCTGTTATTACGTAAATCGATTGCAGTTTATCAAAGACAAAATGCATCCAAAAGTCAAAGATTTGCGGTTGAGCGCAGGTCTCCCAGACCCTCGCAGTGTGTATTGTGTCTTGTTGACGTTGAGGAAGTTGCCACACGGCAGACACGCAGTTGGGCCCCCCAGCCCCAACCCCAGCCCGATACATAACCTGCAGCTTCAGGTCCAGTTTAGGATCGAGACAATGCCCTCCCCTCAAACTCTACATGCAACTACGATGCAGCGTTGGTTTCATCTGCTGCTTTGTTTACGCGTTTGTTATTTGTTTGCTTTTGCCACGCATATTGTCGTGCACCTCCCCTTATCACCGCTTCTGTCACGCCGTTGATCTTCTGCATCAATATCTATATACATATGAAACCCTTTAACCTGACTGACTGATTGGTGACACACGGGCAGACCAAACGGTAGAAAGTGAAAACAGAATGCAATAAATATAAGTATGTGCTGTTTTAACAATGGAAATAGTTCTTTTAAAAAATTTTCAATTGAACTTAGTACAGACTTTTCACACCCTTCCGCTATTTTCTGGATTTTATAAAAAAATTCATTAAAAAAATCTTAAGGGACTGCTTACCTTACTCTTGTGTATTTCATACGGTTGGCGAAAGAGGTCAAATTCAACATTATGCATTTTAATCTTAATATTTTGCCGGGCAAGGCCGGGACATTAGTGCTAGTACATAATTAAGAGTGCTTACACTGACGCAATTAGGAAAATTCAATATAATACACGTTTATCAAAGTACTTCGACGGGCAACGCTGGGGAGCTGGCATTACCAGCTAGTACTTGCATATCATTTTATCATTGGAAAGTGCACACAAACAGACAACCAGCCGCCCACCATGTTCCGTTACTCCCTACAACATAAGCATCACTAATTCCGTGTTCAATATTGAATTTCATTTATTGTTGTTGTTATTTGCATTGTTGATGGTGATGTTAATGTTGATATTGGCATTTCTTATTGTTGTCTTCTTTCCATGTCTTACATGCATTTCCATCCCATGTGCATATTTCTCTTGATTTCAGTTTCAATTCCGAATGAGATTTGCGTTTCAGCTCTGAGGTGTGTGTTTGAAGCTGTTGGTGTTATTGGGCTGTCGTTTTAGTTCGATACACACACACACACACTTCGCCCGATCTCATCATCAGTTGGTTTAAGAATCGATTCGTATGTATGTACTTATGATCAGATCAGCAGCAACCTCGTTTGACTTAATTAACAGTCGTGATCACATTTCAACGCATTTGTTTCACATTTCCGCCAAAACGGACGATGACTGAACTGCGGCGAGCTTAACAAAGTTTTAATTGAATACAAGGTTAGTGGGATGACAGTGGGGGGTATGTGGGGATTGGCGTTCGCCAAATGAATGTCATTTATATGTTTCGGCAACAGGTTAAGCGAGTCCGACAAATCGGGCAACTCAAATGCGAAACGTCACACGGTAAAAAGGTAATAACAACAATAAAACAGCAATAAAACAAGAAAACCCTACACTGAACGTCCATAAAATACCCTGTAGTGCTGCAAAGCTTTCACCTGTTAGTGTTATTGGCCGTCACCATCGATTGTTTTTACTCCCTGTACCCATAAAATGGGTAAAAAGGGGGTACTAAATCTGTGCAAATGTATGTAACAGGCAGAAGGAGACATCTCCGACCCTATAAAGTATATACATATATTCATGATCAGTATGAAAAGCAATTTCGATTTGGCCATGTCCGTCTGTCTGTCCGGGTGAACGGGTCGATCTCAGCAATTATAAGACCTAGAGCTACCAATTTTGTTTTTTTCAATTTCAGACAACTCTTCCCTTGTAATTCGATAAAATCTTTCATACCAACAACATTAAATATTCGGGTTTTGGCATGTATAATGCTTTGGTCTCTCTTAATCTACTGTTCAAATTTCAAATCGATCTGATAACAAACAGGGAAGTTATTCACGAAAGAATATTCAGTGCTGCAGCGCGGGCCAACAGGGGGGAACAGTCACAACTTAAAATGCCTGGCTTGCGCTGTCGCTTGTGTGTGTGCGTCTTTGTGTATGTGTAAGTGTACAAAGATGCGATTGGAAATTATTGACCTGGATACAGGGAGTTCCATAGTCGGGTATACGCGACTATAGCATTCTTACTTTCTTGACTGTGAGGTTTCGGCGCTTCAAAGTAGAGTTTATACGCACACTTTTCAGTATGTACAAATGTTTTTGGGAAAGTTTTTAATGAAAAAAATGTATTTTCGTTTCTTCATTTGTAAAGTTATTCGTTGATTTGCAGTAGAAACAAGCAGACAAAATGACCGCCAACTAGCAAAAAATCGACTGCACCAAATTATAGGCCGTCGGGCATTTAATTCTGTTGCATGTGCCACAAATCTAAGCGAGGCTCGTTTGAAACGAAACTAAATTCAATCTACTTTTAGAATCTTTACCTCGTTGACCGAGCCCGCCCGTATTATCAAACGTGAAAACAAATCGACGAAATTTTTGCTTGTGATGCGCCTTCTTTATATATCTTTCATAAAACATATTATTATCCGATCGCTTTGAAATTTTTACAGTAGATTTAGAGTGTCCAAAGCAATGTATGTGCATGCCAAATTCCAAAGCTGTATCTTTAAAATTGAATCAAATTGCGGGGAACGGGGGGAGATTTTTGAAATTGGAAACAAACTTGATCTGCGAATGGTATACAGGAACCTAAATTCCAAATTTGGTGTCACTAGCTCTTATAGTTGCTAATGGAAGAGCATAGGTTCAGAAAATGGTAAAATGAATCTCCCAAGTTACAATCATAAAAGTATTAAAGAAATCGATAATGATCCATTATACTGTGTATAGCTATAGGGTATCATGATAGCAAAAACCACCATGCGCAATCCACTAATAAATATAATTCCTCAGCTAAGCAAACTCGTTTCGTCTATTTAAAGTCGCTGAGTAAAGTCAAAATACACATACAAAACGGCAGACACATACCTGTACACACAACAAACATAAAAAGTATTTTGCTAATATTCATTAATGGATTTGCGACACATATCTTAATGGCTTAGCTGCTGCGCAGAAGCCGCTACAACAACAACAGCAACAAAGAGACTCGTTGCCTTAGTTTTTGTACACCCTGTACCCATTAAATAAGTACAAATTAACAAATGTAATGGGGAGAAGAGGGGGAAGGGGCCATCCCTAACCATATACTCAATGAGAAAACAAGTAAGAATGCTATAGTCGAGTATACCCGACTACAATTTCACATATCTCCCCCCGCTCTCTCGCAATTCGAAAAAAAACCTTTTAAGCCTTCCATTTTTAATTATAGGGATTTTTGGCATGTATAATACTTAAGTCACTCTTAATCTACTGTTTAAATTTCAAGTCGATCGGATAAAAAACACGGAAGTTATTCGCGAAAGAAGTTTCAGTGCTGCAGCGAGACGCGCTGTCGCTTGTGTGTATGCGGCTTTGTGTATGTGTGTGTATATGTGTAAGTGTACGAAGATGTGATTGGAAGTTTTAATCCTGGGTACAGGAAGTTTCGTATTATATTATAGCATACTAACTTCTTTTTTGTTTGAAATGATTCGTTTGATCAATACAGCTGAGGGGACTCAAAAAAACTAATGAAACGAACAAGCGAATGAACAAGCTAAACGAGCGACTGAACTTATATGGAACTAAACGACTGAACGGACGAAACAAGTACCGTACGAACGAACCAATTGACCCATCAGTTCCATCAGCAAAGATGTAACTACTGAACTTATTCCTTCAGATGAACTTCAATGTACAACTCTAGTGTGTAGGTGCATGTGTATGTCAGCAAGATGATGACTTTGGGAACTTCAGACCTGAATACAGAGTGTCGCGTAGTCGGGAATGCTCAAGTAGAGCATTCTCAGATGGTTATGATTGATTCTTTGGCGCTCGGTCACTACGACATGTGGCAGCCTAAGATTGCAACACGTCGACGAGGCTGGCACGCACATGCGACAAACTTGACCTTAATTTTAGGAATGGAACGCTAACAGTGCCGTGGCGTTGCGGCCATTGCATGTATTGCCACACTCAGTAGTGGGCCATCTAACCTTTACGGCCACTCTTTGACTGTGTACCACCCAGCCGTCTGTGGCCTGTCAACTATACCTTAAGCTGCAACTGCAAATGCAATTGCCGCCTGTGTGAGCAGTCAGTTGTCGCTACGGGCTACGCCTCCGTCACCGCCACCGCCACCGCCACGGGCAGCACTCAACTGTGTGTTGGAGGATGGCGACTTGGAAGTGCGCACAGCGTGTGGCCAAAAGGCAAATGCAATAAATGTGTAAAGCAACAACAGCAATGAGAGCAGCGGCAACAACGTGGTATGTAAACAATCCGAATGTGTAACGTACGACCTTGAAGATGTTAAGAGCCCCAACAGAATGCGTTGCGCAACTAGCAAATGGCCCAAACAACAGTGACTATAGTATAGTGGCTGGACTGTAGGCGGTTCTCTGCTCCAATTTGAAAATTTGAAAAAGAATTAATTTTGCTGGCAATAAATATCAGCAGCAAAGAGCGATAAAAACAAACGAGGCGCCAGAAATTTTGAACTACGTATAAATGAGTTAATAAACAGGAGTGTGTAAGTATTTAAATGAAATTCGTGAGTTTATCGATTGTGGAGATGCTGCATACTAGTGGGTTATCTTCAGCTGTATCTGTATCTGTATCTGTATCTGTATCTATATCCTATCTGTATCCGTATCTGCATCTGCATCGCTTGTATAAATACATATGTGCCTATGTGTGCTAACTGCACTTGCATATTTATCATTCATAAGCCACTTATTATGACAAAAGCGGCAACAAATGGCCACTTACTTTTTATCAGTTTTTTTTTTGTTTTGTTGACTTTGAAAGTGCCGCCTAAAATGGGTAAATGAGGTGGGTGCATAGAGGGCAAACATTTTTCCAAACATGTCAAGTGCGCAAAGCAAACTGCACATGAATCTATTCGCATTATCATTACTCCTCACAAACATCAACAAAGTGCGTGCGTTGACTTCACAAAGTGAACAGATCGAATAAACTGCAGCTGAGCTTTTATATTAAAGACAAAAAATTTCGATTACGATTTTTATTGGAATTGGTTTTATTTTTTAACGAATGCCTTGAACAAATAAGATTGTTTAAAACATATTCACTTAAATTAAAAACAGACTTTTCCCACCATATTAGTATATGTTAGTATTATTCATCCAATTTCATCAAAAATATTTTAAAGACTACGCCCACCAGTCGGCACGGGCGGGAAATGGGATCGGCAGCAAATTATTAAGCATTCGGCTCAACTAACTATTTTGATTCCAACCCGTACGGGAAGAAAAATTGTAATACACTTCTTTTGTGTATTTCTTACGGTTGACGAAAGTAGTCCCATTCAACATAATGCAAGTGCATCTAAGTATTCGCTGGGCAAGGCCGGGGTATAATCAGCTAGTACAGTTATATAGTTATCTTGTAGAGTCAACAAGAAAGAACAGATATCTTCGCTACATGATATAGAAGTCCGATATTCATAACACTTAGTCAATATCTGAAGAGTATAACGGAACTTGTAATTGCCGATATCGTTTGATAGATAGTAGTTGCATTTCGATGAAAACACTTGTAGTATATAGCTTTAATTTGCCTGTTTTAAAGAATATCTTGAGAAACACAAGTTTTTTATACAGAGACTAAATTGTCGATCGATTTTTCCTATATTTTAGTGATCTTATTCGGCAGGCTTCGATATATATAGTACCTGCAAAGAAACGATGCATTTCTGCTACATTTTATCACGATGGCTTTAGAACTAAGACGCTAGTTTGCAAGCAGTTAGTCATATGGTCAAGACGGACAAGGATATATCGAATCAGAAACCTTAAATGGGTTTCGGATCAATATAAGTTTGTCTGTAAAAACACAATTTTTTACGAACAATTTAGTAGATGTCACTTCCTGTACCCATAAAATTGGTAAAAAGGGGGTACTAAATCTGTGCAAATCTATGTAACAGGCAGGAGACATTTCCGACCCTATAAAGTATATATAATCTTGATCAGTATCAAAATGAAATTTCAATTTGGCCATGTCCGTCCGTCGGTCTGTCCGTATGTATTAATGTGTCGATCTCAGCAACTATAAGAGCTAGAGACATCAAACTTTAAATGTAGATTCATGTATAGGAGGCGCAGGTCAAGTTTATTTTGTTTAGATTGAAACATTTTTAAAGATATAGCTTTGGGATTTGGCATGTAAAATTCTTTGGTTACTCTTAAGCTACTGTTTAAATTTCGAGTCGATCGGTCAGTAAGCACGGAACCTATTCATCATACAAGATTGAGTACTGCAGATCGCGAGGGAAGAAGAAGCACAGCCACAACTTAAAATGTCTCGCTTGCGCTGTCGCTTATGAGTAAGTATCTCTGTATCTATGTGTGTGTTTATGTCTAAGTGATCGAACGTTTGTTGGGAAGTTGTAGACCTGGGTACAAGGAGTTTCGTATTCGGGTATTCTCGACTAGAGCATTCTTACGGGATCAGTTTGGTTTACAGTCAAAGTTTGTCTACCAATTTTCCAGGCTCAACATATCAATATATTTTTTGGGGAGCCATTGTTTATAGGCCACTTGGACTAACTTTAAGTAACTGGCCAAATATCTATCTGGCACGTAAGTATCCTGTCTTTAACTTTTTGGATGGCTTATCTGACGCAATGACGCATGTAATTCGTTTTCAGATCCCACGCGTTGAAATCCCTTTTGGCTAATTGGGCCCATTATAATTACAAGCCAATTTTTCAGTGATTAAACACCAACTAATTTCAAGAGATTGAGTTCCATCGGTACAAACAACAACAAAAACATTGTGCTTTGTGTTGAGAGACTTACAATTCTGCTGCTCTCTATGTAAAAAGAAAAATGCAAAATGATTTCATATTTGGCTTAATATAGCTTTTGTATGCTAAGGTCCCAATGCCAAAGGCTGTTGTAATTTTAGAAATTTATTTTAAGTTTTCTTTTGTTGCCAAAGAAAAAAGAGAAAGAACATTATTGTTATTAAGTAAAGGCAAAAGGTTGCAAGAAAATCCTATAAGCTGTTTAACTGGAAGGTTGCCGCTTCTGGTTTCTAATGAAAGGTAAATTTAGCATCAGTCCGGATCGAGCTGGGCTAGGCTCAGCCGGGCCGTGGTGGGGGTCAGTAAAGGCATCTCTGTACTTGGCCAACTTCGGCCTCGTGGGGAGGCTTTTGCCGAACATAAAGTCCTAACTAAAGGCGGTTTATCTTACAAAATGAATTTGCTGCTCGTAACTGTTCGCAGTTGCCAGTAATTGGTCGTATTCAAAATGTGCCTGTAATTTACAGCACATTCTTTGGGCTGAGCAGAGCGATAAGCAATTAAAACATTGTGCCAAACGCGCCCACAAAATGTTTTGACAACCGCCAGCAACAAAATGATAAGCGACAAATGACAAACGACAAACGACAAATACGACGATGGGCAAACATTGAGGACGGGTTCGAGCATTCCAAGTTTAAAACCCAAAAGCCAAATAGACCATGACGACAATCGTTGTTTGGGGTCGCATCGATGCCAGTCCGTTGCCAGATGCAAGGGAAACTTAAATTTGGGTGTGTTCTGTACTATTCGGTTCTGCTTCTCTCTCACAACACAACACAACAAAAAGAAAAACACGTAAACAAATAGTTGTACTGTTGTCAAAGGCAACGTGCGACGTAGCAGTTAACTAAAATTTATCCATGTGTGCGTGTGCGCATGTACTTAGATTAACAGGCCAGGGGGTCGGCGGTTGGCGGTCGGCGGTCTGCTGCCAGATGCCAGATGCCAGGGACTATGCGCGGCGGGCATGTGCGTCATCATATGGCCAGCAGCAGTCAGAGCCCACTCACCGCCGCTCATCGCTTTCCGGAGACAAACCTGACATTCATTCGGGTACGGCGCCATATCACATTTCAAATGAGCAAACGTTTGAACGTGTCAAATGACAGCGAGGCACACGGGTGGCGTCAGCCAGAGGCAGTGTTGGAGGAAGAGCCGGAGCCAGGACTAAAGCCGGACACAGAGCCGGAGCCGGAAGGTTGGCAGTCTGATGACGAACCTGGGGCAGGTGCGTGCTGCAGTTCTGTCCTTTCAGTTTATTGTTGTTTATTGTTGTATCAACAAGTTGATAACACGTCACATGAGTTACTTTAGGTGCACCTGGTTCCCTTTAGTTAGAGTGCCCAGCATCAATAGGTATGTATGTCCGTATTTATGTTTCGCCTGAACGCATTCGAGATGGACTCACCTGCAAAATAAATGGTGGAAGCAGAAAATATGAGTATAATTACAAATCAATATAATTAAAGCAATTATATATTACTCAAAGATTACTAGGGAAAGTAGAGTGACAATTTTGTACAAGTATTACTAATTAGAAAACAAATAAACAGGACCTATTCCCAATTTCGTTTACTTCTAAATTTCAATGAAATAGCAACCGATTTATTTTGTAAATTATATTCTAATAGCTCAAGCCGAATATGCAATCGGCTTTCAAAATTCAAATTCAGAATAGACTTATACAATTGGCATCGCAAATTTTACCCACAAATGGATTAACTTTCGTGCTCAACACAGGCTAATTAATCAAGGATAATATAATTACTTTAAAAAGGCGCACATAGTTGGTGGTTGAGAATATACACATACATATGTTTTTTTATGGCATTCCATTTTAAATATTCCAGACTTGAAATATACAATAATAAGTATAACCAATATACTAGGTATAACCAATATCTCAGTAGTTTTCTTTTCCATTTCCAAAGTGCTGGCTAAAGAATCAAGCTAGATCTTAAAACAAGTAAGGGCATTAAAGTTTATATACGGTTTTGCCCGGCGTTGTAATATTTGATCAAGCCCAGTAATTTTGTCCAGAAGCAACCTAGTTGCTCACCCATTTCCGACTTAACAATACTTTTACGAAAAATTTATTTTGGCTACTATTTCATGCCCTCGAGAAGTTGGTCAGTGTCAGACAAATGTATTTGAATGTATATTGGAAGCCAAATATTTGCTAGTTTTTATGAAAAATCAATCCAAGTTATCCGAGAAATATTTAGATAACTATGCATTATGTTGAATTTGATTACTTTCATCAATCCTAAGAAATACTCCAAAATAGCGCTCCACAGTTTTCCCCCGCACAACTTTAAGACCGCCTCCTTTGCCAATGTTGGTGAATTTTCCAAATTAAGATATATATATATATATATATATATATATATATGTCGTCCATTTGACACATAATGGATAATCGAAAAAGTTTCATACAACAATTTTTCAACAGTTTTCCGACCATGGAGATGAATTTTTAAAAATCTTTGATTAACGCGCCTATTATGTTTTAAATGAGTTGGAAGCCAATCGCAAAAAATTTTACAAATGTCGAATGCCAAAGTTTTCCACCAATTTTCCATCTGTGTGGGTGAATTTTCATAAGTCCAGGAGACACGTGTGGAACTATCTAATGTGTAAATCTTTGAAAATGAGTTTGAAGCCAATCGCACGATAATCAAAAAAGTTTCATATAACACTGATCCGCGAATATTCACGCTTGCGGGTGGAATTTTCCAAAGCCCCGTCTCAGTATGCGCTTGCATCATAGATGTAACCTTCTGTGAAAATTTCAGCATTCTAGCTCTTTCGGATTCCATGCGTTGATTATGAATCAGTCAGTCAATCAGGACTTACTCTTTAATATTACAGTATGCTTAATGTTACACATGCAAATTACCATGCTAGGCTAATATCATCTCGCTTCATGTAGTCTACCTACAAGTTTAACAAATATAACCATTCTCAGTTCTTTTATATTGAGGTATCAATACCTATACACATTTTTAATTATGAAGAGACAGCTATATCATGTTGTTGATGTGGGTGTCCGGGCCGACAAACAAAAGCAAAATTTTGTGTTGTTTTAGCCGGTTTCGATTTTTAGTTAATAAGATTAATTTGCAGCCGCTGCCGCTGCTGGCCTCAGTTTGGGGAGCTCCGATGTCAACGTCATTGTTTGTGTAAGGCGCTTAAAATATTTCACGCTTTTCTTTGTCCGTGGGCGACATGTAAATTGAATGCGGTACAAAGCTATTAAACATGCAGCATACAGCACACAAACTTTTGTTTCTTACTCTATGAGGGCAGCTCAGACAGTAATAAGAAAATAAGAACTCAATGAGGTTCAACAAAAAGTATAAGCGGAGATATTCTAGATTTAGAAATAAAAAGCTTTGGGTTTTGAGTCATATTTAGAAATGTACAGGTTACAAAATAAACTGTAATATGAGTACATTTATAACAAGAGTTTTGTTGAATTTTATATATGTTTTACATACATATATACCAGTTGTATCCCGCCACACTTCGCTGTGGCACATTGTGGTTGTATGGATGAGAAAGTAGGAAATAAACAAAAACAACTTACCACTAAATTCCCTACCATGCCTTGTGATTATTTGTTTTTGAACTATAAATTCAAAACCGAACTGCATGCTGCAAGCTTTAGTTCTAAGCTGATATTATTTACATTCTACCATATTATTTTTTAAATAACAGTCACTGGCTCACGTTCACACCGAGCAGACGTGTTTTTCAGAAAAGCGCATCGTTTTCCTCAAAAAGTACAAAAACAAAAGTCACTCACATTTTCTTGTGTTGCACAAAACAAAACACAATAGCTAAGAATCTAAGGGAATGAACCAGGTCTACTCAACTCCCTACAATGGGACAACCACGGGATCCTCCGAATCCACCAGACCCGTTCAAAAAAATACACCAAAAAAAACATTCAAGTTCCCGGACCAAAATGCCTCATAATGAAACGCAACAACAACGATGATGAAACTCTAACAAACGTCTCACCTTTTCTTATTAAGAAAATGATAGACCTCACCTGCGGTGGTGAAGTGGAGCAATGCAAAAAACATGCAACGGTACTCATAAAGACAAAAGACCAATACAAGCCAACAAGCTACTCAAACTCACTTCACTTTCCGATACAATTTTAGTAACTGTCACTGAACATAACACACAAAAGCAAAGCATAGGCATAATATACTCAAATGCACTCAAGTACACACCAGAAGATGAATACCCAGAATACTCAAAGAGCTGGAAAAACATACCGTCTGCGAAATACGAATAATACACAAGTAAGAACGTTGCAGTCGAACGCACCCGACTGCAGAATACTCTGTTCCCAGTCCTGGATAATTTGGTTATTTGTGGGTTCGGAAGGAGACGCGAAAAAAACAGTAGTCTGTATGTCAAATTTGATGACTCTACCTGTACAGGTGTGGGTGATATAGATTATGCTCATTTGCGAGAGATATACCCCTGTACAAATTGTGTTTTGGGGATAGCATTTGCCAATTTGCGGGGGAGGAGGTGAGGGATGAACTTTTTGTGAAATTTTTGATGCAGATCTGTCACGAATCTCAACATAAGTGTGTATGCCAAATTTAGTGACTGTAGCTATAAAAATGTGGAAGATACATGTTTCCACAAATTGTGGGGTAGGGGGTGTGGGTGGCTGGGCGATCTTGACACTTCATAAATTGAGGATATACACCAACATGTGTACCAAGTTTGGCTGCTCCAGCTTCAAGGGTGTGAAACAAAATTGCGTTCATGCGGAGAGACGGACATTTCGCAAACCCAATATACTCTTTTTCCCTTCGGGAACAGAGTATAACTAGCTCATCGGATGATTCGCTTCCGGTTATATCCCTTTGTCCAGGGATCCATCGTAAGGCAACCCGATTGATCGTTCGATTGATTGGTTCGCAACTCGCGAGCCAGCTTTGATGCGAGCAACAATCACATGCCCAAACTAACCTAACAATCTAAATGTCTAGTTAGTTTAAATATTATTTTGTATAAAATACATTTTTAAAGTGGGTTTATCAACAAGAACAATGAACATGTAAGAACGGCGACAGGCGGACATTCCACAAGCACAGGGAAGAGGAAGGAACAGAGTATAAAATCAAATATTTAACAATATTATATTTGCATGCTGAGAGTTGGCTTGGCAAACTAACCGAAGCCAAAATGTCTAGAGACCATTTAAATTTAAATCCATTTTCTATTTTTTTACTATAAACAATGTAGTTGTTTTTACTGCACTCACAACACTGAGTGTGACATTGAATATCGTTGAGACAACGTAAGATTAGATTACAGTTTGCGCCATTTGTGCTGTCTACAGTCATTGCACGTTGTCATCGATTGACCAAAGCTTAATTGTCTAGTCCGGAAATACTCGTGCATAACTGAAACAACTCCCACCCGAGGCACATATAAGCATCGAACGGCTTAGGCCGCTTAAACTGTTGAATTGCAACAATCAAGGTGAGAACAATGAAATTTTCTCATTCATTACATTCGAAATAGTTAATCAACATAATTGAAAGCTAGAACATTTGGCATAAAACAGTATTACAAACAGTATTAGATTTTGATACTGGTATCTTGAAAGTTTACGGTATTTTTTGCACAGTGTAATTGAAAGCGACCCGAGTTGGAGTATTAATAACAATTATATTAAGTATGAACGCTCTAGTCGAGTATGCCCGCCTAGAAGACACCTTGTACCCAGGCCTGAAATTTACTAACTCATCTCAGAGATCAGACGGACAGACAGAGGGAAATGACCAAATTGATTCTGTTCAGGATGCTGACTGTATGTATTATATTTTCCTTGTAACACGATTCTATAGCTTTAACACTCCATTTATTCAGTATATGATTCTATAGTTTTAACACTCCATTTTATTTTTAATAAGTGGTTACAGGGTATACAAATTCCTCAAGACGACAGTATAAATTCATATAAAAATACAAACTTCCAACAACAAACAATATTCAAATGAAATTCAAGCTAAGCAGCTACTAAGACTGCAAGTTGAAAGTGTATTCGAATCGTTTACGCAGCCAGAGACAGCAAATTAAACGCTCATTAGCATATTCTAAAGAGCCGCACGAGCGGACGGACAGGCAGGCAGACAGACAGGATGCGGGTACGCACGATTTCACAGAAGGAGACAGGCAGGCAGGCAGGAAGTCGGTTCCGGTTGCGATGAGAGCATAAGCTTGAAGTTGACAACAACGCATTGGAGCCGCCCCAAAGTCTCATGGCTTAGCTGAGCTATCTGAAGGTACGGGGGATTTCTGGTTTAGGGATGGGGGCGTCGGCGAAATAAATTAATTTGCTTTACTTTATATGTGGTATTTTGGGCCTGCACGAGGAGCTCTGTCTCCTTCTCCCAGTGCTCAGCTTGGCTTCTCTGTGGCTCTTTGTGTGGCATATTTCATCGTCTGTTCCACCGGTCCACCGTTCCACAGTTGCTTTGCTCCATTGCTGGCCTGGGCTGGTCAGGGACTCGGAGTTCTTTGCGGCTCCTTTGCGTGTCATTCAATTTACATTTATTTAGTTCATGCTTCAGTCGCGGCTGAGGGCGGCACTTTGGTAATGGCGTGCCTTGGCAATTTGATTAGCCAATTGGACAGAGAGCCAGGGAAGAGGAGGTAGCGAACTGAAGACGACCGTCAGTTAGACAGTTTGACAATCAATCAATCGCTGGGCGTGGCAGACTCTCACATCTTCACCCAACCGTGCGTCAAACCACGCGCCACAACACTTCAAATGTGCCGAATGCGGGTGTGGATGGGTGCCCAGCCCCCAGCCCGACATTTGGATGTCTCGTTGACTGGGTTAGATCACACGAAAACGCGAAAATGTCGCGGGCGGGTTCAATGCCCCCTCCGCGCTGGGAAATGCCGAGATCCGCCATCGGTGTCAAGAAAGCATCGCAGTCAGCAATTCTACAAATAAGTGTAGGTAACAACAGAAAGCGAGCGGGCGGTCGGACGACCATCAATTTGACTGGAGAACTGAGTGCCAATTCAAGCGAACTCATCAAATTCGGGCGAATCGAAATGACAAATCGCGGTTTTGTCAATGGAGTGTGCACATGAGTCACATGATTAACGGGAGTGAGACTGGGACAAGGGTTTCACCTCCCCCACACACCTTACAGCAAGCCAGCCAAGTCGCCAACGAAAGTGTGAGAAAAGAACCGCAAGCTACGGACTGTGCAGCCAGTCATAAATTGCATATGGCAGCCAAAAGATTAAAATGTATTTGCAATTAGCCCACACCGTAATGTGCATACAATGCTCCAACATATTTCAATTGGATTGTTAGTTCGTCCAGTTTTCATAAAGTTTGATTGCATTTTTACTCCCTGTGGAATATTCGATTTGGCGATGTCCGTCTGTCTGTCCGTCAGTTCGGATGAGCGCGTCGATCTCAGCAACTATAAGAGCTAGAGACACAATTTAGGTTCCTGTATACCAATAGCAATTCAAGTTTGTTTCCAAGTTCAGATATCTTCCCCCGTTCCCCCGCAACTCGATCAAAACGTTTTATACTTACAATTTTAAAGATATAGCCCTGGAATTTGGCATGTATTATGTTTAAGTCACTTTTAATCTGTTGTCAAAATTTCAAGTCGACCGGATAAAAAACACGGAAGTTATTCACAAAAGAAGATTCACTGCTGCACCGCAGGAGGAAAGAAGCAGCACAGCCACCACTTAAAATGTTTTATAATCGGGTATACTCGACTATAGCATTCTTACTTGTTATCTATATATATAAAAGAGTTCGTGCTGACTGACTGACTGACTGATTGGCAATCATCGCACAGCCCAAACCATAAGAGCTAGGATGCTGAAATTTTCACAGAAGCTTCCATCTATGATGAAAGTGCACACTAAGACGGGATTTTGGAAAATTCCACCCACAAGCGTGGAAAATCGCGGAAAACTGTTGTATGAAACTTTTTTGTTTACCATTCAATCAGGTTCAAACTCATTTTCAGAGATCTACACAAAAATTCATTTGACACATATTTCACCGATTTTGGAAAATCCACCCCCATGGGCGGAAAATGGGGGTCTCAAGGTTGTATGGGCGAAAGTCTAATTTTAGTCCGATCACCTTCAAATTCATTTTCAAAGCTCTTCACGTAAAATAATTCGACACGTGTATCAGCGATTTTGGGAAATTCGACCACATGGTCGGAAAATCGGCTCGAAAAGTCTAGCATTCGACATTTTTAGTTTTCATGCGATTGGCTTCAAACTCATTTTCAAGGTTCTATGGGCAGAAATAATAGGCGCGGTGGTCAAAGATTTTGGAAAATCTACCCCCCAAAGCCGGAAAATTCGTGGAAAACTGTTGTATGAAACTTTTTTGATTATCGTCCAATTGACTTCAAACTCATTTTGAAAGATCTTCACATTAAATAGTTTGACACGTGTATCAGCGATTTTGGGAAATTCGACCACATGGTCGGAAAATCGGTGGAAAATTCTGGCATTCGACATTTTTAATTTTCATTCGATTGGCTTCAAACTCATTTTCAAGGTTCTATGGGAAAAAATAATAGGCGCGGTGTCCAAGGATTTTGGAAAATCTATCCCTAAGGCCGGAAAATACGCGGAAAACTGTTGAATGAAACTTTTTTGATTATCGTCCAATTGACTTCAAACTCATTTTCAAACTTCTGTTTATCATTCAATCATTTTGAAGCTTATTTTCAAAACACCTCACATAAATAATTCGTCACATGTGCTACCGGTTTCGAAAAATACACGTGGCCTTATATTAATTTCCAAATATAAATACAAAAACCTCGGTACTTTGCGGGCAATACAACGGGCGGAAAACAGTTGGAAAGATTGAATTTGGATTCTTAGTATTATTGTTGGCTTAAAATGCCAAATGATTTTGGAAAGGTAAGGCAGGTAACGGAAGTCAAGGACAAATGAGTGAGACATTTTTTTATTGTTTTTTTTTCAAAAACATTTTCATAGCCCTACACTGAAAACATTAGTCTCGTGGCTCAACTATTTAGTTGTAGTTCTTACGGTTGACGAAAGCAGTCAAATTCAAGAAAAAAAATGCATTTTCATCTAAATATTTCCCCGGGCAAGACCGGGATATTACCTGCTAGTCTTTCATAATTTAATTAAGTTTCCACTTTAGTATTTGTTCGATTCTTGTTTATGTTGCTGTAGTTTTAGATGATGCTGTCGCGATTCTTGCCGCCTTTGCAATTTTTGCTCCTGTTTAACTCGAATTTACATAAATGTTTAATTTCATTTCATTATCGCTTGACATCGCACACATATGTTTTTATACTATGTGTCCGAAGGGAAAATAGTATATTGGTTTTGCGAAATGTCCGTCTGTCCGTATGAACGCAATTTTTTTCCACACCCTTGAAGCTAGAGCTTGGTACACGTGTTGGTGTATATCGTCAATTTTAAAGTGTCAAGATCGCCCTGTACCCAGATCTACGACTTCCAGTGAGTAAAAACTAAGTCAAATTTTGTACATAAAATGGAATCAGTCAACACTGCGTGGAGGCAACATCGTTATCCAAATGCCTGGCTGTGCACGGGGCGCACCTCAAAAAAACAGAAAGCATTGACAAGAAGCAACGGGTAGAAACAGGTGCTTAGCATTGTTGACAAGTGCAACTGGTGGCCCCATTTAGACTGAATGATGTACAACTGGCGCATGCTAATAGACATTCTTTTATACGAGATTGTTAATACTGACGGACAATCAAAGATCCGTTTATGTATGGGCTGCCAGAGCATAGTTGGTGAAGCAGAAGGTAAGTCAATCGCCTTAAAGGGCCTAGCAGGTAATACCCCTGCCTTTCCCGGCGAAATATTTAGATGCACTTTGCATTATGTTAGTTTGACTACTTTCGTCAACCGTTAGAAATTCGTATTGCGTATCACAATTTTTCCTTCCGTGGGGTAGGAAACTAAATAGTTGAGCCACGTAACTTATGTTTCTTGCATAGGGCTATGAAAATAAACAGATAATCCCACTCATTTGTCCATGAATTCCATTTCCCGCCCGTAGAGACGCACGCGTAGAAGTAGATTTTCCGAATCATTTGACATTTGAAGCCAATTCAAAGAATAATTCCAGACTAAAGCTTTTCAGCTATTTGCCGCCCGTGTTGATGTCCGCAAAGTACCGAGATTTTTGTATTTAGGTTTGGAAATTGGTATGAAGCCATTCGCATTAAAAACGAAAATGATGAATTCCAGATTTCACCCATTTTCCGTCCGTGGGCGTGCATTTTTCAAAATCGGTAGCACATGTGTCGAACTATTTTTTGTGAGGTGCTTTGAAAATTGGTTTTGAAAATAATTGGATAATAAACAGAAAACTTTGAAACTGAGTTTGAAGCCAATCGGACGATAATCATAAAAGTTTCATACAATAGTTTAACGCGAATTTCCGACCTTGGGGGTGGATCTTCCAAAATCGGTGAAATATGTGTCGAATGAATTTTTGTATAGTTTTTTGAAAATGATTTTGAAGCAGATTGGATGGTAAAAAAAAATAGTTTCATACTACAGTACTCCGCGGATTTCCACGCTTGTAGGGGAAATTTAAAAAAATCCCGTCTTAGTGTGCACTTCCATCATAGAACGAACCTACTGTTAAAATTTCAGTTCCTAGCTCTTACGGTTTGGGCTGTGCGATGATTGCCAATCAGTCTGTCAGAACGAAGTCTTTTAACCCAGTAAATGTCAATCTGTTTTTGTCCTATTTGTACATTGTTAAAAATCCAATTGAATTCATTTTGAGTATAATTCAATCGATGAATGTCTCGATTTGGGAGAATCAGCCTGTTACGCACTTTGTAAATGGGATGGCTATTCTACGCCCTATCCAATATGTAGATGATAAAGAAATCTTAGACAACCCAAGTATATGTAAATTTCGAAAACATACTCAAATTACAGATACATGTGCCAGTAAAATATATAATTTTGGTTTTCCTACACAAAAAACCATTTCGGGTATATAAGGCCAGTGGTTAAACGCGTTGCCTGGATAAAAGTGAATTTTTCTACCATGTGTTATGTAACAATAAATAAAGTCAACTAGATTTCTTACCTAGAAATTAATTGTCTTTGATTTAAGTGGCAAGTCCAGAAAGGAATAGAGACAGACCCATAAATGATTAGATGCCAACTATCGGTTTGCAATTAAGTGAAATAACCATAAATTTGCAAATAAAGGTTATATCTTATTTGCTCACCAGTTAACACGAATAACCAGTAGTCGTGAAAAGGCCAATTACATTTTGCTTACTTTTGGCAACCTGATGCTTGAGCTACTACTGCTGATTAGTGAGTCTTTTATCTGTTACTTTGTTCGACTGGCTATTTCTCCAACTCTAGCTTGGTGAGGCAAATCATTCAGTCAATCAAAGAAAGTTTCTCAATGCAATTCAACACAATTTGGTACCAATTAGAAATGATAATGACTGTGCTGCAGGCTTAGAATCTGTTTTAGTTGTCATTTTTAATGAACTCTGGACACGCACATTGGTAGTATATAGACACCCAAAGGAACGAGATATGACAATTATTGGGAACTAAGCATTTGCCTTTAATACCTGAACAGACAACCTACTTCTGCTAATTCAAGGTTAACTGTGCAATAATTTATGATAATTATGAAATGTCAACACAAACAAAGCACCCAATTTACATTCGGGCAGCTCTAAATGCATATGTACATTCTTTCATCTCTATATATAAGAGAGTTCGTCCTGACTGACTGATTGGCAATCATCGCACAGCCCAAACCGTAAGAGCTAGGAACTGAAATTTTCACAGTAGGTTCCATCTATGATGGAAGTGCACACTAAGACGGGATTTTGGAAAATTCCACTCACAAGCGTAGAAAATCGCGGAAAACTGTTGTATGCAACTTTTTTGTTTACCATCCAATCGGCTTCAAACTCATTTTTAAAGATCTACACAAAAATTCATTTGATTTGAAATTATTTCACCGATTTTGGAAAATCCACCCCCATGGGCGGAATATGGGGGTCCCAAGGTTGTATGGGCAAAAGTCTAATTAAGTTTCGATCACCTTAAAATTCATTTTTAATGCTCTTCATGTAAAATAATTCGACACGTGTATCACGGATTGGGAAAACTCAGCCCCATGGTCGGAAAATTCGTGAGAATCGACATTTTTAATTTTCAAGCGAGTGGCTTCAAACTCATTTTCAAGGTTCTACAACAAGACACAATAATCGCGGTGTCCCAAGATTTTGGAAAATCTACCACAAAGGTCGGAAAATTTGCGGAAACCTGTTGCATGAAACTTCTTTGATTATCGTTCGATTTGCTTTAAGCTCATTTTCAAAGCTCTCCATTCAATAAGTCGACACGTGCATCACCGATTATAGGAAATTCAGCCCTATGACTCGACATTTTTAATTTTATGCGATTGGCTTTAACCACAACTTGAAGCTTCTAGACAAAGACATAAAAGGTGCGGTGAATATATACATATACTAGCTGGAAATACTCCGGCCTTGCCCGGTGAAATATCTAGATAAAAGTACATTATGTTGAATCTGACTACTTTCATCAACCGTAAGAAATACACAAAAATAGAGTATCACAATTTTCGCTCCCGTGGAAACCAAATACCCACATTTCTCGCCCGAGGCAACGGGTGGGTGTACTCCTTTAAAATAGTTTTTATGAGTTTAGAAGAATAATACTAACATCCAGAAAATAGCGGAAGAGCGTTAAAAGGTCTGTACTTAATTAAAGTGTTTTCACTTTTAAAACAATTATTTCCATTGTTAAAACATAGCACAATCCTACATTTATCGCATTCTGTTTGCGTAAGTCTCGTGCACAGCGGAAATGTGAACCGCTGCCATCTAAAATTCATGTTGGTACTAACAAATATCAACCGACCGCCACATTTTTGAAAAATCGATCGTCAATCGAGCTGTTCCGATTTACTACATAATAATAATAAATGTAATAATAATAATTATAACAAGAAAGAACGGCTATTTTCTATATAACCTAGCAAGAATTAATTTTATACAAAACTTAATTTTGTATGAAATTATAGGAAACTATTTGAAGTATAATAAAACTCTCACTTAGTTTGGATGAAATATTTGTATAAGCAAAAAGTTTTATATACGGATACAGGGGTTCGATTTTGACCAAAATTGGTCAGATTGTATAAACTCTCTAGAGACGACTCTGTTTGGGAGAGTTTCGTGAGAATACATGTATGAACAAGAAAGTTTTTAATACAAAAACATAGTTGACGACCGATCATTCCTATGGCAGCTATATGTTATAGTGCTCGAATCCGGCCGGTTCCGACATGTACTGTACTTATAGTAAAGTTGAGGAGTCAGATGCCTAGCTTCATGAAGCACGCGTCTAATTAAAATTTCTTCCTAATACAAGATTTTTTATAATTTCTTCCGGTTTTATTTGAAGGTTATGCTGGCTTTTAGTTTCATCTAAATTGTCATGAAAGAAATCCAGATTATATGAATTCCTGGGCGGGCTGATAAGTAATCGGCTTTACCAAAAGACCACATTTCTATCAACCTATTAGGTTGGCTGCGTATCATTAGCTTAGAATATGTTACTGAATTTATAGTCAACTTTCTAATACAATCAACTTTATGAAATTGGTATTTACGAGCACATTTTCGATCTCATTTCATTACAAAATATTAAAATAACAGTGTTTAAAGGTATTTGAATACAGGGTATGCCAAAATTGAGTATTTTGAAAATCATATTTTTGTCTTGTTGGTATTGTCGTTGCCCGTCGGCGTAAATGTCTTGCTTGACAAATTATGAACACGTTTATTTATTTATGTATTTAAATAATAATGATATTTTGATTTTTGGTGCGTCGAACTACCCGAACTGCTCTTGTCCCTGTCCCTGTCGGTTCCTTTGAGGGGCATTTTAAAAGGCATTTAACTTGGTCAACACATTTTGGCTAGGTTCATGACATTACAGCAACAGGGGCCAGATTTAGGTGTGTGCATCCGATTATGTGGGCTATGCCTGTCTGGGTTTGGGTTTTGGATTGGAAATGGGATTGTGATTGCGATTGGGTTGGGGTCTAGAAAGCCACACATCGATGTCAAAGTGCAATAAACTCTATTTGGCGGAAAAAGTCGAAAGGCAAACAAATTGACCGATGACATCGATGCACAGATTATACAACTAGCAGTTGAAATTGGAATTGAAATTAAAATTGGGCTTTAACATTGTGATCTGGCCAATGTCTTATTTGTGGTTCGTTTGTGTGCGGCACAGACAAAGCGCAGCTCGCAGACCTTACATTTGGATCTGGCCGAGCCAACGAATGGTCAACAGGTTGATTAACCAGCAGCCGTACCAGTAGCAGCAGCAGCAATATTTGTATTCACATCTGTATTTGCATGTGAGTGGGCATACTTACTCCCTTTACCTTAAAATGGGTAAAAAGTGGGTACTAAACTTGTTCAAATGTATGTTACAGGCAGAAGGAGACATCTCCGACCCTATAAAGTATATATTCTTGATACTGATATCAAGGGGGGAAAAAACAGCACAGCCACAACTTATACGCAGCTGTACGCAGCTGTGATCGGTAATTTTTGACCTGGGTACAGGGAGTTTTGTAGTCTGGTATACTTGACTATAGCATTCTTACTTGTTTGTAGTACTCCTTGGTATGTTATTAGTATTTTGTAGAAATTTTTTATTTGAAATACGTTCATATAAGTAATGAAATATGAAAAAAGAATCACAAGTTGTAGCAGACAATAGATGAGTGCAGTCACAGCCTGCTTACATGCCACAGCTTTGTTGCTCTCAAGGCACCTTTAGAGAAGAGGATGACTCAGCCGTGAGATACTTGTGAGTTACTTTTAGCTTTCCATGTTCTGGCGGGCAATAAATGCCAGGCAGCACACAACAAACACACAAATATACAAAAAAAAAAAAAAAAAAAAAAAAAAAAAACAAGTAAGAACGTTGAATAACGGACACACCTGACCACAGAATACTCTGTTCCTGTCCTGTATAATTTGGTTATTTGTGGGTTCGGAAAGAGACGCAAAAAAAAACACTTGACACTTCATAAATTGAGGTTATTCACCAACATGTGTACTACGTTTGGTTGCTCTAGCTTCAAGGGTGTGGAAAAAATGGAGTTCATGCGGACAGATGGACATTTCGCAAACCCAATATACTCATTTTCCCTTCGGGAACAGAGTATAAAAAATACACAAGGCAAATACTTAGCAGCCGCATCAGTGACTCATTGCGAATGGTGAACTGCGAATTGCGATGCAACGCAGTTAGTTTTGGCAGCCGACGATAGAGGCAGAGACAGATGTATACACATACACATGCTCGGTATATATGTACATATGTACATACATACATATGTTTGTACGGATATAGACCCAGATACAGTGTTTGTTACAACTTAAGGTATGACTCAGACAGGAGAGGGCAGGAGATTAATGACTAGCCGATAAGTTGTCCAGCGTCACAGAGAACAGAGGCTGCCTTCTGGCCAATAAGTTTGAAACTGATTTGAGCTTATGCTTTATGGATGCTCACCTGCAAAGAGAACAAATAAGAATGCTCTAGTCGATTATACCCAACTACGAAACTCCCTGCACCCAGGTCTAAAACTTCCAATTACATCTTCGTACATTTACACATCCACAAAGCCGCACACACACGAGCGACAGCACAAGCGAGGCACTGTACGTTGTGTTTGTGGAACTGTCGAAAAAAAGTTCAAAATATATCGGGAAGTACAAGAAAATTGTATGCTAAGCTCGTTATGCGCCAGCTGCTGCATAACAACGTAAAAGTGCAAAAGAGATAAAAAATCGCTCTCTTGAATCGCTCTCTCGGCCTTAAAACTTACAAGTGCGACTGAAATCGCAATATTGATTATGTCTCTCAGACTCTGCCTAACTTTGCTATCGATCTACGGTAGATGGCGCGCTGCTGCTCGACATGTGATTGGGGGGCAGTTCTTTAGTATAGAGCCTCCATATAAAGATTGCGTCAAAATGTCTGACGTTGGTCTTAAACGACGCGTTTTAAAATTGGAAAGCAAATTCTGTCGGCAGAACAAGAATTTACTGTCGCAATAATAAAATAAATGCAATTAAAAGTTGACCGATATTCGTATATCGACACGATAGTTGAACGTTTTAGTGTTAGAAAACATCAAACTGTTACCAGAGTTGCAAGACTGTTTGAATTTGTTAATAAAGTGTCGAATAAAACGTTTAAGATAAATGTCGCGATTTTCTCTCTCTCTCTCACCCCTAAAACTTAAAAGTGCAACTGAAATTGACATATTGGTTTTGTCTCTCAGCTTCTGCCTACGCTTTGCTATTGATCTAAAGTAGATGGCGCGCTGCTGCTGGAGTCAATTATTTTGTTAAACTACGATTTTGTTAATTTTAATCATTTAAGTTTATGAATTACATATGTACTTTTTTTGTTATGCTGCTGGGCCAATTTACTACATATTAACATTATTATTATTATTATTATGTAGTAACTCGGAGCAGCTCGATTGATGATCGATTTTTCATTAATGTGGCGGTCGGTTGATATTTGTTGGTACCAACGTGTAAAAACATTGCCGCCAAATTTAAGACTTGAATTTTAGCTGACAGCGGTTCACATTTCCGCTGTGCACGAGACTTACGCAAACAGAATGCGATAAACGTAGGGTTGCGCTATGTTTTAACAATGGAAATAATTGTTCTCACTGTTTTCACCGCCCTTCCGATATTTTCAGGATGTTAGTATTATTCTTCTAAATCCATCAAAACTATTTTAAATGACTACACCCACCCGTCGGCACGGGCGAGTAATGGGGGTATTTGGTTTCCACGGTAGGGAAAATTGTGATACTCTATTTTTGTGTATTTCTTACGGTTGATAAAAGTAGTCAGATTCAACATAATGCACTTTTATCTAGATATTTTGCCGGGCAAGACCAGGGTATTTCCAGCTAGTGTAGTATACATAGGGAGAAATTTTGTGCACGAATAAATTGGTATAAGCTTTTTAATATTTTGTGTCACATGTTAAGAAGTATGGCATAAGTTATATGTATATCGTTGCATATGTATTGTCCAAAATATTTGCAAAAAAAATCATGTCCGTAGTCATAAACGCAGATAAACAAGGTTAGCATGTTGCTTTGCAAATATGCACATGTATCCTACATACATATGTATGTATGTATGTTTGTAATATGAGGTACACTCAACCAAAAGCATCAATGGAGTACATTGGAGTATTTGATGAGGAGTATAAAAGCAAGTAGGAAACATTTGACCGAGAGTGACAGACTATGAGATTCCTTGTAATCAACATATCATATACATGTGTCGTATATACACGAGTCACGGAAATCTATAGAGATTTTCGAATAATTTTCATAGCATTCGCTCAAAAATCATTTTGTGTGTAGTAAAGGGTGTAAAAATAAGAACAAATATTGAACTGCATTATTTTGCAAGCAGATAAACACAACGTCAAAATCTCTTGATACTCCGTGACACCCTGACAATAAAGTCAATGCTTGATTCTAACATACTTCTGTATATGGGTACAGGGTATATAAAAATGTATTCTTAAAAAAAAGAAAACATGCATAAATTATACCTAACAATGCTTATGCCTGATTGAGGCCTGTTTGCCTGTCTAGGTAACCGTATTCTTATTAAGTTTTCCGCAGAAAGTAAAAGTCTAAGGCCCAATGAGGTGCGTGTGGGCGTACCAGCAACCGGTGCCAAAACTGTTCGCTCACTGAAAAGTGAAAACCGTTTGAAGACAATACGAAAAGAAAAACGAAATGCGAATGCTATTACAAGGCGGGAACAGTCGGCGACTAACTAATTGTTAGACTTTGACTTATTCCGAGACTGAAGACACAATACTCGAGACTGAAAAAAAAGAGGGCGGATTGCAGGTTAATAACTCTGTCGAAAGGAAAGTGAAAAGAGCAAAATGCTCGTAAAAATAGATACAGAAATGAACACGACGACAATGACAATGGAACTGAGGATAGGGAAAAAGGCAAAAATAAAAAAATGAGGCCGCCGCGTAAATTACAAATCAATATACAATACAATATGCATAGGCCGAGGTTCCCCATTTGGCCAGAAGAAAGTCGACGCATCAGCAGACGAGCAAATTCGAAGTTCTTTTTGTGGGGCAGCTGGGCGCTGGCAGGCATCGAGCTTCAAGCAAGGAATGCACTCGTGGAACGGGAATGAAAATGAGTTGTCATTTTAGTCGTCAACGTTGTTTTGTGCTCAAGAGTTTTCTTGGTAAATTACACTAGAAGTGCCTAAATCTAAATGCCAGCCGCAAAGCGACGACGACAATTTTGATGATGATGAAGGAGAACTTCGCAGGGCGGCCGGAGCAGGACGAATATTAGAGGAAACGACACTGAATAACACCAAACCTTGGGTAACAACTTCATGTGTCAACAGCAACAACAGCTCAGCAAATCCAGGCAACCGCTCACAATGCGCATAAAAACTAAAATAACCCAGAGCGTTCTAGTCTAGAGTGAACGACCCTGTCCACGGGTCTGGAAAATGTACTCCCAGATATACAGATATGTTTGTACCACATACTCGTGTACATATGTACTCGTATATGTATACAGTAATATGCGAGAATCGGCAGTCCCACTTCTTCTCTCTGTTCTATACATCTATACTCTTTAAGCTTCAGGGTATTATTCATATTCATATTATATATATTCATTTATAAGGAATTTGTACTCCCCCTACCCATAAAATTAGTAAAAAGGGGATACTAATCTGTGCAAATTGATGTATGTAACAGGCAGAAGGAGACATTTCCGACCCTATATACATATATATTCTTGATAAGTAACAAAAGACATTTCGATGTGGCCATTTTCATTTGTATAAATGCGTTGATCTCAGCAACTATAAGAGCTAGAGACACCAAATCGATAAAAACGTTTTACACTAACAATTTTAAAGATATAGATTTGGAATTTGTCATGTATATTACTTTGGTCGCTCTTGACTTACTGTCCAAATTTAAAGTCCATCGGATAGTAAGCACGGAAGCTAATCACGAAAGAAGATTCAGTGCTCTAGCGAGGGAGGGAAGAAGCAGCACGCTTGTGATGTCGGTTGTTTGTGTGCGTCTTTGTGTGTATATGTGTAAGTGTACGTGTATGTGCGAGTGTACGAAGACCCTTTACAAAAAAATGATATAATGTGCTTCCACCTTATATGCCTTCTCAGTTGCTAATTTTGCCTCCAAAATATGAAGTACAACGAAGTTTCTACAAACTAAACTAGCAATATCTGCGTGCGAAATAAATTAGTTTACTTCGCAATTTTTTGAAAAGCTAACGCCGCGCATATCATGAAACCTTGCCTGCTCCTCAAAGTAATTTCTGCATGTAATGCCTTCGTGAAAATAAATACGAAGTGTCGCTCGTTAGATACACACGGATTATCCGCTGCAAAACCAGCAGCATCTGCATGCAGATTTAACTACTTCAATTCGCACTATATTGGAAGGCTAACCGCGCGCATGTCATGAGACGTTGCCTGCTCTTAGACGTAATTTCAGAAGTAATTTTGTCTTGGTGTTGATAAATTCGAGGCGATCGTTCGAAAAAAAAAATAACGAACATGTTGATAAGAAAAAGGCAAGGTAAATGGATGTAACGGAATATTTGTTCGTCTGTTTTTTTCTGACTTCGATTTTCGTCGACGGCCATCACTTATATGTTGCAGTTCGGGTGTGACTGAAGTATCCCAGTTAAGGTGATTTGATTTTAAATTATTATTTAAAGTAATTAATTGTTGAAAGTAGCTAATTTTTTCTTATAATGCATAGACTGATAGAACTACTCCGAAGCTGAATATCTTAAAATTATTTGATGATCAGATTGCGATTTTTTACTCCCTGTACCCATAAAATGGGTAAAAAGGGGGTATTGGATTTGTGCAAAAGTATGTAACAGGCAGAAGGAGACATCTCCGACCCTATAAAGTATATATATTCTTGATCAGTATCAAAAGAGATTTCGATTTGGCCATGTCCGTCTGTCTGTCCGTCTGTCCGGATGAACGCGTCGATCTCAGCAACTATAAGAGCTAGAGACACCAAATTTGGAATGTAGCTTCCTGTATACCATACGCAGATCAAGTTTGTTTCCGATCTCAGATATCTCCCCCCGTTCCTCCGCAAATCGATCAAAACGTTTTACAGACACAGTTTTAAAGATATCGCTTTGGGACTTGGCATGTAAACTACTTTGGTTACTCTTAATCTACTGTGCAAATTTCAAGTTGATCGGATAATAAACACGGAAGTTATTCAACGAACAAGATTCAGTACTGGAGCGAGGGGGGGGGGAAGAAGAAGCACAGCCACGACATAAAATGCCTTGCGTACGCTGTGGCTCGCGTGTGTGTGTGTATGCTTTGTGTATGTGTGCGTGCATGTGTAAGAGACGAACATATGATTGGAAGTTTTAGACTTGGGTACAGGGAGTTTCGTAGTCGGGTATACTCGACTAGAACATTCTTACTTGTTTATAGATAATATTGTAAGTTAGAAAAAAATTTAAAAAAAAATAAATACATTTATAACCTTATATGTATTTAATGTGTCATTGTGACAATGGCAGGGCATTTGTCTTGGAATGTCATGAAATTATAATGCCTGCATGTCATATAGAAGTTGCAACCAATTTAATGCCTTTTGACGCCATGCATTGAGCAACAAACGCTGCATATCATATAAAAGTTGCAACCGATTGAATGCCCTTTTCCGGCAGGCATTAAGCAGCGAACGCCGCATTACATGCAGATATTACTTCTCAACGTCATCTTCGGAAACCGAACCATGAAACAGAACCCGAGCGTTTCACGAAGTTGAAATTACAACAGCAGCCCCATGCAGGAATGGCATGTAGCAAATGCCTTATCGATGTGTTTACTCGCTGTATAAAGGCAAATTAAAGACCGTATGTGTTTGGAAGTACTTCGCGATGGAAAAATTTGTATACGAGAATGCCTTTTGGAAGGCAACCTTTGCCAACTGGGTGTATTTGTACACAAATACACACAAAGACGCACACACACAAGCAACAGCGCAAGCAATGCATTTTAAGTTGTGGCTAGGTTGCTCAGTAGATTAAGAGTGACTAAAGTATTATACATGCCAAATCCCAAAGATATATCTTGAAAAATGTTACTGTAAAAAAGTTTTTATCGTATAGCGAAAGTGGGATGGGGGGGAATATCTCGGATCCAAAACAAATTGACCTGCGCCTGCTGTACACGAACCTACATTTGGTGTCTAGCTTTTATACATAGATGCTGAGATCGACGCGTTCATACACACAGACAGACAGACGGACATGGCCACGTCGAAATCTCTTTTGATACTGATCAAGAATATATATACTTAATAGGGTCGGAGATGTCTCCTTCTGCCTTTTACATACTTTTGCACAAATTCAATACCCCCTTTTCACCCATCTTATGGGTACACAGGGAGTAAAAAACACACACATTATACAACCATCAAACGAAAAAAAAACCTGACATGAACGAAAAACTATTAGATACGCTCCAAATCTCCTTTTAATTTTCCACTTTCTTTTATAATAAATGGTTATTTTTATACTAAAATCTGAAAATGAAAAATTTGAAAATGTGCATTGATTATCTGTTTTTTTTTTTTTGCAACGTCTGCATCGGCACTTTACGCTCAATCATAGAGTTGATGACACAAGTTAAGAGTCCCATTTGAAAATACTTTCAAAAAGCTTTTTAACTCTGTAGTGTAGTTAAAACTATTCCATTTAGAGCGCCAACACTTTATCGAACGAGGCCAAATTTGGAAGATCTAGCGACGGACAGAAATTTATCTTCCAACACACGGAAGAAAATAGTGTTGATGTCCTAGACTGGCAATCGCAAGACTGGACTAGAACCTAATATAAAACTTGCAGGGAATCATGAAATGAAATCTAAAAGATTACCCTCAGCGTATTCTGCCTGTAGATCAAAAGTTCAGGAAATTTGGAACTCAATAGGATCAGAAGGTTGCCCAAGTATAATAAATACTATGCAAGAACAAGTTAAAGCCGTTATAAAATGAAATAGGTGTTACTCACATTTAATTTACAAGAAAACCTTGCCGTACAAATTAATAGTGCTCATTTAAATAGAAAAATTTTTGTTTTTTTATACAACGTGTAGATGTTTTATTACTAAATTAAAGGTAATTGAATAACCATTCAAAAAAAGTATACGCTTGTTTTTTCAATTTCCTCTTAGACAAAAATAGGACCCATTCAATGTGGAAAAATAATAAAGAAACTTGCTGTGCCAATTAATAGTGGTTAGAGCTCGTACTGCTATTTCTAAATCAAAAACAATGTACACAGGATGCCACAGAGTTCTAAACAAGGGAGGATAATGCTCAATGCGTCAATTCACAGCTAAATTGGGGTCTTAAATGCCGCAAGCCCAATGACAACGATAAGATTGCAGCAAAGACTTGATAAGGGCGATTCAAGAGGGAATTCTGTTCGGATTCGGTTGAAATCATGGAAAGGCGAGGCGAGGCATGCCGCTTAAACTTACTGCGCTTAATTAGAATAACAAACTTATCAATTTTGTTGTCAATTAATGATTGGCATTTTATATTTTTATTACTCGCTTGAGCTGCAAAATGCAAAACTGGAAAGCGACAACATTGCGTCGGAGCTGCTTCCGAACCAGAACCCAGAACCCCTCACCCTGTTTGCTTGGCTGGCAGCTGTGTTGCTGCTGCTGCTGCTGCTGTGCCGCTGCTGATATCAGACAGCTGTATTTGCCGCCCAATCAAAGCATTACAAACACCAACAACAAAGGCAAATGCAACAATAACAGCTCACAGCTGAACCGGATCAGTTAATTGGCCGCCTTTTTAAATGCCACCCAAGTGGCATTCATTCAAAACAAAGGAATATATCCAATTAACGCGTCGCGATTCTGGGCGTTCATACTGATGACGGGCATGGTTTGGCATGGTATCGAATCATGGAATTATCCCAGACGATAGCCAAATCTTTTGGCTGTGAATGACGAGCATATAATGTAAATACACACAGCAATAGTAAGCGAATAAGTCCCACTGCCCATTATTTCCATTGCATCTGGACTGCATTTTCATTGCTATTTCCAGAAATGAAAGTGCAAAACATTATTCACACATAATCACGAGTGTGTATGAGTAAGAATGTATAAACTCAGATGAATCAGAAACGCACTTCAATCAGCTTTATATGCAATAAAATTCGAGTTTTTATTTAGAATTACATACAACATTAGACTTATATATACACAGATTTGAACGTTAACGACAAACTAAATATAATTGAACAGGAAAGAACGGACATCTCCGGAGTACCGGAACTGCTTACCCTAGTAGCAATGGTTTTTACAAAAACTCAGTTTTCGTCCGATTGTTTCTATGGGAAGAAGATTCAGTGCTGCAGCGCGGGGGGAAGAAGCAGCACAGCCACCACTTTAAATGTCTCGCTTGCGCTGTCGCTTGTGTGTATGCGTCTTTGTGTGTATGTGATCGGAATACAGGTAGTTTTGTAGTCGGGTATACTCGATTATAGCATTCTTACTTGTTTTTACTGCATTCGAGTATATGTAAGTACTATAGATGCGGTCTGTAAACAGAGTATATACAAGTCGGTCAGCCTCATTCAACGCAATAGCTTGTTTACTTACCATCAACTGTTTTAACTTTGCTGTTGTCGGTGGCATTGATAATGAGCGTGTTGTTATCGCGCATCATTACAAACCATTACAACAGTCAAGCACACACACACACACACACACACACACACACACACACACACACACACACACACGCACACACACACACACACACACACACACACTCCAGCCAGCTGCTCTACAAACCAAATTTCTAGCTTCTAATATTCATATTGTACATATAATATAACTAGTGGAAGTTGATAAGTTGCTTCTTTGTTGAATATTGCAGAAAAATATTTGCATAAACAAACCGTCAGAGACCCCCCCCCCCCCCCCCCCTCAGTTCTCCAATTGTGAATTCACTGGCTCTTTGACTTGTCGGCAAACTAGTTTAAATTAAAAAGAGAGGGTGGAGAGGCGGACGCGGAGTCCGGGTAGGAGGGAGAGCATCTGCAGCAACAGCTTTTATACGTATAGAGTAGTACGCGTATTTGCCATTGCGATATCTGAACGGACTGCGAATGTGACTAGCCCCAGCAAAACATTGTCAATATAAATTTAGATTAAATATCAGCAAAGCGCAAAGCATTTGACAGGTTTTGTTCCCAGTCGACACACACACACAAATACAAACAATTCATACTCGCATCCACATTCACACACACATTCACATTCGCATTCACATTCGCATTCATATTCACACATCCCCATTCACATTCTCATTGCCATTTGAGGCTCTGAATTGTTGATGCGTGTCATCAAGAAGCGTCGAATGATTCTACTGCACAGTTTGCTCTCTGCCGCTCGATTCAATTGTGGAGGCATTAGTATGATAAATGATATCAGGCACAGTCCGGACAGCTATAGGGTTGGGTCAACTTGCTCCATTCCACTGTACTTCGACCGTTTCATTCATCGCATTCGTTTTGTTGTGCGTTGAGCACAAATCTGTGCCTATATGTATGTACCGAGCCCAAGCCCCAGCGACAGCCGCCGCCCCCACCACCGCCCCAGGCTAAGTGTTCGCCCCAGCCATGCGCCTCCTCTGGTCATTGCTCAGGCTTTGTTTAGCACTGTCATTGATAGCACGCACAGAATGGTGGTGGAGCTGGCAAGTGTCGCTCCACAAGTTGCATGCAGCGGAGACAATTTTTACATGTACTGCGCTAAAAAACAATCGAGACAGTCCAAAATGGGCCAAAGTCGATCCAGATGGGACCACATAATTATATATGTACCTTCAATAGGGACAATCGAACGAAAATTGAGTTTTTATATAAAAACACATTGCTACAAGGACACGCCACTTGCAATGTTCCTCCCAATCAAATTGGGCTTCCAACGTCTTATTTTATTCTCAAATCCGCTCTACTTACATTTAAGCTGACATATCAAGTTTGCTTTAATGGGCAGATGCTTCTTTCTCTGATTCATAATCTCTTTAATCTATTAATAAAACTTGTATATTGTATGCGAAAAAAAAACCGCGAAGCTGTATGTACTATTTAGACCCTGGTTGTAAAACTCACAATCGCTTTTAGTTGAAAAGTTCAATATACTTACAAAGACACCTATACAAAATATATGTATTAAACCATCCACACAGCCCCGCAAAATCACAATACTCCGAATACAACTCTATTGTCAATTATGTTATGGTATTTGAATTGATATAAATTACGAATCGCTTGGACGACGCATCTGTCCAAACTAACTTCCGTACTGGACAAGTTTTACACATCATACGATCGGGACGGTCATAAAAATTTCACATTTTTGTCATATAGAAAAGACCCGATGGATATCATATCAATTTTATATGTTAGAAAATAGTGATCTGACATTTTAAGATTCACATGCCAAAAAATACAGATTTAATATTTTAAATGTAAATAAGATATTTTGAATATCAAAAGGGTCTGCTAAATATAATTTTAGCCATTTTAATTTGTTTTAAAAACTTTATTTAAGCCGATCATTTTAAATAAAAAAAATTTTATTATAAAAAGTAATTTTTTTTTTTGTTAATATTAGAAATACAAGTGTTAGTGTCCATATGATTTGAAAATAATATTTGGGAAAGTATAAGCTTAGCCAACACATAACGTTTAACTCATTGCGCTTGATTATACTATCTATCTATTATCTGGAGTTACACCATATCTTTCGAAGCCACTTCCTGCAGTCCAATACGGTAGAATCCAAGCATTTTAAACAAATGCTAATTTAATTGATTAATATTTTAGGCGCCTAAAACGATGATAAAATCGTATTAAAAATAAACCAACACACAAAAAAAATATTTTAAAAATTAACATTAAAAATCAGTTAGGCATAACCGAAAGACGGATAAAGCTGATATTTACCAAAATTTATGCAAATACTAACAACAACAACAAGAAACAGCAAGTGAAATAAAGCATAAAGCAACATATCAATTAGCAGATATATATTTTCGTTTGCATCTTATTTATGTAAAGTTCCGGGCAACAGTGGGCGCGGCTTAAGGTCACAGAGATCCAATAAAAAACAAAGTCCAGAACCTGCTTTAGGTACAAAAAGTTCAAGGCCACTTACAAAGGCAGCACATTAATAAAATATTACTAAGAAACGAGCGAGCGCTGACCGAAGGCCGAAAATCATATAAATCAATAAACAGAATGCAATACAAATCTCGGTATTAAATATTGATTAAAAATTGTGGGAAATCGCTGTAGCAATGACAACCTACAAAGCAATATCCAATCCCCAAACCCCAAACCCACCACTCCCTTCTACCCAGCCGCTGACGGATGTATTACCAACGAACAACGAAATTGATTTACTGAAACTTGAACTTGTACTATAGAGGCATACAGATACAGATACAAACAAAACACGAAGCACAAAATTGCGAGTGGGTGAAATATAGGCTGATTACCACAGCCCATTTGGCAGTCAATTAAGGGCATAAGCCCGAGCCGAATCGAGCCTGAGCGATTAGGAGCTCTGCATGACAGATTAATAAAATATAGTAACAGGAGAGCACGCGTAAGGACAAAGAAAGGGTAAGGACCAATGGCTTAAGAGCACATTTACGCATAAGAGGATAAATTAATTAACATTAACACGCAATAATTATAATTAAAATATATAAAGCGAACCTTTTAATTCGATCCTTATAAAGTCAAAATAGTATATGTACCAAATTTAAAGTCAATCAAAGAGATTAATGCATTCAAACTGACGGACACCGAATAGTAGGAGCTTCTATTTCTGAGTGGAGGAAACCAAATCTTTCACCAATTAAGCCCATAATCCTTCTATTCCACACAAGGGTGGATTTTGCAAAAGATTGAAGCTAAGTTTTAGTGGAATTTTGAGTAACTCTCGTGGGTGGAATATTTCGAAACATACAATGTACATATTGTAAAATATTCAGCTTAGTAGCTGTTTTGATTTTGGCTGTGGGATACAGTGAAATCTTCGGTCTTTAGGCCATTTTATTGCATATAGGGTATAAAAACAGACCGATGACGAAGCCCCATTAGATTGCGACAAATGGCTGCAGGTCGTATTTGCTGCTTATTAGCATTGTCAATCATTAGCATAGTTTTATAATTACCAGCCGACAGGTAACAGGTAAAACGTAGGGCAAGTAACAGGTTAGCGGTAGTCGCAGTTCCCAGCATGAAGTGCGACCGCACCACACGCTTAGCCCAAGCACCAACATAGCCGTTCCAGAATTCCACACATCCAGGCCCACTAATTGGTAACTTGATTTGTGCCACTGCCATGTCAGGCTGAACGCGGGAAGTTGGCCGTGCATTCTGTTTGGCGCTGTGGGTGAGAAATGTGAAGGGGCATTTGATCGACTGCTTGCCACATGACTCGCAACAATCGGCGTCTTTTGCTTGGACACGGGAAGCGAGCAGCGACAGCAGCTTGACCCCAATTGGCACATTTTGACCATGAATACGTAGAAAAACGCCATAAAAAAAAAAACGAAGCCTAGCTGAGCCCGGCAAACCAAAAATTCAATTAGTTAAACTAGGCAACTTGGGAGCAAAAACCGTGGTTAGGTTTACATATGAGGTGGTGATCAGGAGTGGCGACAGATTTGACACTAAAATATCGCAAATCGATGACGACATATACTCAAGTAATTTATATTACATGTGTAAGACTATTAATATGTGTCATACATGTGCGAAGATACGAAAGCTGTTGTCAGAGCTGATTAATTTGAAAACATCATCAAGTGAACAGCAACATTTTGTTTAAAAAATTTTCAGTTTTGTTTTTTTGGTGACGCTCAAAATCGACGACTTTTAATGATGCTTAATGCCAAAAGGTTAATGTAAGCATTTGTTTAATATTTCACAGCTGCTCCGCCGAGTGTAAGAGTTCAGAGTCCCCAGTCCCCAGTCCCCTTAAGCACCCAACTGTAAGTAAGGCCCCAGCCATTACCCCCCGCACAGGCGCCGCACATTTGTCAAACATTCAGCAGACAAGTCAACTTTGACTTAGAGAATTTGCGCCTGCGCAATTGTGAGGCCGTCTCGTCTGAGCTGAGTTAGCCTGGTATCTGGCAGATTTGGTTTGGGATTGGGGGAGTGTGAGGATTGTGGGGGCCCTGGCGAGCAACGAGGCGCATGATTGATGATCCAAAAGTTCACAAGCCACCTAACAAAAATAAAAATAGATAAATAAATAATACACAAAACAAAAGACCAACAAAACGGCAAATAAAAACGACTCCAATGTTGACAAAAGCAATGAGGAAGGCGATGGCGATAGCAATGATGATGACGATGACGGCCACGATGACGACAACGATGTGTGTGAACTGTAGCAAAGTGCCAACTGGGCCCAGCAAAATAACCAGCTGTTTGCTAATGTTGTTGAGGTTAGAGTCTGTCCCAACCAGAGATGAGCGATATTGTTGCATGCAGTCATAGTGACAACAGGTACAACTGTGAATATGTTCTATTCATAATATAATATGCTTCCAAAAAGTAATCAACGGCCTATAAAAATAATGTAATTCCACTAAAATATAGAAGCACTCTGCGATTTGGTTAAACTTGTCTAGGCATCGAAAATATCCTACTGTATCGTATTAAGCTAATTATTGCTAGAATAGAAGGCTACAAATCTGCAAATGTTGTAAATAGGATAAAGTGTCTCTTAAAATATGACAAAGTTGATATTTCTTTCCATAGTTTAATTGATTACTTGCAGGTAATACTCCGGTCTTGCTCAACGAAATATTTAGATGCACTTTGCTATATGTTGAATTTGACTACTTTTGTCAATCGTAAGATATACACAAAATTAGCGTATTACAATCTAAATAGTTGAGCCACGTGACTTATGTTCCTTGTGTGTAGGGCTATGACGTGGCGACCCATAGGAGTAGATCTTACAAAATAACAATAATGCTACAGTCCCAGGCTAAAGCTTTCCAACTATTTCCGGCCCGTTGTGTTTCCCGCAAAGTACCGAGGTGTTTGTAAGTATTAAGCTTTGAAAATTAGTATGAAGTCATCCGCATGAAAAACTAAAGTGCTGAAGTGCAGACTAAACCCCTTTCCAAAAGGGGGTTACAATTTTCAAAATCGGTAGCATCGGTAGGTCGAATTATTTATTGTAAGGTGAAAATTAGTTTCAAATTAATTGGATGATAATCAGAAAACTTTGAAAATAAGTTTGATGCCAATCGGACGATAATCAAAAAGCTTTCATACAACTGTTGTCAGTGAATTTTCCTACCTTACGGGTAGGTTTTCTTATGTCTTTGTGTAGAACCTTGAAAATGAGTTTGAAGCCGATTGGATGGTAAACTAAAAAGTTTCATATAACAGTTTGACGCGATTTTCCATGCTTGTGGATGGAATTTTCCAAAATCCCGTCTTGGTATGCACTGTTATCATAGATGGAAGCTACTGTGAAAATTTCAGAATCCTAGCTCTTAAAGTTTGAGAAGACTTTGTAGTCGATATAACTATACAAATAACTTCACTCATTTAACGACGGGTAGTCCATTAAAATAAATGTGATGAAGTTGAAAGAATAATACTAAAATTGAGAAAATAGCGTAAGGGTGGGTAAAAGTCTGTACTTCATTAAAGTTTTCAATAATGTAACCATTGAGAAAATATAACGCAATTTATATATATACGTATCTGTTTCATGCAAAATATTTATATGTTTATATATGAAACACATATTAACATGTGTATTTTTACTCCCTGTACCCATAAAATGGGTAAAAAGTGGGCATTGGATTTGTGCAAAAGTATGTAACAGGCAGAAGGAGACATCTCCGACCCTATAAAGTATATATATTCTTGATCAGTATCAAAAGAGATTTCGATTTGGCCATGTCCGTCTGTCTGTCCGTCTGTCTGTCTGTCCGGATGAACGCGTCGATCTCAGCAACTATAAGAGCTAGAGACACCAAATTTGGAATGTAGGTTCCTGTATACCATACGCAGATCAAGTTTGTTTCCGATCTCAAATATCTCCCCCCTTTCCCTCGCAAATCGATCAAAACGTTTCACAGCCACAGTTTTAAAGATATTGCTTTGGGATTTGGCATGTACACTACTTCGGTCACTCTTAATCTACTGTGCAAATTTCAAGTCGATCGGATAATAAACACGGAAGTTATTCAACGAACAATATTCAGTACTGGAGCGAGGGGGGAAGAAGAAGCACCATCACGACTTGAAATGCCTTGCGTATGCTGTGGCACGCGTGTGTTCGGCTTTGTGTATGTGTGCGTGCATGTGTAAGTAGACGAACATATGATTGGAAGTTTTAGACCTGGGTACAGGGAGTTTCGTAGTCGGGTATACTCGACTAGAGCATTCTTACTTGTTAAAGATACAGCTTTGGAATTTGGTATGCATAATACTAAAGTCACTCTTGATCTACTGTCCAAATTTCAAGTCGATCGGATAATAAACACGGAAGTTATTCAACAAACAAGTTTCAGTACTGGAGCGAGGGGGGAACAAGAAGCACCATCACGACTTGAAATGCCTGCGCTGTGGCTCGCGTGCGTGCGGCTTTGTGTATGTGTGCGTGCATGTGTAAGTGGACGAACATATGATTGGAAGTTTTAGACCTGGGTACAGGGAGTTTCGTAGTCGGGTATACTCGACTATAGCATTGTTACTTGTTATATATATATATATATATATATATATATTTGGAATGGAGGTTCGTGTATAGCGGGCCCAGGTCAAATTTATTTTGGATCCGTGATATTCCCCTCCCCCTTATTCCACTGCTATTCGATAAAAACTTTGGAATTTGGCATGTCCAATACTTTGGTCACTCTTAATCTACTTTACACATTTCAAGTCGATCGGATAATAAACACGCAGCACAGCTACAACTATAAATGCCTCGCTTGTGCTGTCGCTTGTATGTATGTGTGTGTGCATGTGTAAGTTTACGAAGATGCGATCGAAAACTTTTGAACTGGATACAGGGAGTTTTGGGTAGTTTTGGGTATGCTCAACTTTAGCATTCTTACTTGTTTGAAGATGAATTAGATCACAAATGTGTAAATATTAAATTTATCATTTATGCTACTTTAAATTCGAGTTTGACATTATCAATTCATGAACCTTGAGGATATTAGCTACTATCATTTGAAAGTAGCCTCAAACTCATTACTACAAAATCTTTGCACACATATCGATTCAAGGACTCAGTTGATATGCATACCCGTAAAGTCTCTTTGGTATGTCGTGTATAACAAAGAGCGCTAGAAATAAAACTTGAAATTGTTTTACGTGTTGGCCAAAAAGTGTCAAAGCGGTTGGTTGCTTGGTAGGTCGCTTGGTGTATTTTGTTCTGTGTTTTAGACGGATTTTTTTTTTTTTTTTGTGCATTTTCCCAAATGCAAAATCACGTAGTTGATGGTCGAGCATGTGGAGCGACTAAGTCTCTCTCTTGATGCCTGTGGAACTGTCATAAAAATGAGATAAACATCTTTTTAACAACGTTTCTTAAAGAAAAAAATTTGAAGAAAAAATTCAGCAACAACAAAAAAAGCAAGGCAGCATGTGGAGGCGCACAAGCGTGCTTAAGATTTACGGCTTGTTGGGGCCGGGCTATAAAAATAGTTGAAAACAATTTACTTGTGTATGTATGTATGTACATGCATACATATATAATCGGCAGCTGTTCAGCTCCAAGCGCTTTTTATGTGCGAAACATGCAAAAATTTAACAAATGAAATGAGTTCAATTTATATATAACAATGCAACAACAACAACAACAACAAACAGCTGGTCAAGATTTCAGTTTTGGGGCAACTGGAGACATCATCAACTACTTGATGCGTTGGTCTAAAAGCTTTGTGGGTGGGTGACTCGCCAAAAATGGTTTCTTGTTGCCCCACCAGCAACGTGGAGCGGTGCAGAATTGACGCTTAACCGACACCACGCACCGCTAGCACTAGCGGTTCTTCGATTACTTTAATATGGGAATGTCCTACGACTACTATTGGTCCTCTAAAGGCGGTCAGAGGGCTTCTACACCATCCCGTATCCGGCTCAAAACAGTTCGCTGGAGGATCAGCGATCCGTACAGGGGGAGGAAAAGGAATCCTGTCGATGTATTTGTGGGTAGAGTGCAACTTTTCCCTTACCCAAATTAGTAACCGAAGTACAGGATTCGCTACTCTATTAGCTAGAAGCTTATAGGCGGGCTTACTTGGGCTCCGTTGTCGCCGAGTGTCGAATTAGGGGAGCGTAACCCGTAGTCTAAATTGCCTCATTTTTCACCCAATCGTGGTGTCGGTTTGTTTGCATTACTTTTAATAAGTAGGGAAACAATTAACAAATAGCTTATTCCGCACTGTCAAAACTGAAGGGATTCTATCAGACCAGTTCCCAATTTCAAATGTTATTGTCAAATCTGCCAAGGGAGTCAACAGCAGTGGTGACTCTACCTGTACAGGTGTGGAAGATATAGATTTTGCTTGTTCGCGGGGGAGGAGTTGTCAAAACTATTTGATGCAGATCTGTCAAGGAGCTCAACATTAGCCTGTATGTCAAATTTGGTGACCCCATTACATGTGTGGGGGATATAGAATTTGCTCATTTGCGGTGGAAGGGGTGGAAGGGGTGGCGGTGTACAGAGCGTCTACCGTAGTGTGTATGTCAAATTTGGTGACTCTACCTCTAAAACTGTAGAAGATATACCCCTGTTATAAATGTGTATTGGGGGAAGCTCTGCCGACTTGCGGGGTTAGCTTACATGTTCTCTTTTTCGAACTCGAGTTCGAAACCTACTTTCGATAGCAATGAGTAATCGGTGGTACCAGCTGTTTCAAAAAAAAAATAAAAGACATAACTAATTTGTGTACTAAATGTGGCAACTATACAATGCAATATTCCTAGAGAATATTCTCTTACTTCTTTAATTGTATATAATTTTATGTCCACATATCTTTTCTTAAGTTTGCTATCGGTAGGCAAACCATACTATGATTCATTCAGAACAGCTGATTTGGTTCTCTGTTTGTTTGCACGATTTCGTTTTTGATGGTGATTATTTACAGAAATTGACTTTAATGAAATGAATGAATTAGCTCATTCGTTTCTAAATATGGTAAAGAATATTAGAAAATTCTTTATATATACGCTTTTAAAACGAAAATTGATTAGTTTTGATGATTTCGGAACCGTTGATACGATTTCTAATTCTACATTTGCAATTTTCTAGTGGAAGTGGACTTGGGAACAGGCTTTATTATGTTTGTATTAATGTACGTTGTTTGAGTGTAAGTTGATTTAGTGGTCCTTCCTACCATTCCTGCGATTCTAATGCGCATCCTCATTGATCTATACAACGCAAAATGCCTCCTCAATGCGTCTCCATTCATACACAGAACGTGGGAATTTAACAGCGAGTTCAACTCAGTTCAGCTGAGTTAAGTTTGCTGCTTCGAACTGCGCAAGATTTATCGGCAATGACATTAAACTCAAGTTATTTATATATTTGTACACCCTATAACCATGAATTGCATCAAAACGGCCATAAGACATTTTTAACAGGCAGTACCAACAGGCATTTACGATCCTATGATATCCGTAACCAATTTTCCTATCTTTTCGTCCATACACAGCTCAAGTTTATTTCAAATAATGTACATACATCCAGCTCCACCATAAAAATTATTTAAAATTTCATATTTACAAAATTATGTGTTTTATGATAAAACCTTGATTTTGGGTAGCCTTATACTTTTGCATGTCATCTTTGTATCTTGAAAATTGCATAATAATTTCATAATCAATAAATAAACAGAAGTAAGTATTCAAAACAGCTTGTATCTGTAGTGGGTCTCCCTTCCCTTAGGGTATCTGCCAGTCGAACACTCTCGACTAGACGATTCCATTCCGACTTCTTATATTTGTTTTGGTTGCTATTTCATATGGCTCTTTGCCCTGAGAACCTCAGCGGCGGCCGCTTAATTTGATTTCTATTGTCGATCGAGATATTAATTTCATCTGTGGTTACTATTATTCTTCACCCAAGAAGCTTATAAATCAAGTAAGAGTCGAGTATACCCGACTACAAAACTCCCTGCACCCAAGTCAAAAATTTCCGATCGCATTTTCGTACACTTACACGTGCATACACACATACACAAAGACGCAAACACACAAGCGAGAGCACAAGCGGAGCATTTTAAATGGTGGCTGTACTGCTTCTTGCTCTAACCTATTTATAACAATTAATTTATAACCGAACGCTTTTAGTAAATAAGTCGGAAAATTTTACAGCCATCCATGGAAATGGTTTTTATGGTTGGGCTGTGTGTAGGGTTTGCGTCACCCTACGAAGCTGCTAAATATACGTCAATTGCAAGTTAATGAGCTTAAGTTAAGACAAACAAACATAAATTCAAATCAGACAAAAATTCTCATGTTCTGTGTATAGTTTGTTTGAAAATGTATGTATTTCTGTGCGTAGTTATGAACACTGCGCTCGCCCGCATCAAGTCGTGACTGCTGCGAGGGTGAGGGTGGGTGGGCCGATGCTGAGAGGGGATCCCTAACCGATCACAGACTCAAGCCCATTAATTAAACTAACAGTCGCTGGCCTTTACGCTCTCATCAACGCACTTAACACAGAGATAGGAAGAGAGGGAATGAGAGAAAGGGGAGGGGATTAACTTAAGTGAAAGTTGAATGTCAGTTACAGTTTTGCTTGCAGTTACAGTTAACCGGGTGATCTTTAAATGCCGCCCCACTCGGAACACTGGTAAAAGTGTCAAAATAGAAAGAACTCGAGCCGATAGCTGAAACTGTACTTCATTTCTGAGTGATGTACTTAAAGGATTCCAGTTGCAGCCTGTGAACTTACTTTTCATTCACTTATTACTTTTTATAAATTGTCCATATTAGTAAGAGGTCAACTCTTTTTATTGTGGATTTCGCTTGCCCGATTGATCGTCACCATACGAATTTACCTGCGCAGTGCGCACTTATCATAATAAAACTCGCCGATTTAAATTATAGTACTTAGTATGCTCTATATAGTATGCTCTGTTCTCATTGATGGCTTTCTATCGCTGCTAAAATCCGCCACTTTAAGGCCATCATTATGCCCACTCTAAATTGGGGCATTAACCTTTGGGGCACGGCATGCAACACTTCAATCCAACGGATCGAGTCATGCCAAATCAAAATTCTCCGGAGAATTGTGGATGCTCCCTATTACACAATATATAATGACCTTGGAGTATTGCCAGTATGCGCTACAATCAGAAATTTCGCTGATAGATACAGAGGCAGAGTTTTGGCCCACAACAAATCCTTGGCTACTCGCCTAGCAGGGCTTTATATAAGCAGAGGGCTTGTCCGTCATCATCCTTCGGATAATTGGATTTTCGGGAGGACGCCTGCAGCCTGCGGTTTTTATTGAATAGTGGGGGAATGGTGGACTTAGGTTCCAAAATAAACTTGACCTGCGCCCGCGTCCATACATGCGGACAGACAGACGGACATGGCCAAATCGAAATATCTTTTGAAACTCATCAAGAATATATATACTTTATAGGGTCGGAGATTTGCAAAGATTTAGTATCCTCTTTATATATATTTTATGGGTACAGGGAGTACAAAAAAAAAAAATAAAAATACCAAAAAAACATTCGTAGCATAAAATGCATTTCTACACGCAAATGAAATCGATACCAAAATTCGGGTTAAAAGAAAACATTACAAATGTAATGCGTCGGGGCGTGACGTCCGAATGCACATTGTTGACTGGAAAATGTGGAGAGATGGGGGCTGCAACTTTGGTTGGCCTGTGAGATGTCCCGTGAAAATTGAATTGTCAAAAACAAACAACAAATAACAATCGAGACGACGACGACGACGACAACGACGACTGCGTGAGCAACAAATTAATCAATGCATGTTTCTCCGATGACTGCAATAAAGAATGAACAACCCAGAAAAAGGTAACCTGGTATTGATGCGCTGTGCAACAGATAGAGGAGTGTGTGTGTGTGTGGGGCGGGGGGTTTACTTTGAGCGTTTTCTACCCAGCGATTCAATTTAATTTGCTCTGCAGTTATTTCTCCTTCTCTCTTCCTGTGTTGTTTGTGACCCAAGACTTTCGTTTTCTTCTTAGTTGTTGTTTTAGTTGAAATCATTAAGTCTTCTGCTGTTGTGTTGTGTTATGTTTCACTATGCAATGTGTGTGTGTGTGACAGTGACGTAGCCAGGAATTTTTGTTGTTACAAAAACAGCTGATTTAGTGATGGCCAGTTCATATCCAAGCCCTGAACATGTATCAACTCACCACTAACATTTAAAATGAACTAACTAACATTTACATAACAGACCATTTTGAGAATAACAGCTCAAATGAGTTTATTTCGATGGGGAATGAACATTTCTTTTCATATTAATTAATAACAAGTAGAAACGTTGCAGTCGGACGCACCCGACTGCAGAATACTATGTTCCCAGTCCTATATAATTTGGTTATTTGTGTATGTCAAATTTGATGACTCTACCTGTACAGGTGTGGGATATATAGATTTTGCTCATTTGCGGGGGAGGGGTGGAGGGGTCAAAAAAGTTTTACTGCAGAGTTGTCCAAAGGGTGAACAATAGTCTGTATGCTAAATTTGGTGAATCTAGCTATGAAACTGTAGGAGATATACCCCTGTGAAAAACGTGTTTTGGGGATAGCATGTGCCGATTTGCGGGGGTGGGGGTGTTAACAAATTTTTGATGCAGATCAGTCAGGAATCTAAACATTAGTCTGTATGCCAAATTTGGTGACTATAGCTTTAAAAATGTGGAAGATACAGGTTTTTCCCAATTTGGGGGGGATAAATTGGATAAATCATAAATTGAGCATATACACCAACAGTTTGGTTGCTCTAGCTTTAAGGGTGTGGAAAAATATTGACAGACGGACATTTCGCAAACCCAATATACTATTATCCCTTCGGGAACATAGTATAAAAAGATTCCCTCGACACCTCATCCTATTTTTCGTAAAGTTGACTCCTTGTTTGTTAGCGTTAACTCTGCAAACCCTCCCACTCTCTATGTATGTATGTAAATATGTATAGGCCCCCTTCCGCGTCATGCCACTGGTAAGTGTTGACTGTTGTTGAATGTTTCTGTGTATGTTATGTTGTTATTGTTTGTTATTGCAGCTAGTGCAGCTCACAGTTGGTAAATGGGAATAGTTATGTAGTTAGACAGTCAGTTAGTTGGTGATTCGCTTTCACTGTATGCCAGCCTGGGCCTAATTGGTATTAATATTATTTTCTTATTGCATTGTTGTTGTTGTTGTTGTTGTAATTGCCATACTGTGTGTGTTTTAGCTGCGTATCTGCCAGATATACACACAAACAAGCGAGTGCAAGGAGAGTAGGGCTAAAGATTTCAGTTCGATTTCTTCTTACAACTTGGGATCGTTGTTTGTCGGCAATTGACAACAGATGACGCAACTTTTCCAAAACAAAACTTGGCTATGGTTTATATTTGGGTATGTGCGTATGTACATATGTACATATGTACGTATGCGTCTGTGTGCATATGTTTGCAGTTGCTGTCTCCGCTTATTGTAGTTGGCCCTCAATTTCCATTTTGGAAATAACTCAATTTAGTGACAACGTCAGACGCTCGTTCGTAATATTCATGTTTTGTTCATCTGTGCCCGCACTCGCTCCCTGGAAGTCCCCTGCCTGCTTAGGGTAAGCAATAACATCAAGATGCAAAAGGAGATTTGTTTGACTATTGAATATACACACACACACGCACACACACACACACACACACACACACACACACACACACACACACACACACACACACACACACACACACACATATATATATATATATATATATATATATTGTATATTGTATATTCGTCTGAAATTTGTGTAGGTGCATTTCTGCATCTGTGTGTGGCACCAAATGCAAAACATGTGTTGCAAACGTGGCAACATGTTGAGCGTTACTTTACATTGTACACATTTCTTGTTCCTTATTTCGTTGCAATTCGCACTGATAATAAATAATGATGAGCTCACGGATCGGATATTGCCTTTTTGACTATACTCACTTCCCAAAATCAGATCTTAAAGCAAGATCGAAAATTGGTACAAAAGGATCTATCCATTTTCGAATAATGCACGATTCTTGACTAGAAATTCAGCTTTAATTCATTAAATAGTAGGGCGCAACCAACTTAGCTTCATACTTCGCACGTAAAAAGAGTATATTGGGTTGGCGAAATGTCCGTCTGTCCTTCTATCCACGCAATTTTTTTCCACACCATCAAGTATCCTCAAAAAGAATGAATCGAATAAAGTGCCAGTCAAATAATGTTGAATGATGCAAAAAGATGGATGCAGTGCATTGAAATTTTTTGCACACTTAGATTTCTACGGAAGGAGACATTTCCGACCCTATAAAGTATGTATATTCTTGATCATTATCAAAAGAGATTTCGATTTGGCCATGACGGACATGACGGACATGTCCGTCTGTTTGAACGCGTCGACGTCAGCAACTATAAGAGACACCAAATTTGGAATGTATACCATACACAGATCAAGTTTGTTTCCAATTTCAGGTATCTCCCCCCGTTCCCCCGCAAATCGATCAAAACGATTTTAATTTTTAAATTTAGAAGATATAGCTTTGGGATTTGAAATGTATAGTACTTTAGGCACTCTTAATCTACTGTCTAAATTTCAAGTCGATCGGATAATAAACACGGATGTTAGTGATGCAGCAAGGGGGAAAGAAGAAGCACAGCCACAACTTAAAATGCCTCGCTTACGCAGTGGCTCGTGTGTGTGCGGCTTTGTGTATGTGTAAGTACACGAAGAAATGATTGGAAATTTTAGACCTTGGTACAGGGAGTTTCGTAGTCGGGTATACTCGTCTAGAGCATTCTTACTTGTTGGTTCAAAACTTTTAACGAAAATTCGAACCCAAAATATTCAGTTTTCATTCAGTTAAAAATTTATAAGCAAAATGTTTTCATTTATCTTATAGTAGTGATGTAAAAACATCGATGTTTTCCATACAAAACATCGATGTTTTGACATCACTATCTTATAGTGCAGCGCAAACTACAACAAAAACAAATATCATCTGCTGATGATAGATAAGAGACCGAGAGCAAGAGCGCGCCAAGCACTGCAGAGCGAAAAGCCAAATAAGCAACCGAAAGCGAGAGCGCGCGAAACGAAAAGCTACCTGAAAAGCCACGGCAAAAATTTCGCTGTTCATTCATTGTATGGGCGTTGGACATCTCTTTATTTAAAATGTCTTTGGTTGGACAAAAAAAAAACACCTTACCACTACTTTCCCTCCCGTGCCCGTGGCAATATAAACCGATCTAACAATGACCATCTGTCATACACTGAACCTTAAGCCCGTCCGTGGTGACGTAGTAGATTTCTCAAGTTGCATAGAACAGTTTTCTGCCCGTGCGGGAAGATTTCCCAAACTCCAGGGCCCACGAAAGCCTACTTTTATCTATCTATCTATCTATCTATCTATATTTGTACATATTGTACATTCATATATAAAAGACTTTGTACTGACCGACTGATTGGCACTCAAGGCCAATGTGTCATAAGAGGTGACTGCCAAAACCAATATCGCTCATCTCTAATATCTTTGCAGTTGATTTTGAACAATCGTTGTCAACCAATATCTTCTAACATGTCTAAAAAAAAATCAGTGGCCTCTATACGTTAATGATGTATATTTTGATGGGCTTTTTTCTGATCTACCAGGTGATCCGCGCTCGCATGGCCAATCGCATTTGGAAATCCATTACCGAGGCGTCGGTCGCGACGCCTCAACCTTCGTAGACGCAAGTGCAAGTTGGCCAAGAGGGAAATGGAGACGGAGGCGAAGAGCAGGCGGTATTAAAAGTGCTCAAATGCTGGGGTCTTGTAAGATATACATATGTATATATATATACAATACTTTTGCATACTATGAACGTAGTATTCGACCATATGTATACCCAGCGTTACCCGGCGAAATATATAAACTTAAATGCCTTATATAGAAATTTACTATATTCGTCAACGTAAAAAATACTCACAATAGCGTGCTACAATTTTCCCGCTCGTGAGAGTAGACTTTCCTAAATAGTTGAGCCTAATGATGTAGGGCTATGAAAATGTCTTCAACCCGATGTTAAAATATCAAATACCTTCACATTTGATGTTGATCTTAATTTCCCGCCCATGGCAACGGGCTATGGTACAATTTCTAACATCGGTTAGCACACTACACCTACACCTGTACAGGTAGTCATCAAATTCGACATACAGACTACTGTTTTTTCGCGTCTCTTTCCGAACCCACAAACAACCAAATTAGGGAGGACTGGTAACAGAGTATTCTTCAGCGGGTGCGACCCTTTGAAACGTTCTTAAATGTTGTTGGTAGAGTTTTGACAATAAGTTTGAAGCCTTTTGCAAAAATAACACTACCAAGCAAACCTTTCCACATATTTTCCTCCCGTTTTGTTGACACCCAAAGATCTAAACTTTTTGTGTTTAGCTTTGCAAATTAGTATGAAGTCGTTCGCATGAGAAACGGAAATGGTGAATTACTGAGTTTCCACTACTTTTACTACCGTTGACGTGGTTTTTCCAAAATCGGTGCCACACATATCGAATTATTCAATGTGTAGAGCATTGAAAATGAGTTTGAAGCCGATTGGATGGTAAACAAAAAAGTTTCATACAACAGTTTTCCGCGATTTTCCACGCTTGTGGGTGGAATTTTCCAAAATCCCGTCTTAGTGTGCACTTTCATCATAGATGGAACCTACTGTGAAAATTTCAGCATCCTAGCTCCTATGGTTTGGGCTGTGCGATGATTGCCAATCAGTCAGTCAGTCAGCACGAACTCTTTTATATACATATATAGATATACAATATTTCTGCATAATATGTACGTAGTACTGAACTTACAAGGCCCCAGCATTTGAGCGTTTTTTATACCGCCTGCTCTTCGCCTACGTCTCCATTTTCCTCTTGACCAATATACTCGTATACTTATGAATATGGAGATCGGTGTTGCTGTGTTTCAAGTCGGGATCAAGTTCGGATTCGGGTGCGTTTTTTTGTAGGCGCTGGGGGCAAATATTCAAAGCGCACTTGATACGATTCGAATTCGACTTGGGTTTAGATTCGCGTTTGTGTTGGCTCTTGGAGGTTCGTTTCGACCCGGGCCTGGTAATGGGCATGGGCCCTGGACCAGGGTCTGGGTCTGGGTCTGGGTATTCTTGGTATTGCAAGCTGGCCTGGGGCCACGTTTCGTGCTGCTAATGCCCAGTATCGGCTTTGGTATCGACTTGCAAGCGAAGAAAAGCGGCAGCTTTAAGAGTGGGCTCTAAATTGCAGTTTGATATGCAGCAAACACACACATGCCATGATGTTTTTGGTGTGTATCGTCAATTGCTCCTTGACTCCGCCTTCTCTACTCCCAGTTCTTCTTCACCTTTGCAACGTTTTTGTATTGTAGCTGAGTGTCGTTCTCGTTCTCGTGCACAATTACAAATAGTTCCAGGAACCGCAGGCCAAGTCCGAAAATTCAAAAGCACTGCGTGTTGAATTTTTAATAAATGTGCCGCATGCTTCAAGTGCGGACAAACTGAAAACCCCCACAAACGAGAACCCTGACAAAACTATATCAATGAATTGATAAACTGCCGGCGTGCGGTAATTAAATGAGCGGAATGAACCGAATGAACACAGCAACGGAGCAAACCGGCAGGAAATGTGAAAAGCAAAGGAATCAGAATCGGAATGAAGGACTTATGTACTAGAGATAGCAAAACATCGAGAATTAGGGTTGGTTTACATCCAAAATAAAATCGCTGCAGGCTTCGTATAACGCTTATGTGTAGTTGTGAATGCATTTTTATAATTTGATTTAGTTTTACATAGGTATGTATGCGAACTCCCTTGCATATTAGATTTATCTTTAGCAACCTGTGAAATATTAACAAAAATCGTTCCTGCTCTATGCACGTATTTCTTAAATACCTATCCATCGATATTTAATGATTATTATTATATTACTATCAATGTTGCTGTTTAATGTATTGATGGTGTCACTTGGACTTTTTTTTTTGATAAACTAATATTCATTTTTTATGATGCATGTTAATTAATCGCTTTCATAAAAATATCGGGTTAAAGAGCAGGGAAACGCAGAATCTTACAGAGTGTATTAATGAGCTCAGTATGTTAGGCAAGCTTCTACCTGGTTGAACAAAGATTAGCTAAATTGCAATAACCTTCCTGCAGGCGTCCTCCCGAAAATCCAATTATCCGAAGGATCATGTCGGACAAGCCCTCTGCTTATATAAAGCCCTGCTAGGCGAGTAGCCAAGGATTTAGTGTGGGCCAAAACTCTGCCTCTGTATCTATCAGCAAAATTTCTGATTGTAGCGCATACTGGCAATACTCCAAGGTCATTATATATTGTGTAATAGGGAGCATCCACAATTCTCCGGAGAATTTTGATTTGGCATGACTCGATCCGTTGAATTGAAGTGTTACAGGCCATGCCCCAATTTAGAGTAGGCATAATAAAGGTCTTAAATAGGTGGATTTTAGCAGCAAAAGAAAACCCACTCCCAGGCCTAAGTAGCCAGTCCAAATTTATACGGAGACGTTCTTCCTAAACGATAGTAAAATATTATTAATAAAACGGGAGATAATAAAATGACGTAAAAAACAAGTAAGAATGCTATTGTTGAGCATACCCAACTACAAAACTCCCTATACCCAGGTCAAAAATTTCCGATCGCATCTGCTTACACTTACACATGCACACACACACATACACAAAGACACATACATCCACAGCACAAGCGACAGCGCAAGCGAGGTATTTTAAGAGGCGGCTGTGCTTCTTCCCTCATGAGCGGCAGTACTGAATCTTGTTTGTTGAATAACTTCCGTGTTTACTATCCGATCGACTTAAAATTTGGAGAGTAGATTAAGAGTGACTGACGTATTATACACGCGAAACCCCAAAACTATATCTTGTAAATTGTTACTGAAAAACTGTTTATATCGAATAGCGGGGGTGAGGGGGGAATATCTCGGATCCAAAATAAACTTGACCGGCGCCTGCTATACACAAAGCTACATTCCAAATTTGGTGTCTCTAGCTCCTTTAGTTGCTGAGATCGACGCGTTCAAACACACGGACGGACATGGCCATATCGTTATAACTTTTGATACTGAATAAGAATATATGTATATACTTTATAGGGTCGGAGATGTCTCCTTCTGCCTGTTACATACATTTGCACAGACTTAGTACCCCCTTTTTACCCATTTAATGGGTACTTGGAGTAAAAATCGATCTCAGAGACTTGAAGAGTATATACATACATATGTGCATATGTAGGTTCTTCTATAGAGATCGAGTTCACTTCAAATTTACATTTTCACAGGCAAGAGTTTTACAGCGTCTCGTAGCACAGCATACTCGACTGGATCTTTATAAAATAATATCTTGAATTTATTTAGTTTTACTTACAATTTTGCATAGAATTACGTCCCTTAACGAATATCTTGTCATGAAAATTGGAATATTGCTACTATCTATATATATAAAAGAGTTCGTGCTGAGTGACTGATTGGCCATCAACGCACAACCCAAACCGTAAGAGCTAGGAACTGAAATTTTCAGAGTGGTTCCATCTATGATGAAAGTGTACACTAAGACGGGATTTTTGTAAATTCCATCCACAAGCGTGGAAAATCGAGGAAATTGTTGTCAGAAACTTTTTTGTTTACCAGCCAATCGGCTTCGAACTCAAAGATCTATACAAAAATTCATTTGACACATATTTCAGCGATATTGCAGAATCCACCCCCATGGGCGGAAAATGAGGATCTCAAGGTTGTATGGGCGGAAGTCTAATTTTAGGCCGATCACCTTCAAATTCATTTTCAAAGCTCTTCATGTAAAATAATTCCATATGTGTCTCACCAATTTTAGAAAATTCAACCCCATGGTCGGAAAATCGGTGCAAAACTCTGGAATTCGAAATTTTCAACTTCAAACTCATTTTCAAGGATCTACACAAACATAATTCGACAAGTGTATCACCGATTTGAGCTAATTTTCAAACTTTTCTGTTTATTATCCAATTATTATGAAACTAATTTTCTGGTTTTGAAGAATGCACGCCCACGCCCGAAAAAGGGGTGAAGTCTGGAATACAGCATTTTCGATTTCAGGCAAATGGCTTCTTTCTAATTTCCAAAGCGAAATACAAAACCCTCGGTACTTTGCGGAAAACACAATGGCCGGAAAATAGTTGAAAAGCTTTAGTCTGCAATTGTAGTATTATTCTTGGAGTCGGCTTCAAGTGCCAAATTATTTTGTAAAATCTACTCCTACGCGTCGCCACGGGCGGGAAATGGAAGTCAAGGACAAATGAGTGGGATTATTTGTATAGTTTTATCGGCTTCAAGGACATTTTCATAGCCCAACACAAAAAAACATTAGTCACGTGGCTCAACTAGTTAGTTTCCTATCCCCACGGGAGGGGGATTTTTTTTTTTTTTTTTTAAAGGATTATTTGACATATGTATATAGCCTACTGTTACTATTCTTAATAACTTTAACTATAGTGAATTTCAATTTCATCATAATATGTACATATGTATGTACATACTTAAATCTATATAATAGGGTGAATTAGTAAGGTAGAAACAGGATATCAAAATTCATTAAATTGTTCGGTTTGGTAGGTCATTAGGGTGAATCCTCTGGAGTCTCCTTCTCGCCCTCACTCCGTGAATAAAGGGGAATTATGATACGCTATTTTTGTGTATTTCTTACGGTTGACGAAAGTAGTCTGATTCAAAATAATGCACTTTCATCTTAATATTTTGCCGGGCAAAGCCGGGGTATTACCTGTTATTTACTACATACATAAATTGGTTCTATTGTGTTATTAAATACCAAAAACAATGCGTGATCACACAGAAGAACATCTACTTTTTTAATATATGTATGTATATTTAAACGCAACTAATTTTTCGATAGTACAGATGCGGTCGGCGTTTCTTGTGTCAATATCAAGAACTATCAATTGTATGCACATATCTACATATGTATGTATGTACATATGTTCATACAATAAATCGAGAGATCAAAACTAATCAGCAAATGAACAATAAAAGTTAGTCAGGAAATGCACTCGCTACTTTTACAGTTTATTTTCCAGCTCTACTATTCTTAAAGCGTTTTTCGCACACAAATGCAACGCCCAAACATCAAATGCAAAGGCAAAAGCACAATTATTTGTTATAATTCTTTGTTGTTACCTTTTATCTTCTCCTCTTGCTCTATCAGCGTCTCTCTTTTGATCACGATGATTGTTGACGATGATGCTTTTTGCTTCTGCCTTGTTTTGTGTGTTTGTGTTTTGTGGAGGTGAAGTCACTGCACTTTTGTTATTGCTGTTTTGCTTTTGCCTAATCTGCTGCCGTTTGTTCCTTTGCTTTCGGTCAAATGAGCAACAATTATGGTTTCTGAGTAGTGTTGTTTAAGTTTTTCTTGATAACTGCCGTTTGTTTTTTAATGCTGTCACTGCTTAGAACATTTATTTGTAAGCGTCTCGCAGCTTTCGGTTTTTATTTGCACTCGCTTTAAACTGTCGATTCACTCTGCACTTGTTGCTCTATTGGATCGTCTGCTTTGTGCTGCCGCCGCCTTCCGGCAGAAAGAGACAAGCCCACAGACAGAGCGAATAACAGAAAAAAAACAACAAACACTTGCACACAAGCTCAGTTTGAGCACACGCGCTAAACACTTAATACAATTCTTATTATCTGTCGCAAAAAAAATAGTGTATAAAATCGTACTCGCACTCAAAATGCAACGTTCATTATTATTCGGAATATTTAACAAGAAAATTTATGGCGACCGGACGTCCTCACGCTTCGACTTCTAAAATAAAACTGTTCTGTTACTTTACAGCCGCTGTTAACGTAGATAAACGTAGCTGACTCAAATGAGCTGTAAACGCTCAATTGAACTGTTAACTTTATGCTCTGTTAGTTTTCAGAGCGAATGTTATCTTAACAGTCACGCGCTCAGAGAGTCCAATATGGCTTATTTGACGACCACGATTGAGAGAGCTCATAGGTTACAACAAGAAGTCTGCAACTATAGGCTCTCACTGCGCATGTACGTCACATTACCGCAAGAATTGTGCGCGCGTTTAAAATGCGCGTATGAAAGTCAACGATTTCTTGAGTAAATCGGAATTACGACTGTAATTATAGCTAGATTTCAATAGCCAGGCTATATTAAAGTGGAGAAATGCTTAAGCTTCAACTTAAACTTAAATTTTACTGAGTTTGGTTTCGCTATTTTCATAAACAAAAAAGTTTTTCGCACAAAAACATAGTTGTCAACCGATTGTTCCTATGGGAGCTATATGATATAGTTATCCGATCCGGCTTGATATCATATAAGTACTGCCTGCACCGAAAACAGACATTTGTACCAGCTTTAATAACCATAGCTTTAGAATTGAGCGACAAGTTTGAATGCAAGCGGACGGACTGCCAACATTTTCTCACTTTGACTGTGAATTATTTAATATGTATGACACGTAGAGGGGTCCAATATATATCAATCGCTGCATTGAGCGTTTCCCTACTATAATACAGACTAATTTTTCAAATCGGACTGCAATTACAGTCGTACGGGCCGATTTACTAAAAAAAAGTCGTTGATTGTCATACAATTTTTTAAGGCGCTCGCAATTCATGGGGTTTTGTGACGTACATGCACAGTGAGAGCCAAGAGTTGCAGACTTCTTGTCGTAACCTATGAGTCTCTCAAACGTGAATGTATTTCGTCAATCTCACCTCTTTTTGAATATTCTTGTTTTTTGGTGTCTTCTAACAATGAAAGTATGTGGTGCAAAATAATTTTACCCTTATTAACCTAATCTTAAAAGAACATATGTATATATGTATGTTTATTCTATAAGATAAAAACACCATAAGGCGTGGACAACAAGCACATTAACCCCGCTTGCATTGCATTAGCTGTTTTCATCTGTATAAACATCCATACATATTCACATATTGTTCGCTCGTATGTATATCCTTGTAAGCGTGCTGTACGATAAACAACACACAACGTTCGACTAGGAAATGGTTTTGGGGAGTGCACATATGGCTGCTACTGCGGCGATATGGTGGATTTATGAATGAAAGTGTCAATGAAAATAGAGGCAAACAGATAAAAGCGCAGCTTGAAAGAGAGCTGCAGAGTGCATCACATCACACAGTTGTACAAATCAGTGATGCCAATTTGACTATTTTAATCTCAGGATATTTTGAAAAGTTCAAGGCCGGAAACTGTCAAATTTGCAGTTGCTCTCAGGTCTGGGTATTATACCATTGTAAAGGGTATTATAAATTTGTCACAAAATGTGTAATGCATTGAAGAAGGAGACGCTTCCGACCGTACAACGTATATACATATGTACATACATTCTGAATTAGCATGAATAACAGAGTCGATATAGCGATGTTACTCTCTTTCTATGCAAGTTACCCGGACCATACACGCGCCAATTCAGTTGCCCAACTTGAGTGAGTTTTTCGGGTTGCGGCAACCGATTGCAATGTAATTGGAACGGTTGGTACAATGTTGGGCCAACTGAATTCTGTATCAAAACCTTTTGATACGAGCAGCGAGTTGCCACAACTGGTTGTGGTGTAGTTGGACAACGCACAACTCGATTGGTACAATTCGTGGGCGTTTCCCTTTGGTTTTGTACTTTCTTGCTACTGTTTTCGCTGATCGCCTGGTTCAAATGCTGTTCGTTGTTTGAAAAACACTTGCAGAGCTCTGCTTCAGGTTCGGGGGTGGGTTTGCTATATTTGGGCTATAGTTGGGCTATAGTTGTGCATAGTTGTGTACATCTTTGTGGGCGTCCCCCTTTTCGTTTTGGTTTTTCCCGCTACTGTTTTTTTTGTTCGCCTGGTACTCGTCTGTTGTTTTGTGCTAAACATTTGAAGATATTTTGCTGCCGTTGATAAGCGGCATTGTTTAGCAGAAAATAATGACATTATTGGATATTCAGATTTTCTTTTTGTTGTTATTATTAACAAAATTCAAAATTTTAAAACTTTTTTCTAAATTTTTGGTTTTTTGTTTACTTAATATATTTAAATAAACCTGTTAGTTACAATAATTAGTTTATCAATTATTTATAAATTCGGCACTTGCCGACGCCATTTCTCGAGATTAGCTACGAAGTTGGCTGATCTGATTGCGGCGTGCGAGGCAAAGACCCAATTTGAGTGACAACTGGTTGCCGCAACCGATTGTGCTAAAATCGGCCCGTGTATGGTCTGCATTAGTCCGCGCTTACACGATGATTTAAACTCGTGAGTTTAACTAAAGAGTTTTTTTCGCAGTACCGTCTAAATGCAATGATGCAATTTATTGTTCAGTAGTTTTCAAGAGAAAGAAAGAACTCGTGAGTTTCAATCATCGTCTAAATGCGGAACTTGTCTCCTAGATTTAGAGCAACCGTGATGAAACTTGGGACAGGTGCTTCTTTTGGCAGCAGGCAGTACATATGTATATATGTCGGAACCGGCCGGATCGGACCACTATAACATACAGCTGCCATGGAAGCGGTCGATCGACAACAATGTTTTTGTATAAAAACCTTTCTTGTTTATGAAGAATCTCTCTACAAACTCACCCAAAGCGAGTCTGTGTATAGCGTAAACAATCTGACCAAATTTTGCCAGAATCGGACCATTATATCTGCCACAGGAAAAAAGTGTGAAAAATGAGTTTTTGAATGTAAAACATTTTTGTTTATACTAATTCTAGCTGGTAAAACCACAGCGTTACCCGGAGTAATATTTAGATTAATATTTAGATTTGACGTACCAAGATTTTCCCGACAATGGGAGTAGATTTTCAAAAATCTGTAGCCACCTTTATTAATTCTTTGTGTAGAACTTTGAAAATGATTTTGAAGCCAATCGCATGGAAAAAAGATATTGAAAATGTCGAAATCAGGAGATTCCCACCAATTATCCGAACATGTGAAAATTTCAACATTCTAGCTGTTACGGTTAGGGCTGTGCCAATCAGTCAGGACGAACTGTTTTATACATATACTAGCTGGTAATCCCCCGGCCTTGCCCGGCGAAAGTCGTAGTCCTTTTATAATATTTTGGATGAAGTTGTAGGAATAATACTAACATCTACTAACATGGTGGGAAAAGCCTGTTTTTAATTCGAGTGAATATATTTCCAACAATTATTTCCTGAAATTCAAAAGTCCCAAATTTCGCGGCTAAATAAGCACACACTCACATTCTTTTAACCACAAACATAGTTAATTAATAAACTTAAATGTTTAAAATAACCAAATCGTAGTAGTATAACACAAATAATTGACTCCAGCAGCAGCGCGCCATCTACCGTAGATCGATAGCAAAGCATAGGCAAAAACTGAGAGACAAAACCAATACGTCAATATCAGTCCCACTTTTAAGTTTTAGAGCCGAAAGAGCGATTAATCGTGAAATTTATATTAAACGAGTTATTCACATTTCATTTTAAAATATTATTAACAAATTCAAATTTGTGCGGTTTTGTATATAAAACTCTGGCAACTCTGGTAAATGCTTTATGTTTTCCAACACTAAGAGGAACAACTATCGTGTCGATGTACGAATATTGGTCAACTTTTATTTGCATTCATTTCATTATTTCGACAGTGAAGTCTTGTTCTGCCGACAGAATTTGCTTTCTTATTTTAAACGCGTCGTTGAAGACCAAAGTCAGACATTTTGCCGTCATCTTTATATGGGGGCGCTATACTGAAAGATTACCCGATAAACACATTCGAGCAGCAGCGCGCCTTCTACCGTAGATCGATTGCAAAGCTAGGTAGTGTCTAAGAGACATAAGCAATATGTGCAATTTCAGTCGCACTTATAAGTTTTACGGCCGTGAGACCGAGTCAAGAGAGAGATTTTATATCTCTTTTGCACTTTCACGTTGTTATGCAGCAGCTGGGGCATACCGGCTTTTCATACAATATTCTTATACTTTCCGATATATATTTAACCAATTTCTTCGGCATTTCCACCTAATTTCATAATAAGAAGGTACTGTAAAACTTGCAGGCTTCTACCGTTTGTACTGCCCAAATGTCACCAGTCAGTCAGGTTGAACTCCTTTATAAATATACATACATAGATATAGAATATAGATATAGATATAGATAGATTTATGCGGATTACATCCAAACTCAACAATTGAGAGCTTTATTATACTTCATATAGTTTTTAATAATTTGATCAAAATCGGACCACATTATTATATAGCTGCCATAGGCACAATCAGATGGAAATTATGATTATGTATAAAATACTTTGCGCGAAGGGTACATATCCGATCATTCTTGTTTTCCTTAAAAGCTATATTATTGAAGAAATATATGCAAATATATATTGGATATGATGGTATACATATGTATGCATATATGTATGTACATATGTACGTATGTATGTATATGTATCTTAAATATTGCTTATAATGATACAAAAATTCAGCTTATCATCTAAGGATATACAATTGAATAATTTAATTTTAAAAAATTGTTAACTATTTTGAATAATATTCTCTAAGTTTTAGCTATGGGTAATGCACAGTTCAGCTATCAGCCTTTCTTCAGTCTTCTTAATCGAAACTTTGCAAATGCATTTTCATGTCGAGGTACTAGTGTGAGTAGGAATTGTGGACATCCCACTTGTAATGTAATTTCTAAGAGGATTGTAATTATTAACTATACGTATGTACATATGTATTGTATGTAGAAGCGAGCTTTAAATTATTTCAAACCAGTTCCGTTTGGAAAAAGTGTGTACATATCGAAATGTACAAGCCAAAGAAAAAAAATAGTTTTTGTGTGCAATCCGCTGAGGAGAACGCATGTACATATGTATGTATGTATGTAGTTCTGAGTACTTTTTTTATGCACATTGTTCTTGCTTGATAAGAACGCATAACACAATGGACACACATGCACACATACATACGTATGTATATACATATGTATGTATGTATGTAAGCACATACTCGAATGTACACTCATGGACCCAAACACGCATTTTAAAGAATTCTTCTGAACACATGACGCAAAACAGTCTTTCTTTGCCATTGTGAATTTTGTCCATTTAAATGGCAAATGGTAAATTGGGGAATGGGACTTAGTTAGTTGTTTAGGATTCGCTTTTAATAGGTTATAGTGATATCCGTCTGGGTACACAAATGAGTATTTCAGATTTGAGGTTAGCAACGATCAGTCGAATGTCGAAGATGTTGCACGGATAACATAATTATAACATTGCAGAGGTTATAACAAACTTGAAGCAAAATGTGTAACACATTTCATTCATTTTAAACAACACAAGTATGTGTGTATGTACATATACATATGTATGTATTTTATATTTTTAATTTTTTAAGTTCGTACGTACGCTTTTGTCAGTGCCTTTTTTTAAGATATTTGAAAATATCTTTTTAAGTTAATATTGGAGAAATGTGGTTTTTTGCTATTTGTTATACAATAACATTTAAAACAAACCTGCATCATTACTTTTCTTTCAAAAGCTTTTGAATTTGTAAATTTCAAGAAAATGGGATCGTACGTAGAGTTTTGTCCGCCACTGTACAGATGTATGTATTCTTAATCACGCCGGCACGCTTTGCATATACAGAAATTTAGGCCTATACATACTGATCAACTGCAAGACTTACATACATACATAGATATGTATGTACATATATGCTTATATTGCAAATTTAGCCATCTTGGCAGATTTTTTTTTACTAACAGAACTAACTTATTGGATTGACCATTGTTTGTGACCAGGTTTCTATATGCATACATCTTATACCCAGGCGCATAGGAGCAATTATGTAAGCACTTGCAAAGGGTATTTCATGTTCGAAACCGCGAAGGTACATGTATGTATGTACATACATACATATGTCCATATGTATGTTTGTTCATAGTTGTTTTTCCTTCTTGACGCTTCAGATCGAGAATTGAGATCAGAGCAAACCGCATGACGCACCCGCATACAAAAGACGAAATACTGAGGGAGGTTGAGATGGCGTGAGCAAGAGAGGCATAGAGAGCCAGAGCGAGGTCGGCTTAGGGAGATGGCGTTAGCTGATTGAGAACAATAGGGGCACCGGGAATTACTGCATCTGTCGTTTTGTGCTCTTACTGCTGTATCTCTCCACCTCTTCTCTTCGGTGTCAACTCTATTCCATGCATACATACATACATATGTACATTAAGTTAGTAATTTATAGTAATAACGTGACGTACAAGGAGTTTTCTGTATGCTAACTAATTAATAATAATTACTTCAATTCGCATGGTTTTGGAAAGCTAAGCACGCGCATATCATGAAACCTTCGCTGTCGATAAAAAAAAGCTGAGATGACAGGAAATAGCAGAATGAGTTCTTTTGTTTTCATTCTCTGATGCCGAAAGGAAAAAGAGTATATTTAGAGTACACTCGATCGCAATAGAGCCGGAGAATAAATAAATAAAGCTAAAACAATGACAAATATAACGAAGATCTTTAAAAAATGAGTCTTATTAATAGTTTGTTTGAGTAAATTTTGTAAAATTCAGAATAAAAGTTAACAACAAAATTGAGAGATTCATATTTTAATAGTTAATTAATAGTTGGTTTTAGTTAATTTTGTAATAATCAGAATAAAAGTTAACAAAAATAAAATTGAGAAGCTTATATTTTATGTGTCATTATTCGAAGGGCGTTTCTTTTTGAATGCCATGTAAATTACATATGTATATTCTAGTATTCTGGCATGGTGAAACAAACGCTGCATGGCATATACAAACATACAAAGGAATTGCAAATGCTAAAATGCCTTCTGGCATCATGTATTGAGAAGCGATCGTGGAATTGCATGCAGCTGTGCCTTCTTAACGTCATATTCGGAATTGGAACCTTGAAATGGAACTAGAGCGCTTCACGAAAGTGAAGTTACAACAACCAACCCGTGCAAATATGCATTCCGCAAATCCATTTTTGATGTGTGTATATAAAGAATTAAATAATGCATGTGTTTTGAACTACTTCAATGTGACAACAATTGTAGACGAGAAGAACTCACTGTTAACTGGGGCGTCCATGCGTTCGTGATACATGTACTATGTATGTATTAGTAGTATTTTGTTTATACCCTCGCAGGCGGTACTACAATTTAGTCACAAAATGTGTAACGCATTAAATCAGATCAATAGCCGAGCCGATATAGTGATGTCTTTCCGTCTGTTTCTATGCAAACTAGTCTCTCAGGTTTTGAGGTAACGTAATGAAACTTGGCACAGATAATTTTTAGCTACATGCTACATGTGTCGAAGCCGACCGGATGGGACCGCTATAACTTATAGTTGTGATAGGAACGATCGGGCGAAAATGAGTTTTGTATCTTTTTGATCTCTTATGTTTGATTTTTTGATTTAGTACTCCTATTTTACCCATTTTTGGGTACAGGGAGTAAAAATAATTAATATTTATATATATTTATATACATTTTAAAAATGATAAATTAATAAGCATTCTAAAATTAGTCTCGTTTCGAGATCTTGTTAATCCCGTCTAATAATTGCTAATTTTTTTTAATTTTAAATCTTAAAATTCAAGGCTAAAAAATAAATAAAATCAAGATTTTCGGTGTTGAAAGAAACGTGCGTGAACCAAGATTTTCATATTGCTTGCAAAAGGAAATAAACAGAACCCGGACATTTCAGCGACACCGTGGACGCCTACACACAGGCGCTGCCAGCGGCCTCGGCGACGGCTACCTCTATAGCCAAGTTGAACTGTGGTTACGCCTGTTCCTGTTGCAGATAACAATGGTCAGCAGTGCGAGTCTCACTCGTTGTACAGCACTGAACGGGAGTCCACAGAATGCTGTGGCCAGCTGTTACGGCCGCAACTGCTAACTCTCAAACAAGCTCACCATCGCGGTGCGTCGGCTGAAAAGTGGAGCCGAAGCTACAACAGGTGCATCTTCTCAGTGATAAGCTGAGAGGATAGGCAGGCTATAAGCCGCTGCGCTGTACGGCAATACAATGCAGCTACATTCAGGGCCCCCAGTTTCAGTTTCGAACTTCAAATTTTAAACTGTCTAAATATGTATTTAGCAAGTGTAGTTGTTGTTTAACTTAGTCCCACTGCAACCAGAAGCTGGGAGCGACACTGTAAGTGGGAAATAAAAAATAAGATACTCGTATGTAGACACCTATAGGTGAATATACACAAATATGCAAATAGAGGTGAGAGCAAACAACGCTCAACTGTGCGTTTATTCATGTAATTTCAACTTTAATACCTTTTAAACATTTCAAATGGTTAAAGTGGGCTTACTAAAGACCAAATGTACACATTGATTTCGTTTTTAGAATCGTAAAATGTTTGGGACTTACATTTCAAATTGTATGAATAGAGGCTTCGAAAATGGCAGCTCGCAAAATTTTCGCGAATAGAATTCGGGTGCTGCGGAGCAGACAAATTGAAAGGGATCCACATATTACGTAATTACATTTTTACCGTTTTTCGAGATCCCCCTCCCATGTAATCAAGCATTATCATTTGGCTGACCTCCCCCGCTATGATAACGTAATCATTCAAAATTAATCTCTTCCGAAATTTGAGAACAATATTGGTGAAAGAAGGCTCTTAAATATATTACGTAATCATATGCCAAGGACACTCCCCATGTAAGCATGAATAATCTTTGGCTGACCTTTCTCTTCCCCTACTCTCTTGTTGATTACGTAATATGTGGACGACCCCAAAGTAAATTGTGTTTTCGTATAACTAAGTCCATTTTTAAATAATTTTGCTATCTATAAAAAACTCGAAAAGCTCTGCACTGATTGAGTTCAAATTTTTACACAATATACAGTTCGCTTCATGGATTGCTTTTTTAAATTTTCACGTCCATATCAAACCGGCGACCGCGAGAAAACTACTTTTTATACTATGTTCCCGAAGAGAAAATAGTATATTGGGTTTGCGAAATGTCCGTCTGGCCGTCTGTCCGTCCGTCCGTCCGTATGAACGCAATTTTTTTCCACACTCTTGAAGCTAGAGCAACCAAACTTGGTACACATGTTGGTGTATATCCTCAATTTCTGAAGTGTCAAGATCGAACGCGTTTTTCAAAGGGGTATACCTCCTACAGTTGAATTGACAGAGTCCCCAAATTTGGCATACAGACTAATGTTGACCCCCTGGATAAATCAAAAAAATTTAGACCCCCCCCTAATGAGCATAATCTATATCTCCCACACCTGTACAGGTAGAGTTATCAAATTTGACATACAGACTACTGTTTTTCGCGTCTCTTTCCGAACCCACAAAAAACCAAATTATATAGCCCTGGGAGCATAGTATTCTGAAGTCGGGTGCGTCCGACTGCAACGTTCTTACTTGTTTTTCCGTGACAGCAACAGTAAGCTTTCCCAGGCCCAGAAGTTTGGAAAATCTATCCCCACGTTCGGAAAACCGTTGTATGCAACTTTTAAAATATAATCCCACCCGTCACCACGGACGGGAAATAGGCTTAAGGTCAAATGTATGAGAGAAGGTTTTTCTTAGATCGGTTTCTAAGTTCTTGATACCATAAAGAAAAGGGCGCGGGAGGGAAAATAGTTGTGCGGATTCTTACTCCCTGTACCCATAAAATGGGTAAAAAGGGGGTACTTAATCTGTGCAAATGTATGTAACAGGCAGAAAGAGACATCTCTGACCCTATAAGGTATATACATATGTATATTTTTGGTAGGTTTAAATTATTTTTATAATGAAACTCTTTCTAATTATATCGTCTTATAAAAAAAAAAAAAAAAAAAAAAAGGTTTAAAAGGAGATTTCGATTTGGCCATATCCGTCTGTCTGTCCGTCTTTCCGGGTGAACGCGTCGACGTCAGCAACTATAAGAGCTACAGACACCAAATTTGGAATGTAGGTTCCTGTATACAATACGCAGATGAAGTTTTTTTCCAATTTCAGTTATCTCCCCCCGAATCCCCGCAATTCGATATGAACGTTTTATACTAACAATGCTAAAGATAAAGCTTTAGGATTTGGCAGGTATAATATTTCAGTCACTCTTAATCTACGGTCAAAATTAAAAGTCGATCGGATTATAGGCACGAAAGTGCTGCAGCGCGGGGGGGAGAAGCAGCACAGCCTCCACTTAAAATCCCTCGCTTGCTTTGTCTTTGTGTAAGTGTGTGTGTATGTGAAAGGGTACGAAGATGCGATCGGAAATTTTCAACCTGGGTACAAGGATTTTTGTAGTCCAGTATACGACTAACGCATTATTACTTGTTTTTTTTTTTTTTACTTCTAACTTTCTCATCCATGCAACAACAATGTCCCACAGCGATTGTGGCAGGGTACAACTAATACTTCTTATTACAAAATACATATTTGAAGTTGAGTTTTTAATGAATTAACCACTGATTCTGTGAATACTGTGAATTTCATTGGTGAAAATTTTGTTTAGACGATAAAAACTAGCATTTTGGTTCGTGCGATAAATAATGTTGGAAAGTGCGAAAAGTTATGTCTCTGGGCACTTTCTCCATATTTTCTTCAACTAGCCATGACATAAAAAAAACATCGATGCTCGTCGCGCTTTACTACGTTTTTATTTCGATGTAGCGCTGCATCGATATTTTTTTGCTTGAAATTTTTCCCCAATGTACGTATGTATGTACAGCTGCGGTCAAAATAATAGTAGTGCCACCAGACGAAAAAATTTTGATATTTCGTATGTGCATTACAGCTTTTAGAACTTCTTTTAAAGTAAAAAAAGATATTTTAGCAATAAAGGCACTTTATATGGTATTTATTAATGTAATTTGATAAATTACATTATATTTTAGTAGGTTAAATTCGATAATAGTTGTTAAAATGGGCGAGGCAAGCATTGCACCCCTGCGAAGCGTGCCCTTATTAAAAACTTGATTTCTGAGGGAAAAACGAACAAATGAGTGCAACATTTGATGGAATGCTCGCTAATAATGATCATAAAGGCCATAAAGTACTCGCCAAAAGAAGATAAACGTGGAAGACCTCGTACCATGTCCAAAAGATTGGTGACAAAAGTTGTGAGGTATTTGAAGCCCGACCTGTTTGCTCCTGCAACACTTATGAACAAGTAAGCACGCTGCAGTCGGACGTAACGTTGGCGATCTTGACTCTTTATGAATTGAGTATATATACCAACATGTGTACCAAGTTTGATTGCTCTAGCTTCAAGGGTTTGGAAAAAATTACGATTATACGGACAGACGGACATTGCGCAAACCCAATATACTATTTTTCCCATCGGGAACAGAGTATAAGAAGGAGTTAGGTATGGACCAAAGTGTGGAAACCACGGAAAAATAATCTGGCAGGAAGAAGTCCGAGAAAACAAGGTTTGCAAAGGAACATCTGAATTTGCCCGTTGAGCTATGGAGGAACGTTTTGTGGTCGGATGAGTCCAAAATTGTTTTGTTTGGTGGCCGAGGAACTCGACAATATATACGGCGTCCACAAAACACAGAGTATCAGCCCAGGTTCACCTGCAAGACCGTCAAGCATGGTGGTTTGAGCATAATGATCTGAGCATGTTTTTCATATTACGGAGTCGGACCCATATATTGGATCAAAACTTTAATGATAGGCACGAGTATGTGAATATTATGCAGAACGTTATGCTGCCGTATGCTTCGGAAGATATGCCGTTAATTTGGAATTTCCAACAGGACAACGACCCAAAGCATACCAGCAGAATTGCCAAAGAATGGTTGACTTCTACAAAAGTTGATGTAATGGAGTGGCTCCTGCAATCCCCCGATCTGAACCCCATTGAGAATTTGTGGTTCGATGTGAAGAAAGTTATTGCGAAGCATCAACCATCAAATAAGAATGAACTTTGGGAGGTCGTTTAGTGTGCCTGGAGCTCAATATCCCCAGAGCGGTGCCAAACACTGGTTGACTCCATGATCCGTCGTTGTAAGGCGGGGATTCTAAACAATGGCTTCACAGTAAAATATTAAAATTATTAATTAATTAGAGAGTTTTATGTTAGATACATGATACCCTCTACAATATAAAAAAAATTTAAGATCGTTTTCACCTTTAAAATATTTGAATATGTTCATCGCTACTATTATTTTGACCGCCCCTTTTCTCTAAAAAATTGATAAGGAATTTAGATAAATTAAAAGTCCTTTAATTTTAAGTTTTTATAATTACTATACACGCACTACTATTATTATAACCGCTACTGTACATTACAGATTTATATACATCACGGCATGGGCAAACATCAAAGATGTATGTACATATACCGACATATACTCTTTACACTTTTAGATCTAAAGACACCCTTTTGTTAACCACTGGCAGATCAAGTTTGTTTCAAAACAAAAGAATCGAATGGCAACCGCAATATTAATGACTACAATTGTCCGCCCGTTGTATTGCCCGCAAAGTACCGATGATTCTTTATTAATATTTAGAAATTAGAATGAAAATCGAAAATGCTGAATTCCAGACTTTATCACTTTTCCGTAGGCATGCATATTTCAAAACCGATAGCACATGTGTCGAATTATATAATATGTAGAGCTTTAAAAATGATTTTGAAGCCAATCGGACGATAGTCCCAAAAATTTCATACATCAGTTTTCCACGAATTTTCGTTCTTGTGGGTGGATTTTCCAAAATCTTTGGCCACCGTAACTATCATGTTTTTGTGTAGAACCTTGAAAATGACCTTGAAGCCAATCGCATGAAAATTAAAAATGTCAAATGCCAGAGTTTTCCACCGATTTTCCGACCATAGGGCTGAATTTATCAAAATCACAGAATGTTTAACCTGTATTCTATATCTACAGCAACAAGAGTTATTCAAAAAACTATTTGCTTGTTTGCTTGTGTATAAGTATATGTGAGTGCCGTTGTGGGTTATGACAGTTATTTCCCAGTCGAGCCTTTTTGGCTAGATCATTCGTCAGTATGGATGTTTGTTAGGTCAAGTATCACCCAGTCGAGCCCTACGGCTGGATCAATTTTTCTGTTACTTACTTGTGTTGCTAAGACTGTCTATCTATCTGGCCATTGTTGAGAAAGGTTGACCAGACTGAAGCTGCAAGGGGCTGCAGATGATGCGTGTGATTCTTTGGCATTTCTCCCCGCGACGGTTGGTTTTTGCTGTAGTGTCTTTGTTGCTGTTGTTGAAAATTAAAGATAATTATGATGGCCAACAGACGCGACACACAACAAGATAAAACGAAGTAAAACAAAAAAGCGCAGACGTAGTACTTAAAGTTGCCACGCAAAAATCATTCATGCTGCAAAGCGAATACAAGTGGCAGCCACAGCCACAGCACGCAGCTGTATCTCTGTATTTGAGTATCTGTAAGATACGCATCTCACAAATGATTATGATAAAAACACCAAAACAGGTAAGAACATCAATTGCTGTTTTTACTCCCTGTACCCATAAAATGGGTAAAAAGGGGGTACTAAATCTGTGCAAATATATGAAACATGCAGAAAAAGACATCTCTGACCCTATAAAGTATATATATTCTTGATCAGTATCTAAAGAAATTTCGATTTGGCCATGTCCGCTTGTCGTATGTATGAACGCGTCCTAGACCTAGACCTAGAGACACCAAATTTCGAGGAAGCGCAGCTGCGACTTAAAATGCCTCGCGTTCGTTGTCGCTTGTGTATTTGTGTATATATGTGTGTGTGTATGTGTAGGTGTACGAAGATGTGTTTGGAAGTTTTAGACCTGGGTCCAGGGTGTTTCGTAGTGGGGTATACCCGTCAAGAGCATCCTAGTTGTTGTGTTTTGTTTCTCTATATTCTTTTTTTTATTTTAGATGTCCCATATGTACATACATATATATGTATATATATATTTCCATGGCAGTTGTACATTGAATGAGTAAGTTCTGTCCTGTCCACACAATATTTTTATAAAAGAGAGTTTATTGGACTTGTACAATGTTCGTCCGTATGAACGAAATTTCTTGGGCACCCTTGAGGGGTGGCCCTATAGGTACAATCGATAGAGTAATGAGTTGTAAGTATGAAAAACTTCTTTTTTTGTAAGATATCACAACAAAACTCGCCAATTTTAAGTTCTCTCGCTACAGATATTGCAATATATTCACGTAAGTATTCATGTATGTATTCATTAATGCATTTTATTAGAGTCAGACCACTGTGTTACCAAAGACCATAGATCTATTAGGATATCCAACGTTAAATGTAAAACCGCTCTACGGACTCGAAATGACCACGCGATCGGCCGCCCTACTTTGAGAGCGTAAAATGCTAAAAATAGAATGAGCTCTCAGTCTCACCACGTATTGCTAAAAATCTACACACAATTCAAAACCCAAATGCAATGCGAGATCAGCGCGCGTATGTATGTAATCAACGCACTCGATCTCTTTCGTAGTTGCTTTGTCTCAGTGGACGATTCGGTGGCATCTTGAAAGCAGCCAGCGAGCTTAACAATTCAATTTCAGTTTCATTTCATTTCATTTATTTACAGTAAAGTAATTATGTGTATTTGTGTGTGTCCTAATATTAATTACAATAAGGAGTTCACACTTCACAGTCTTTTCTGCCTAAGTATATACATACATAGAATTTTTAATCAAAAAATATAGCTATTAAAAATATTAGAGTGTTGGGAACATTTTTTTACAAAAACCCATGAAATTCAATTTCAGTTTGAGTCAAAATTTTATGTTCTTTTGGTGTCGGCACTCACATATTTGTACCCTGGACTTATTAAATAGATTCTAGCACTGTTGTCATGTCATCCGATTAATTGTATGTTATTTTTTGACGCGGATTATGTTTTGGTTTGTAGTGAAGATAACACTAGGGAATTATGCGCATTATACTACAGGTGAAATTATTGTACTTTATATAATGATACATATACAGGGTATTCTGTAGTTCACAATGCACCAGGTGCGCGTTCAGAAAGTAGAATCGAATAGAATAAGACAAATTTTTGTCTTTTAAATTATGGTTTTTAATTTCAATAAAAGGATGGTGTCACGGCCATTTTTTGTTCAAAAATTCTAACAAGAATTTGAACGTTAACGAAGAAACACGACCCAAAATATTCAGATATCTCAGTTAAAAATTTATGACGCAAAAGTGGCTAATTTCCCTTGCAGGTACAAGATATATTATTCCGATTTCGATCAAATTTGGTCAGCATATGTAAAATATAATGAATCTTAAATTTGGCGATTTTGGTTAGGTTATCTTCATAAACAAAAGTTTTTCATGCAAAAACATACTTGTCGACCGACTGTGGCTATGGGAGCTATACCATATAGTGATTTTATCACTTTGACTGCGTATTATTTAATATGTATGGCAAATAGAGGGGCCCAATATATCTCAATCAATGCGTCACGCAATTCTCTACAAGATCACATAGTGGATTTTATGTCTGATGTTATTAACAACCATACAATAAGGTTTTCTGAAAAAAGTCGATTAATTTCATACATTTCCACTTCCAGTCGAAAATGGAATTACGAATCGTTTTAGCTGTTCCGAACTTTGGATTTTTTTAATCGAATTAACTTATTCATTCATTTTATTAAAGTCAAATCACTTGTCTATTATTTCGCTGTCTGTAAAGTTCACTATCAAAATCAAAATCGTGCAGCAAACAGAAAAGCTTACCGGCTGTTCTCAATGGATCAGGAATTGCAATGTTATTTGCCACTTTTAACACAAATTTAACTTTTAGTGCAAATTAGATATTTGCATTTTTTTTCGTGGAACAGCTGATACTACTATCTATTACTTATTGCTACCGAAAGTCGGTTTCAAGCTCGAGTTCGAAAAAAAGAAATCGAAACCGAACCGATCTTAATTGAGAACAGCAGTTCGTAAAACGTTCGGAATTCATGCGTTTTTACATTTTGAAAACGAATGGAATTGGAAACAGACCTGAGTATCATACTTTACTTAAAGTTTGGACAAATACAACTTTTCTATAAATGTATGTATGTATGTATGTATGTATCTTCGACAATTCAATTCGTTCTTTTGAATCCCCTCCTGGTTGGAGCATTTGATCGATTGAACTATATGAAAGACTATTGCTGGCACAATTCGTTATTCATTCGATTGAAATTACTCTTATGTACAATGCATAAATTTATGTACATATGTATTTACATTAATAAATTGCAAATACGGACATACACGGGTTCTTACATGAACCGATAAACTGGCGTTGATTCGAAGAAGCCGACGACCAAAGGCAAGCAAACCTAAGGGCAGGGGCACAACACTCACACATACACACACACACACACACTCCCAGAAGAGCAATGAAATTTGGTTGGTGAAAGAAATTAAGACAAATCAAACAGGTTTCTGCTCACTTCCCAGGTATGTTTTCTGATGCTTTAAAGCCAGCCGCATTACCAAACAAGAATAACGTTGCAGTCGGAAATTCCCGACTACAGTATACACTGCTCCCAGTATGTTGCATAGTGCTCATTTTTGGGTTCGGAAGGGGCATGGCAAAATAGTCTGTGTGTAAAATTAGCTAAATCCACCTAAGAAATGGGAGATATGGATTTTGCGAGGTAGGTACACTTGACACTTCATAAACTGAGGGTATACACCAACTTGTGTACAAAGTTTGATTGCTCTAGCTTCAAAGGTGTGGAAAAAATTGCATTCATACGGATAGACGGACATTTCGCAAACCCAATATACTCTTTTTCCCTTCGGGAACAGAGTATAAAAACCCAAAATGTGCAGGAAAACACCAAGAAACACGAGCATTTTCATGCAGGTAGGAGAGCAAAATTGGAAATTGGAAATTGTAATTGGAAAATTAACAAGTCACTGCTGAATTTGTTGTGAAAACTGTAGACGGTTCCACCCCATCTCAAAGTGCGGTAAAACCAACAGCATCCCCTTCACCGCAAAACCCAAACAATGCTCAACAGCCAACTTACCCCCTGCTAATAGCCTCAACCCACCAAATGAATCAATGCGTTCACACAAACCCACACGCATGCTGGAAATGCTGGGGTAGGAAGTTGTCCTGTCGACAACCGTGTCTTTTGCCTGTGAACTGTTGCGGCTTGAATCCATTTGATTCGATTAGTCTTTAGACGATTCGTTACGCAGGTAAACAAACACTCGAATCAAAGAACCCACATGATGATGATTGTATGACCTGTTGCTTGCTCACATGCAATTCGATGTTGTAGGATTGGAATTCAGATCCAACAAGAACATTTTGGATCGGTCATCAGACGCGTTATTATCGTCATATCTGTTAAATAAATGGACTTTACGGGTATCGTGAGTTACCCCCCAACCGCTTAGCAATTTAATTAATCAACATAATATTTAGTGAGTTTATGCATATTTATGTACTATTCTCTAATAAGTTTACATTCCAAATTTGGTGCTTGTAGATCTTATAGTTTCCGAGGTCCTTGCGGACATTCAAATAGGCAGACAGATAGAAAGGGCTAGTTTGAGACGACTATTGATACTGTGTAATATACTGGTATCTATATATACATATGAAGAGTTCAACCTGACTGATTGACTGACTGGTGACATTTGGGTAGCCCAAACGTTACAGCCTGCAATTTTTACAGTACCTTCGTATTATTAAGTTAGGTGGAACTGTCGACAAAAATGGTTAAATATATATATCTGGAAATTTATGTAATAAATTGTATTTGAAAACTGTATACAAATATCGGTATGCGCCAGTTGCTGCATAACAACGTGAAAGTGCAAAATAGATAAAAAAACCTCTCTCTCGGCCTTAAAACTTTTAAGTGCGACTGAAATCGCCATATTGCTTATGTCTCTCAGACTCTGCCCATGCTTTGCTATCGATCTACGGTAGATAGCGCGCTACTGCTGCAGTCAATTATTTTTGTTATACTACGCTTTGGTTAATTTTAATTATCTAAGTTTATTAATTAATTATGTGCCTATTTACTCCCTGTACCCATAAAATGGGTAAAAAGGGGTACTAAATCTTTGCAAATGTATGTAACAGGCAGAAGGAGACATCTCCGTGCCTATAAAGTAACAAGTAGAAAGCTTTAGTCGAGTATACCCGACTACAAAACTCCCTGTACCCAGATCAAATTTTCCGATCGCATCTTTGTACACTTACACATACACGTACACTTACACATACACACACGCATACACAAAGGCACATACGTACACAGCACAAGCGACAGCTCCACATAAAATGCCTCGCTTGCGCTGTCGCTTGTGTATGTGCGTCTTTGTGTATGTGTGTGTGTATGTGTAAGTGTAGGAAGATGCTATCGGAAGTTTTTCACCTGGGTATAGGGAGTTTTGTAGTTGGGTAAGCCTAACGATAGCATTCTTACTTGTTTCCCACACCATCTGCATCAAAAAGTTTTATGCCAACCCCTTCCCCGCGAACGAGCAAAATCTATATATCCCACATGTGTACAGGTAGTCACCAAATTTAGCACACAGACTAATGTTAAGTCCCTGGACAGATTTGACAAAAACAATTTTCGTACAAAACAATTTTGGTAATGAAATGGCTCAGTGCGTAATCATTTTGAAGGCCCAGCTTCCAATTGCTCATCATCAAATGAGTTGGCCACAGGTCGCCTGCTGACCAATTTCTTGTTTTTTCTTTAATTTGAAAAATATTAGTGTTAGTTAACCTAATATGAAGCTTACCAATGCGGACTTCAACTCCAACACTAACTAACAAGTAAGAATGTTCTAGTCGAGTATACCCGACTACGAAACTCCCTGTACCCAAGTCTAAAACTTCCAATCATATGTTCGTCTCTTACACATGCACGCACACATACACAAAGCATACACACACACACGCGAGCCACAGCGTACGCAAGGCATTTTAAGTCGTGGCTGTGCTTCTTCTTCCCCCCTCGCTCCAGTACTGAATCTTGTTCGTTGAATAACTTCCGTGTTTATTATCCGATCGACTTGAAATTTGGACAGTAGATTAAGAGTGACCGTAGTAGTGTACATGCCAAATCCCAAAGCTATATCGTTAAAACTGTGGCTGTAAAACGTTTTGATCGATTTGCGGGGAAACGGGGTAAGATATCAGAGATTGGAAACAAACTTGATCTGCGTATGGTATACAGGAACCTACATTCCAAATTTGGTGTCTCTAGCTCTTGTAGTTGCTGAGATCGACGCGTTCATACAGACGGACAGACGGACAGACGGACAGACAGACGGACATGGCCAAATCGAAATCTCTTTTGATACTGATCAAGAATATATATACTTTATAGGGTCGGAGATGTCTCCTTATGCCTGTTACATACTTTTGCACAAATCCAATACCCCCTTTTTACCCATTTTATGGGTACAGGGAGTAAAAAGCGCACCTATGTCACCCAGTGTCAGTTGAGCAGTCTATGTCCCCACACTGCCCCTCTATAAATATAAATGCATTAATTGCCCCAAAAACCAGAACTCATCGCTGTCCAAAGCTCAGAGGTGATACCCAACTCGATCTCCATCTTGATTGTATTCTCGTTCCATGGTTGCTTACTATGCAGCGAGTGCGCAACGTAACAGCTTCATAAAACATGACAAAGGGTGATGAGAGCCATTTACAGTGTACGTTGGTCACTCATCCACTCACCACTCACTAGCCCAGGGTGAACATGTGAGTCAGGATGCAATGGAATCTGAGTAGAACTTGAACTCAGACTCGGAGTCGACCACACACGCTCCAGGGCGGTCGGAAGGTAAGTAAATGATCAAAGGTTTATGCGGGTCCCATCAGTCTGTACAGTCACTTGGTGGCAGCTTTCAGCGCGATCATCAAATAGCTCATAAAAATGGCTGCCTGTGCCTTTTGTTGCCATCGCATAAGACTTTAAATTAATTAGCTGGCAGCAGAGTCGCATGTTAGCGTCACCTTTTAGGCCGATAATTAAAAAGCCATGAAAACTAAGCATCTATCAATCTGAACCTGAAGCTGAATTTAAATTTGTAACTCTGTAAAGGCAGTCGTATCCACAGGCTGGCGCATTACTAACGCGGCCCAGACCCAAGTAAATCAAGTAAATATATGGCTGAGCAGCAGGAGGGTTAGGTGTGGTGCAAACAAATGCAACATGTGCGCCTTGTTATAATTATCACCGCCACTTTGGGCTTATTATTGAAGTGGTGCTGCTGACTCTATTTACATAATGTCTTCATCTCAGAACCCACGCGTTGCCGGGGCAACCACTTAACTTAAGCAGCTGGCACAGCCGACACAGCAGCCACGCGGGCAAGATTATCTCTCTCCCCCCTCACCTCCATAATTTGTGGTTCATTGTTCTTGGAAAATCTCGGCGTTAATAAAACATGGAACCCATCATAATCAATGAGCAGTCTCTTGGCCCAGACCCAGACGCAGATCCAGGCCCCTGTCCACTCCCAATTTCTATGTGCCCTTTGATTTTCTAATATCTTGCATTATTATTGTTATTATTGCTGGCATTCGAGTGCCTAATGTAGCCCCATCCCCATAGTAGATGCATCTTTCGAATGTGCTCCAAATAAGTTCGGAGCTCTTTTTCTTATATTATGCATTTTTAACGGAGTTTCTGAATATCTTTGTTTTTACAGTTCTCGCGTGGATAAGCAGCTCAACGAAAGTGCTAAAAATATGCATGTAAGCTTTCCCAAGAACAAGTCGTGACAGAAAGTGAAATTTCTGGCCCAAATTTAACAAGTAAGAATTCTATAGTCGAGTATACCCGACTACAAAACTCCCTGTACCCTGGGAAAAATTTTCCGATCGCATCTTCGTACACTTACACATACACGAAGACGCACACAAACAAGCGTGGCATTTTAAGGGGTGAGTGTGCTGCTTCTTCCCACCTGAGCTGCAGCACTGAATCCTCTTTTGTGAATAACTGGCATAGGACGTTTTTATCGAATTGCGTTACATACATACATACATACATTTGCAAAGATTTAGTATCCCCTTTTTAACCAATTGATGGGTACAGGAAATAAAAATTGATATGATATGGCACTCAAATTGGTGTTTTTACTCTCTGAACCCATAAAATGGGTAAAAGTATGTAACAGGCAAAAGGAGACATCTCCGACCCTATAAACCATATATATTCTTCATCAGTTTCAAAATAGATTTCGATTTGATCATATCCGTCTGTCTGTCCGTCTGTCCGGATAAACGCATCGATTAGCAGCTATAAGAGCTAGAGACACCAAATTTGTAATGTTGGTTCCTGCATACCATACGCAGATCAAGCTTGTTTCCAATTTCAGATATCCTCAATTCGACAAAAAGCTTTTATACCAACAAATTTAAATATATAGCTTTGGGATTTGACAGGTATAGTACTTTGGTCACTTTTAATCTACTGTCCAGATTTCAAGTTGATCGGATAATAAACACTGAAGTTATTCACAAAAGAATATTTATCGCTGTAGCGCGGGGGAAAAGGAAGCTCATCCACCACTTAAAATACATATCTTGCGCTGTCGCTTGTGCTGTCGTTTATAAAGAGAGGAGTAGAGCGAGTTAAATAGTTAGTTTCTCTGTGTATGTATGTGTAAAGCCCCGGACACTGTGGAGCGTTTATATACCGTATATCGCTATAAGTATAAGAAATATACAGATCGTGTTCACACTATGTATGTGTACATTTGCTATAAGCATAGCGATGTACGATAAAGTTGTACACGGAGTTTAAAATGGCTGTTCACACTGTACACCGTAAATTCATTATTGTGCAACACATGTGGCATTTGCGCATTTGAGGAAATACAAACATACATATGTATGAATGTATATGTGAAAATTTAAGCTAATCATAATTGTTGTTGAAATGGACAAGAATAATTAAGTGGACATCGATTTTGATTCTTCTACGGTCTCTGGAAAAGCAGAATTAGTAGCTACTAAAACTGAAGCGTAAAAAGGAAAAATCGTAAAATATAGACAAAGCCATGGATTTTAGAGCGCTCTGTTAAAGGTGGACGGAATGGAATTGTAAATTAAAGATTAAGCATCATACCGCAATTATTTAAGAATGCATCCAGGGAAATTTCCATATATATTGGAGAAAGTAAAACCATGCATTGAAAGCAAAGACACGCATTTCAGACCAGCCAAAACACGTTTGTCATTAACTTTGAGGTACCTTGCTCGTATCAAAAATTGGCGGTCTCTCCTAAACTAATTCCAACAATTTATGCATCTCCTCAGAATTCCATTGAGCAATTTTAAACAAGTAATAATGCTTAAGTCGAGCATACCGGACTACAAAGCTCCCTGATCGCATGTTCGAACACTTACACATATACACACACAAGGACGCACACACACAAGCGACACGGCAAGCGAGGCATTTTAAGTGGCGGCTGTGCTGCTTCTTCTTCCCCCGCGCTGCACCACTGAATCTTTTGTAAATAACTTCCGTGTTTATTGTCCGATCGACTTAAAATTTGGACAGTAGATTAAGAGTGACCGAAGTATTAAGATGTCATATCCCAAAGCTATATCCTTGAAATTGTTTGTATAAAAAGTTTTAATCGAATTGCGGGGGAACAGGGGATATCGAAAATTGCAAGCAAAGTTTATTTGTGTATGGTATACAGGAACTTACATATTAAATTTGGTGACTCTAGCTCTTATAGTTGCTAATCGATGCGTTCATCCGGACAGACGGACACATAGGCGGACATGGCCAAATCGAATTTCTTTTGATACTGATCAAGAACAGGGACTAAAAATATCAAATTGAGTGCTATATCGTATAATTTTTTACTCCCTGTACCCATAAAATGGGTAAAAAGGGGATACTAAATCTGTGCACATGTTTGTAACAGACAGAAGGAGACATCTCCGACCCTATAAAATATATATATCCTTCATAAGTATCTGTCTGCCCGTCTGTCCGTCTGTATGAACGCGTCGATCTCAGCAACTATAAGAGCTAGGGACACTAAATTGGGAATGTAGGTTCCTGTATACCATACATCAAGCTTATTTAAAATATTGCAGTTCGATAGAACCGATTAAGCAATTTAGAAAAATATATTTTGGATTTGGCGTGCGTAATAATTGGCTCCCTCTTGATCTGATGTGTAAATTTCAAGTTAATTGGATAATACTCGTATACACAGAAGTTAGTTTAGGGAGTATTTGCACTAATGTGTGTATAAAAGTAAGTGTACAAATATGTGCTTGGAAATCTTAGACCTGCCCACAGGGTATCTCGTAGTCGGAAATACTTGACTGGAGCATTCTTACTTAAAGAGCCTTCTGTCCAGAGTCTACTTTTTTCACAGTGTAAGCTAAATTATCTTGTAGGTGTGAATTGTATGCATCTGCAACGGGCAACGGGCTACTTCAGTAGGAGTTGCCTAAGCCCCAGATGCAGCTGCAGCTGCAGCCTCAGTCGTAATCATAGTAGTTATAGTAGAGTCACCTTCAGTCTACGAGTATTGCCTGTCTGAGAGTATTTGGTAGAAGCGTCCGCCGCTTAGTGACTCTTTTCACACCTTTCTAAAGAATAAAGAGGCTAAAAAACCGCGTGGTCGCCAGGGCCTGAAGCTTCCAACAATGACAAGAAATGAAATCCATACATAATCATAATACATAATAATGAGTACAATAATAAATGATGTGTACATGGAGAGGGGAGAAGCGGGGAATGGAAAATGTCTGCTGTGTGCGTGTCTGCCGCCCCCCACACAGTGGATATATGTATGCTGGCATTCATATTCTAATAGGCCACTTAAGATGCACAGAATGCAGAACCATGGCCAGACAATGCGCCAAACAATGAACGTGTAGGAGACGCATCCCAGTCATACTTCCAGTTGCAGTTCTACTCACAATCCCACAGACTGGGCCAGCTGAAACTGTAACCCAAATATTTTTTCCAGCTTTAAGCTTAAGTAGCTTTGCTCATTAAGATTATAACAACACACACACAAGCACACACACACACAGAGTCATCAAAAAAGGTATTGGATTTTAATTACCATGGGCCCTGTGGATTATGCAATCGCATTAGCTGCGTGGCTGTGCCCCCTCTTCTTACCCTTCCCCGACTCCAAGTGCAGGCACTCACATTCCCATATTCATTCTGCGTAAGGTGTGCGTTGTGGTCTATTTTTATATGGGTCAGACACAAACACATTCACCCCAAATTCCCAAATTTTATGGAGTGTGCAGCATCTGATTAATATCAAATAGCCCAGGCATTGTCAGCCATTAAAACGCTTGCGAAATCGCAACTGAGCACTGGGATAAGGCCAGCAGCTAGACAGTATACAGTAAATAGTAGACAGTGGAAGGTGGAAGGAGAATCAACTTTCGAATGGGCGCCGTCCGGCTTTGCGATTCATTGGCCCACTCGTAGTATTGTTGTTCTTGATGTTGTTTATTGCAGCTATCGGTGGCAGTTGCCTAACTGGCAGACGTTGCATTAATCCCTGTGTCTAGGTCAGTTCCAGCTACGCTCCCTTCTGTATGCAAGGCTGCCTCCCGAAGGCAGCACAAAGTAGAAATGAGAACGAGCACAGAGCTGGTATTTTAACAAGGCATTAAAGAATAGCCGCCGTATCGAACACAATAAGAGTATCTATCCATCGTGTGTTGGAAGAAACGGAAGCAATCACAATAAGACTACTATGTATTTATTATTATTGTTCGCCGCTTTTTAAAGGTCACTTAAAGGTGAGTACATATTACTACAGTTGGAAAAAACTTACCTTTTTGCTTGTACAAACCAGTACAACTTATGGTGTTCAGAAATTAAACTTCTCATATTTAGCTACCCAGTCTTGCACCAATTTTCTACCGTGTGTGTTGATTCTGCTAATTCGGTTGATGTGAGAGTTTTTCACATATTCTCCGGCCGTCAGGGAGATTTGCCAGAATGCGGACACACACACACACACACACACACACACACACACACACACACATTAGGATTGCAGCAGGCCGCTAAAACTAGCCTTCAGAGCAATCTAAAGAAGCGCGTGCAAGCTAATGGAGACCGTCCGCCTAGGGACTCCGATACACTATTACGTATAGCGAAACAGCTGTGCTTCTACAGCCAAAGCACCGTGCCCAGCGTAATTGTCCCTCATGAGACAAGTGCAAGTGTTTTGGTGGTGCAAGTTAAGCAAGTGCTAAGGGCAGCCAAAACGCTTAAGTTGAGGAATGCCCCTGAATCAGACTTGATCCCAAGCAGGGCACAGGGCCTGACCCTATCACTTCAACCAGGAGTATTTGAGGAGCTTTACAGCTTAAGCCGAGAGCACATTTCCTAGTCAGTGGAAGGTCCAGAAGCTGATCCTTATTTCGAAACCAGGGAAACTTCCAGAAAAACCTCATCTCACATGTCAATTTGCCTCCAGGACATGTGGTCAAAGTTCTTGAGAGACTAGTCGCAGACAGACTGGATTCTGCCATATCCAGAGAAGGTGCCCTAACGCCCCATCAGTATGGTTTCCGCAAGGCCCGATTGACACTAGACGCCATCGACAAGGTCTTGGCAATAGCCTCGGAGACAACACGGAGAGAACTGCAGACACTTTTTAGGGACAATTTGTTCAAAAATTAAGCACAAAATCGAGTTTAGATTAACTAATCGCAGACTTTTGCCTTAGAGACAAATCAACCATTACTTAGGGACAAGTTGTTCTTTGAGTAAATTTCAGATTATATATCAATGTTATCAATGTTAAATTTGTGCTTTAATAATCACAATCATCGATAAAAAAAAATTCAAAAAAATTGCATTGAAGATGTGCATAATTTTATTTATACACATGTACCCATACCAAACTAGACTCATTTAATATTTTTACTTAACGTGACACTAAGCTTATGCATAATTTGTACTTATCAAACACAACCCTTGAAACATTATATGCACATACAAAAACACAATTTGTGCTTAAAAATGTACAATTAAGGTCATAATGCCCTTGGCTGATTTCCAACTGTCAAAATTCAAACTTGTGATTGGGTAAATCACAAATTATGCTCAAAAATTGTTCTGCTTGGAAAGAGGGTACCAAATATATTATAAGGCAGTAATAATAAGTTTGGATGTCTGCATCATTAGCACTCTCGGGCAATCCGAAATTCGAGGGTACCTGCTGCAAATGATTCGCAGCTACTTTGATGTCAGAATCCTGCAGTTTGCATCCCTAAACAACACAGAAAACTACCGTTCCCTACACTTTCAAATTTTCAATAGCCATATTTTTCATTAAAAAATTTATATACATGTTTGCCTTCGCTTAACTGGTGAAGTTGAAAGAAACTTGGTGAAATTGCATCTGATGCCTTAGAAAATCTGGCAGGTTATATTTTACATCGATTGAAGGACTACGTGGATGATACAGACGCAACTACATCTGGCAAACTGGCTAATTTCCATGAATTCTGCAACGTTATTCATACAACCCATATATTAGTCTAATTTTGATGAAATTTGGCCAACATGTATAAAGCAATGAAACAATGAAACTTAAATTTGGTGAATTTGGTTAGGGTATCTTCATAAACAAGAATTTCTTTCGTACAAAAACATAGTTGTTGACCGTTTGTTCCTATGGGAGCTATATGATATAGTGATTCGATCCGGCTGGTTTTCATATACGTACTGCCTGCACCGAAAATAAAGACTTGTGCCAAGTTTCATAATCAATATGCTCAGTTCAAGGATAACATAAGAGAAACTTCTTAATTATAAAATCTGACTAACAATACTTTGAATAATTTTACTTAATAAATTCTATAACAAATACTTCAATTTAAAATATATATAAATCTGTTCATCTTATGTTCATGTTGTGGAGTTGGGAAATAAGAAAAAATATTTCTTAAGCTTGAAGAAGTTAGGGCTTATTTTAAGAATTTATTTCTTGAGTATTTACGACTGTTTGTTCTATAAATAAGAATAACTCTTCTAAAATTGTAAAGAACTGAACTTTTATTTTTAGAACTAGCAGGTAATATCCCGGCCTTGCCCGGGGAAATATTTAGATGAAAATGCATTTTTTTCTTGAATTTGACTACTTTCGTCAACCGTAAGATATACAACTAAATAGTTGAGCCACGTGACTAATGTTTTCAGTGTAGGGCTATGTAAATGTCTTTGAAAAAAAAAACAACAAAAAAATGCCACTCATTTGTCCTTGACTTCCATTTCCCGCCCGTGGCGACACGGAGTAGATTTTCCAAAATCATTTGGCATTTTAAGCCAATTTCAAGAATAATACTAAGAATCCAGATTAAATCTATCCAACTCATTTCCGCCCGTTGTATTGCCTGCAAAGTACCGAGGTTTTAGTATTTATTTATATTTTTCAAAACCGGTAGCACATGTGACGAATTATTTAATGTGAGGTGCTTTGAAAATTAGTTTCAAAATGATTGAATGATAAACAGAAGTTTGAAGTCAATTGGAACATAATAAAAACAAAATTCATACAACAGTTTTCCGTGAATTTTCCGGCCATGGGGGTAGATTTTCCAAAATATTTAACCACCGCGCCTATTATTTTTTCCCATAGAACCTTGAAAATGAGTTTGAAGCCAATCGCATGAAAATTAAAAATGCCGAATGCCAGAGTTTTCCACCGATTTTCCAACCATGTGGTCGAATTTCCCAAAATCGCTGATACACGTGTCGAATTATTTTACGTGAAGAGCTTTGAAAATGAATTTGAAGGTGATCGGAATAAAATTAGACTTTCGCCCATACTTGAGACCCCCATTTTCCACCCATGGGGGTGGATTTCCCAAAATCGGTGAAATATGTGTCAAATGAATTTTTGTGTAGATCTCTGAAAATGAGTTTGAACCTGATTGGATGGTAAACAAAAAAGTTTTATACAACAGTTTTCCGCGATTTTCCACGCTTGTGGGTGGAATTATCCAAAATCCCGTCTTAGTGTGCACTTTCATCATAGATGGAAGCTTCTGTGAAAATTTCAGCATCCTAGCTCTTATGGTTTGGGCTGTGCGATGATTGCCAATCAATCAGTCAGTCAGTCAATCAGTCAGCACGAACTCTTTTATATATATAGATTATTCTTGAACTCGTAACAGTTTTTGGACAATTAGTAAGAACATTTTTTCTTAAAATATTAAAAGGTTTTATTCTTATGCTTATATTTGTGGTCTTAAATATATAAGAACATTAGATTTTCATTGTAAGAACTTGGACTTATTTATAAAAGTTCTTAAAATCAAGATGACAACTCTTTCTTTTAAGAACTGTTCTCGAGCTAGTTTTTAGATCAATATTCGTAGTTCTGAGACCAAAATATTAATTTTAGAACCTTTTTTTTTATTAGTGTATGTATATCGGATCCGGCCAGATCGGACCACTATAACATATAGCTATCATAGGAATGACCGGTCGAAGACCATGTTCTTGTGTGAAAAATTTTTTATTCGTAACGATATCCTCACCAAACTCACCAAAACCGAGTCTATGGACAGTTTCTACAATGTTACCAAATTTTGTCAAAATCGGACCACTATATCACATAGCTGCCATAGGATGAGAAATGAGTTTTGGTATAAAAAACTTTTTGTTTAAACAAATATTACATCCAAACTAAGTGAGAGTCTTATTATACTTCAAACAGTTTCCTATAATTTTATCAAAATCAAACCACATGGCTCCCATGCACAATAGGCAATTTCGACACTTTTCTGATATAAAGTCATTTCTTAAAAGTATTTAAATTAACTAACTCTTGTTATAAATTAATTAAGAATACATCAAACCACAATGTTGCTTACCAGAAATGTTAACATTTCATTCTGCTGTTAACTTAACAGCTCTTAAAACAGCTGCTCCAATCAAGCACTACTTATCATAAATCTTGCAAATATTTTGGTGAACCTCAAGTGGCTCAAATTCTTTTGAATTGAAATTTGTGAATGCAATGTTGTCTGTTGTAAGTGTCAATAAAGAGACGTCCCAAAAATATAATTTTTGCAAAACTTTATCTTTGAGAAGTGTTTTAAGAATTTGTCCACTCTTGTCCACCAAGTGACTATATACAAATTGTAGAGTAATTAATTGTGAACTCGCAACAGTTAATTTTAGATCCTACTTTTTCCTATTCTTTCCAAAATTTAACTTTCTAGCACATAACCTATATCTAAGCAATGCCAATTTTCTTTATTAATTTCTATCAGAAAATGTGTACATTTTACTGACTGTTCCTATAAGATCTATATGATATAGTAGTCCAATGTAAACAAAAATGGCAGATGCTGAATATCAGTCATATCAGGTGAGTTTGGCTCCGATAAAGTAAAAACAAGATTTTTATACAAAATTTACTTTCGACCGATAATTCCTATTATTTCAATATGATGTAGTTGTCCGATTTTGATCATATTTTACCAAATATTTTTACAGATAGCTTAAAAACAAAAAATTTGAATATCGAATTTAAAATAAGGCGGTGCCACGCCCATTTTTCTATGCCAATTGCCAATTGTTATTGTATGCCCAATGGAAAGACTAAACCGAAAAGTCTTGATTCGTTCTCGAGTTATTCATTTATATCAGAAAAACTGTCCATTTTACCTATAGTGCCATGGCAGAGCAATCATACGAAAATTAAGTTTTGTTTAAAAATGCATTCCTGCTAGGGTATATAGCTTTACACTCCGATGATAGCCGTTCTTTCTTGTTTTTTTTTATGATAAACTTAAACCACTTTCATTATATAAATGTAATGTTACGGAGCAGGGGAAGACAGAAACTAGCAGTAGACAGTAGAGTGAGTTTAAGTATGAATCATTGCATATTTTTGAGTTCTAATGCATAACTGTCCTTGTAGTTGCTAGTTCCAAGTGAAGCTGGCAGTCACGTGGCTATCGACCACAAGCTAGCTTTCATCTTTATGGCATTAACGTTGGCATTGATTGGCATTGACGTTCGTATTGGCATTCTCCTTGGCATTGACAGTGGCATCAGCAAACTGATTGCTGTCTGCCAGCACAAATGGAAACGGCTTATGGTGACCGAAATCACATTTTTTAGCTCCGTTGTGCTTGGAGCGCACGTGGCCACGACAAGACAGGACACCAAAGAAATATCTAGAAAATGGTCAGACAAGAGATTCACGTGCCGCCCCCGACAGCTATCGCAATGAGTGCCTTCGGACGCCTACCATGAGTTGGCAAACATTGCCAACTACAGACAATAAGTCGATTCAATTAGAAGCTCATGTTTCATTGTATATTTGCTCTGCATTCTCCTGAAAGTCCTGCTGAGTGCCGAGTGCCCAACGCTGGAATATGGACAGATATTAAATATGATGACGCATGGAAAACCAGCACAAATAAGCACGCAACACAAATTGCTGTGTTACGCAGTGAAGAACTTGTTGCACCCCTTGCTGCCATCTGGGCATCCAAATTGACACGGGACAATTGCTGCTATTATACCCTTCAACTACGAGCCAAAGGAGATTGTTAGATTCGTGGGCATGACACACGGATTCCAAATTTTAATGATACTTTAGAGCCACACACCATTTAAATTACATAATGTCCCCATAAGTAGTAATCCATAGGATAAAAACTAATTAAATTTAAAAAAAATTTATATTTTAAAATAATTTATTTTGTCCACTATACCATAAGATAATGCTGCATACGTGTACATACACTTTCTGGGAATAATTAGCAGAAGATTTGATTTTAATAATCTCGATCATCTTGTAACTTCGATTTGACGTTTATAGTTGGAGTATTCAAAGAGGAAAAAAAAATGTTTTTTTTTACAACCAAATTTTCAACTGACCGTTTCCATTCGATGCCCTGCATATTTGTAGACGTAATTATAATACTAGCTTGTGAAAGGGTATAATTAATTATTTTCGTTGTACTGATCAATAGTTTTCCCATTGCAAGTGTCTACAGTAACTCGTAGTCGGGCATCATAAGTTTTATTATTCGCAATTGTTGCTCATCTTGTTTCTTTTGTTAAAACACAAGTACACGTTGCAATACGACGGACTCCTGCTGAGAAACTGTCACAGTCACTGTCCCTGCATTGCAAAAGTAAAAGCATTGCACAACACGTTGGATAACCAAATCTGAACAAAAAACAAGTAAGAACGTTGCAGTTCTGTATAATTTATTTGCCGGTTCGGAGAGAGATGCGATAAAAACATTAGTCTGTATGTCAAATTAATTTAATAATCTATATACATATACATATAAATGAGTTCGTGCTGATTGACTGACTGACTGACTGATTGGCAATCATCGCACACACATCAAACTATAAGAGCTAGGATGCTGAAATTTTCACAGAAGCTTCCATCTATGATAAAAGTGCACACTAAGACGGGATTTTGGAAAATTCCACCCACAAGCGTGAAAAATCACGGAAAACTGTTGTATGAAACTTTTTTGTTTACCATCCAATCAGCTTCAAACTCATTTTCAGAGATCTACACAAAAATTAATTTGACACATATTTAACCGATTTTGGAAAATCTACCCCGATGGGTGGAAAATGGTGGTCTCAAGGTTGTATGGGCGTAAGTCTAATTTTCGTCCGATCACCTTCAAATTCATTTTCAAAGCTCTTCATGTAAAATAATTCGACACGTGTATAAACCATTTTGGGAAATTCAACCACATGGTCGGAAAATCGGTGGAAAACTCTGGTGTTTGACATTTATGATATTCATGCGATTGGCTTCAAATTCATTTTCAAACATGATAGACACGGTGGCCAAAGATTTTGGAAAATCTACCCGCATGAAACTTTTTTCATTATCCTCCGATTGACTTGAAAGTCATTTTACAACTTTTCTTTTTATCATCCAATTATTTTTAAACTAATTTTCAAAGCACCTCACATTAAATAATTCGACACATGTGCTACCGGTTTTAAAGTTTGCATGCCCAAGGAAAAGGTATAAAGTTCGGAATTCAGAATTTTCGTTTTTCATACGAATGGCTTTGTACTAATTTCTAAATATTAATAAAAAATCCTCGGTACCTTGCGGGGAATACAACGGGCGGAAAATTGTTGAAAAGCTTTAGTCTGGATTCTTAGTATTATTCTTGGAATTGGCTTCAAATACCAAATGATTTTAGAAAATGCATTCCAACGCGTCGTCACGGGCGGGAAATGGAAGTCAAAGTCAAATGAGTGGGATTATTATTTAGATTTATTTAGATCGGCTTCAAAGACATTATCATAGCCCTACACAAGAAACATTAGTCACGTGGCTCAACTATTTAGTTTACTACCCCCACGGAAGGGAATACTGTGATACGATATTTATGTGTATTTCTTACGGTTAACAAAAGTAGTCAAAATCAAAATAATGCACTTTCATCTAAATATTTCGCCGGGCAAGGCCGGGGTATTACCGGCTAGTAATATATAATTAATGAAGTGCCAAGATCAAAAGTCAAAACCAACGAATTATTGCCAAAAACAAAGTATTACACTAACAAGCTTTACAAAAAAACAAGCATTACTTTTGAATGAAATCATTAATGACATTATCATGGTGACAAAAAAACTACCAACGAAACATTATTTATCAAAATCGTTGGGATCACGTTACTCAAATTCGATTTCTGATTAATTGAACAAAAAGTCTAAGCAATTCAAATTAAATTTGAATTTATCGATCGTATTTGCTAGCAAATACGCTTGGAGCTTTCATTTTACAATGAATATTTTTGGGTGGTATTTTTCACAACCTTGTGTTAAAAAGTTCTTTATATTATCCGATCGATATAATTATATTATTTTCGGAATAGTTATTTATGTGGCATGGGCGAATATAATATTTAAAGTGTTACTGAAACACTGGAACAGGCGAGTGATAGGATATAATAGTCAGAATGTCATACATATGTGCAGTAAGAACTAGAAGATTCCTTCCGGGCGTTGGCAGAAGTTGCTAATTTAATTGCTTTATTAGCTAGCATGCAAAGTAAACATTCTCATAGGTATATACTGGCATATATGTGTGCTTGTACCTGAATCTTAGGAGCATGCTCCTCGTGGTATCCAAGTATAGTATTGAAAGCGACGACGAATTTCAAACGCTTTGAGAACAATGTGCAATGAACAATTTTAAGGTGTTGTTTCCAGTACTGGTTCTCCATATCGCACTATGAGTTCACATTACTGAATGCACTATATAGTACAATGCATTATTTACACACACCGCAACTGTACACTTCATACAACATATATACGTATACTAAACAAAAAAAAAAAATTAAATACAAGTAAGAATGTTATGGTCGAGTATACCCGACTACAAAACTCGAAAATTTCCGATCGCATCTTCGCACACTTAAGCATAGACACACAAATACATAAAGACGCACACACTCAAGCGACAGCGCAAGCGAGGCATTTTAAGTCGTGGCTCTGACACTGGTCGCGGAGGCCTGCCTGCGAATGTAGCCCTTAATTGTTGGAACGGATGTCAACGCGCATCATACTGTGTGTATCAAGGACGGAGTTGAGCCTCTTCTAAATTTTAACTACAGTCTAGTATAAAGATAGCAAATATTGGGGGTGAGCCTACGTATGTGGGACCCACCTCCTCATACGTTCAAGACTTATAACTTGCAGCTGGGAATAGGACACAATTGGTGGAATGAAAGGTTATCAAGGAACCCGCCTTCTCGGACCACACCTACATTAAAGTCAAAATGCTATTCCACTACACTTCCTCCCAAAGTATTTTCAGAAATCCCCGGAACACAAACTAGGAGAAGTTTGTAACAACAATAGGGAGGAAGCTTCCTACACCACCAACAATCTCATCAGTAGATGACATGGAGAAGTCCCTGGAGACACTCATTCATCATCTCATCATGGCATACCACATATTGTGCAGACCCCCAAATCCAATAGATAAATCGGTGGAGACAGCGCTACATTCCCTGGTAGCCAATATTGAAAAGGCACTTCACCACCAAGAAAGAATATGCGTTGGGAGGATTCCTAGACATCTCCGGTACATTTAACAATGTATCGACCGAAACGATAATGCGAGGCCTGGGAGCCACAGCATCCCACTCGGCAATACAATCGTGCAACTTGTTGAGCTGCAGAAAAGTCAGAGCCGAATGAGGGACCACCACCACAACAAAGGAAGCACATGAAGGCACGCCGCAAGGCGGAGTCTTATCTCCTCTGTTATGGAATCTAGTGGTGGACGAACTACTAAAGATATTCTACAAGAAAGCTCCAAAGATATCTGCCTATGCGGATGTCATAAGCATTTTTATCACGGAAAAAGTCCATCGACTCTCAGTTCCGTCATGGAATACACGTTATAGGAAATACGAAGATAGGCCGCGGACATAGCATTAACGCGGAAAAGACTGACCTCGATCTCTTTACCAAGAGATACAAGGTGCCGCGATGGAAAGCTTAACCTAAACGGAATACCGCTAACGCCGCAAAACAGCGCTAAATATCTTGGATAATTTCTAGACAGCAAACTGACATGAAGAGACTCAATGTTGATGAAAGGGTGAAAGGGCATTGAATCTACATTTCGGTGGTGCGACCGATACTACTATTCGGAGTCCTGGCATGGTGGTAAGCCACGAAGAAGACCACATACCTAAAGCTGATGCAGAGAACTCAACGGCGGGCACTTGTCTGCATCACGGGGGCGTTGAGGTCTACTCAAAGTTTGAGTCTCAAACTGAGGCACTAGAAACACTAACATGTATCAACCCCCTGGACATTCATGCTCGTCTGTTTGCCCAGAAGACGGTCCAACGTCTCTGTGCAACTGGCAATATGGCACTTCAAAGTTTTGGATATGGTTCAGTTGGGAGGAAGATGCAGAGTAGCACAGACTATATGACTCCGCGAACTAACTTCAAAGAAACACCAACGTAAATTATACCAGATGATTGGAGCACAAGACTGGACCAACACGCCATTATCATTTTCATGGACGGCTCAAAGATTGACACAGGACTACTGCAGAATATTCTAGGCGGAAGTCGTCGCAATAAGAAAAGCAGCACAAGTTGTTCAATCCATTCAAACTACAAATGAGCAAAACAAGTAAATATATTCGTGGACAGCCAAGCGGCAATCAAATCTTTGCGGGAGTCTTTCAATTGTTCCAAAAATGTCCTGTCAAGCAGAGAGGCCTTAAACTCCCAACCACCGAGGCATTGACGGCAACGATTGCCTTGCAAGAGAAGTCAGGGTACCTAACGAGAACGCAGGAAGCATACAGGGCCTCATTCAGTCGCCCAATTTATGCTCTTACACACAACAGCTGATCATTTTTACCTTTGCACCCCTTTATCGATAAACACCGCGTGTTTGATAACAAAATACTAACAAGTAAGAATGCTTTAGTTGAGTATACCCAACTACAAAACTCCCTGTACCCGGGTCAAAAATTTCCGATCGCATCTTCGTTAACTTCAAATACAGCGCGATAAAAATCACAAATCAAAACCTTTCCCTGAAGACACCTTGTTGACAGACCAAACAAATGAGTCGAAACAAACTGGCAGGACCCAAGGAGTGGAGTATGATCGACTATGGCATACTCTGTACAAACTTCGCGAATTATATTTAGAGTAACAAATAAATACTTACAGCAATGTGACCAGAGTTGAATGTCCTTGTAGATAATTCTTTCCATACAAAATTTGTTTTCGACCGACAGTTCCTATTATTTCTATATGATATAGTTGTCCGATTTGGGTAATATTTTAACACAAATTTAGTAGCACAACAACACTTTTAACCCGAAAGTCTGGTACAGAGAGCTTGAAAAACAAAAAATTTGAATATCGTGAAATTAAACACAATGGCGGTGCCACGCCCATATTTCCATGCCACTTGATATTATATGTTCTTGAGGTATTAATTAATACCCGAAATAAGTATCCACTTTAACTAAAATGCACTGATCAAGCACCCGTTTCATAAATGGTAAACTAGAACAATTTGGGAATTATAAGGTGCATCTGCTGTAAAATTCACTTTAAAGCTGCGCTTTGCAGCCATATCGCGAATCGCGATATTCACTTCTCATCTGTCTGATCCACTTTAACTAAAATGCACTGATCAAGCATCGGTTTCTTTATTTTTAAGCTAAAACAAGTTGGGAATTATAAGGTGCATCCACTGTAAAATTCACTTTGAAGCTGCGCTTTGCAGCCATATCGAGATATTCACTTCTCATCTGTCTGATCCACTTTCCCCGGGCTGCAGTACTGAAACTTGTTTGTTGAATAACTTCCGTGTTTATTATCCGATCAACTTGAAATTCGGACAGAAGATTAAGAGTGACTAAAGTATTATACTTCCCAAGTCCCAACGCTATATGTTGAAAATTGTTACTGTAAAACGTTTTTATTGAATAGCGGGGAAATGGGGGGGAATATCTCGGATCCAAAATAAAGTTGACCTACGCCTGCTATACACGAACCTACATTCCAAATTTGGCGTCTCTAGCTCCTATGGTTGCTGAGATCCTTGCGTTCATACATACGGACGGACAGACGGACGGACGGACAGACAGACGGACATGGCCAAATCGAAATCTCTTTTGATGCTGATCAAGAATATATATACTTTATAGGGTCGAAGATGTCTTCTTCTGCCTGTTACATACTTTTGCACAAATCCAATACCCCCTTTTTACCCATTTTATGGGTACAGGGAGTAAAAACTGCCGGGACGAGTGGATGAATTCAAACAGAATGTCACGTTCACCTTATGGGATTTTGTGCAGGCATGAGCTGCACATTCTGCCCAAAATACAAAATGGCAACTAATCACAGATTTTTGTCTTAGGGACAATTCAAGGGACAAGTTGTCCCCTGAGTAATTCTCAGATTGTACTTTACTTAGCTTCAATTTGTACTTTAATAATAATAATCATCGATAAAAAATCAAAAAAATTTCACTGAAAAGGTGTATACATTTAATTACACACTTATACGTATGGTACATACGGGAATAAACAAACACAATTTTAATGAAATTGTTAATGTACTTGTTTTATTACTCCCTGTACCCATAAAATGGGTAAAAAGGGGGTATTGGATTTGTGCAAAAGTATGTAACAGGCAGAAGAAGACATCTTCGACCCTATAAAGTATATATATTCTTGATCAGTATCAAAAGAATTTTCGATTTGGCCATGTCCGTCTGTCCGTCCGTATGTATGAACGCGTCGATCTCAGCAACTATAAGAACTAGAGATACCAAATTAAAAATGACTTTTTAGAGCTTTGTTCGAAATAACATATGTTTGTTGTAAGTACTTTATGGATACACCGCAAAATCAATTTAGTTCAATTCTAAATTTCTGCCTTTAACAAAACATAGGGACCAACAAAAATGCGTCATTAATAAGATATATTTATGTATATCTTCAGGACTGAGTTAAGGCACTGAGGTCAAACGTGACAGACGATTCTTTACACAAAAGTTATCGAAGGAAATTCATAGAGTAATCGTCTAAATCCAGTAGGAAAAGCCTGGCTTAAAACCATTAAAATTGACAGCAGTTGCTTTCAGAAGTTTGAATCAACTAAGGTAATTTGAGCTATGACATAATTCAATTAAGTCCAATACCATTTTTAATCCCCCCACATAGAAGAAACTTCTTTCCAAGACACTGAGAACACCTGGAATGCTTAATTCTGACCATTTCGTATATATGCACAGTTTTATTATACCCTTTATACTCACATTTAATAGATACAGGTTACATAAATCGACAGTAATAACAAACAACTTATCACACACAAACCTTTAAGCTTGGTTAGTTTTTTTATGTTTCCCTGTGCGGCAAATTGAAAATTAAATAAATCTCGCATGACGCCAAAAAAGTAAAATTTTGGCGTTGTTTTCTATGTCCAGTTCATGCCTAGCGAGCATTGTAATCGGCATTTGGCCACAGTTTACTACACGCTATCCCCACAGCGCATCCACATTAACAAGTCTCAGCCAACCTGTACTTGCGCGACTTTACCAAGGAAAATTCGATGAAAGAATTACAAACCTAAAACTTACAACTCAGAAATCGGAATGGGGGGAGTGACGTTACTGTGCATATCATATGAACAAGATGCATTTGATTTAATTAACCCTAGTTTTAATTTTGTCACGAAATGTACAATGAATTGAAGGTGGCGTTCTTGACCCATAGAGTATATTTTCAAGATATGTCGACTAAACTAACTAAATCAAGGCTTATGGTAGTTAAAGTGTAGCTGCCACTGAAACAATCGGTAAAAAACTGATTTTTGTTTTTAAAAATATTTCAACTAGTCCCATCGAAAATTTCTTTCCATACTTCTAATGTAGACCCTATAACTTATGAAATATTGTATTATAAAATTGTTCAAATGTATGGCAGAATGAGGCATGTTCGGTATCATAAATTGTATATATGCTTAATCGGGATCAGAGTAGTAGAGACTATAGGTGCTAGAGACAAAATTTATATATAAATATATCGGTTCTCGTTCCCTGTACTCAAAAAATTTTTAAAAAGGGGTTATTAAATCTGTGCAAATGTATGTAACAGGCAGAAGGCGACCCTATAAAGTATATATATTCTTGATCATTATCAATACCAGAGTCTCACTGGGAACAGGGATTCTTGTAGTCTGCTATACTCGACTAGACCATTCTTACTTGTTGATATTTGATTCGTATTAAGACTGAACCTAATCTGAAATTTTCAATGAAATTCGACATGACTTTCGATACGACCTTAAGGGCATTGCAGATTCCTTGTGCTTAAAACAGTAGGTAATTGTTAATTTACAACTTTCCTATAATGCTGAACAAGTCAGGGCTTAATCATTTGCTTTAATAATTGGCAGCATCTTAATGTCAATTTGATAATTTAAATGTAAGCCACCATATCAAAAGCCAAAAAACGGCTGGGGTACCATGAAAATATATCAATTTCGCACGCAACCAATCGGTCATGCTTTATTTGTAACCGGCGATGGGTCTAGCCTACACTGTTAATTAATCAGCGTTTAATGGACAATCCCTAAAGTCACGTGCTGGTGCTCACAATAAAACGCCGCCAGACACGCAAACTAGCGCAATGAACAAGCGACCGGCTTCGATACCAGCTTCAGTTCCCAAATTCGATTGTGCGAAGTCCAGATGCGGACCCAGCAGCCGTTCAGCTATCAATAAACGAGGCGTGAAATTGTGCATATGAACTAATTAATCCTAAAGCATATTGCTGTCAATGAACCTGGCTCGTAAGTTGTCGGTCTTTGTAAGTGGGCTAGGTAATGGATCTATGAGTAGATGATGGCATAAAGAAATACTGAAGTATCAGTGTCCTATGTCAGGTATGGACATGGACAAAATGCAATTTCTATAGTATTGCGTATTTTCGTATACACATATATATGGTGATCCTTGTCTTTATATACGATGACTATGTTTTTTATCCGATTGACATTATGTCAGAAGTCACCTCAGAATCAAGGGGGTAAGAAATCTAGGTCATATCTTTAAAAGGATATGTCTTGGTCTTAAATCGTTTTGATCGATTTGTGAGAGTGAGGGTATTCGAATCAAACAATAAAGTTTGTTTGTAAATTTACCAATTTTTATCCAAACTCTTGATGATCAAGTGAAGCAACATGGATTAAAACATAAGTTTTTGAATAGTTATTCAAGGTTGGATTTTATGAATAATTTACGAATATCGTATGAATAAATTGCATAAGTTATGCATATAATCAATTATACCATTTGACTAGGATCGTTTTAATAGCAGGTCGTTAAGAAAGGTCATTGAAAATTATAATAAGGCGATTTGGCCACTAACTGATTTGGACAAATGCAAGCAGATGTGCAGCGGAGCGTCTGATAAGCCGATAAGCGAAATTGAGAGGATACAGAGCATGGACACAACTTGTTTTTTAAGCGGCATTTGGACCCGTGTTTGCTCTCTTAAACAACATACATAGGTGCGGGCGAGGAACATGTTTGACACCTCTGACCACCGTGAAGGCTTTGAATTCGGCATGTTTCGGGCAAGGGTCCAAGTGGCAGCATCGACGGCACACAAACCTAAAGGGAGACAATCAATATCAATGTTCAGTCGAGAAAATACTTCACTGTCACACACAATAACAACAGCAGCAACAACAGAAGATATACACAATATACATACATTGTAGTATCGCAGACCTTATATTTATTAAGATGTACAATCTCCTGCCCTAGGAGCGACCGGAGTTGTTGTACGAAAAGCGCTGCAAAATGTACAGGAATGCCTGGAAAACGAAATAAAACTATAAATTAATTAAACACTACCCATTTGACTTTATAAATAGCATTGCCATCAAATTTGGCTAATTTCCATACATTTGACAGTGGGTTACATGGGCAAAATTTTGTTGTAATAATTAAAATTAATAATTGCATTTTCCTCATTTTTAGATACCTACAATTCAAAATTCAAAACAGCTTCGGTTTTTGCAATTAATAAAATATGCCAGCAACTTTTTTAATGCAAAAAACAAAAAACAAAGAAAAATAAAATTTTGTTTTGTTTTGTTTTTAGTTAAATAATCTATATATATAAAAGACTTCGTGCTGACTGACTGACTGACTGACTGATTGGCAATCATCGCACAGCCCAAACCATAAGAGCTAGGATGCTGAAATTTTCACAGTAGGTTCCATCTATGATGAAAGTGCACACTAAGACGGGATTTTGGAAAATTCCACCCACAAGCGTGGAAAACCGCGGAAAACTGTTGTATGAAACTTTTTTGTTTACCATCCAATCGGCTTCAAACTCATTTTCAAAAATCTACACAAAAATTAATTTGACACATATTTCATCGATTTTGAAAAATCCACCCCTATGGGTGGAAAATTGGGGTCTCAAGGTTGTATGGGCGGAAGTCTAATTTTAGTCCGATCACCTTCAAATTTATTTTCAAAACTCTTCACGTTAAATAATTCGACACGTGTATCAGCGATTTTGGGAAATTCAGTCCTATGGCCGGAAAATCGGTGGAAAACTCTGGCAATCGGCATTTTCAATTTTCATGCGATTGGCTTCAAACTCATTTTCAAAGTTCTATGGGAAAAAATAATAGGCGCGGTGGTCAAAGATTTTTTAAAATCTACCACCAAAGTCGGAAAATTCGTGGAAAACTGTTGTATGAAACTTTTTTGATTATCGTCCGATTGACTTAAAACTCATTTTGAAAGCTCTTTACATAAAATAATTCGACACGTTTATCAGCGATTTTGGGAAATTCGACCACATGGTCGGAAAATCGGTGGAAAAGTCTGGCATTCGACATTTATAATTTTCATGCGATTGGCTTCAAACTCATTTTCAAGATTCTATGGGCAAAAATAATAGGCGCGGTGGTCAAAGATTTTGGAAAATCCACCCCTAAAGTCGGAAAATTCGTGGAAAACTGTTGTATGAAACTTTTTTGATTATTGCCGATTAGCTCATTTTCAAAGCTCTTCACATTAAATAATTTGACACGTGTATCAGCGATTTTGGGAAATTCGACCACATGGTCGGAAAATCGGTGGAAAATTCTGGCATTCGACATTTTTAATTTTCATGCGATTGGCTTCAAACTAATTTACAAGGTTCTATGGGAAAAAATAATAGGTGCGGTGGTCAAAGATTTTGGAAAATCTACCCCCAAAGTCGGAAATTTCGTGGAAAACTGTTGTATGAAACTTTTTTGATTATCGTCTGATTGACTTCAAACTCATTTTGAAAGCTCTTTACATAAAACATAAAACACGTGTATCACCGATTATTGGAAATTCAGCCCTATGGTCGGAAAATTTGTGGAAAACTCTGGAATTCGACATTTTTAATTTTCCTGTGATTGGCTTCAAACCCATTTTTATGGTTCTACCCAAACACATAATAGGTGCGGTGTCCATAGATTTTGGAAAATCTATCCCTAAGGTCGGAAAATACGCGGAAAACTGTTGTATGAAATTTTTTTGATTATCGTCCAATTGACTTCAAACTCATTTCCAAACTTCTGTTTATCATTCAATCATTTTGAAACTAATTTTCAAAGCACCTCACATTAAATAATTCGTCACATGTGCTATCGGTTTTGAAAAATACACGTGGCTTTATACTAATTTCCAAATATAAATACAAAAACCTCGGTACTTTGCGGGCAATACAACGGGCGGAAAACAGTTGGAAAGATTTAATTTGGATTCTTAGTATTATTGTTGAAATTGGCTTAAAATGCCAAATGATTTTGAAAATGTACTCCGTGTAACCACGGGCGGGAAATGGAAGTCAAGGACAAATGAGTGGGACATTTTTTTGTTGTTTTTTTTTTTTTTTTCAAAGACATTTTCATAGCCCTACACTGAAAACATTAGTCACGTGGCTCAACTATTTAGTTGTATTTCTTACGGTTGACGAAAGTAGTCAAATTCAAGAAAAAAAATGCATTTTCATCTAAATATTTCCCCGGGCAAGGCCGGGATATTACCTGCTAGTTAAGTAATAAAAAAATTAACTCGCCCAATATATTGTAGTTTGATTTTATTCTTATTAGAACACATTTTCAAATGTCACTTCTGAAACATTTTCAGAAATCACTTCTGAGACATTTGCAGAAGTCACTTCTCGGTTTTTTCGCGAGAGTTACACATTCTTACCCGACAAGGGGTACCCATTAAATGGGTTAAATGACAGTACTAAGTCAGTGCAAATGTATGTAACAGAGAGAAGGAGACATCTCCCTTTAAAATATATACATATATTCTTGATCAGTATCAAAAGAGAATTCGATTTGGCCACATCCGTCTGTCTGTCCGTCCGTATGTATGAGAGCAAGGATCTCAGCAACGATAAGACCTAGTGATACTGATTTGAAATGTAGGCTCGTGTATAGCAGGCGCAGGTCAAGTTTATTTTGGATCCAAAATATTTCCACCCACACCCCCTCTATTCGATATAAACCATCTTAGAGCAGCAAATTTGAATGTATAGCTTTGGAATTTGGCATGTATAATACTTTAGTCACTTTGAATATACTGTCCAAATTTCAAGTTGATCGGGTAATAAACACAGAAGTTATTCCCGAAGAGAAAAAGAGTATATTGGGGTTGGGAAATGTCCTTCAGTTCGTCTGCTCGCCTGCCCGTCTGTCCGTAAGAACGCAAGCTTTTCCCACACCCTTTCAGCTAGGGCAACCGAATTTGGTACACATGTTAGACTCGCTTTATGATCAAAAAATGATCATCAAAAATTCAAAAATGAGTTTTCAGTTGAGTTTTGCAAAATATGCACGAAGCACGTGTTGACTCGACAACAGGGTCAGCGGGGACAAAAAAAATGACAACCAACAGTTTCCCTTTATTGTTATTGTTCTTTTTTTTCTGAACAGCCTTTGCAATTGGGGTTTTAGTTTTGTTGGCATATCCCCCATACACTGCACAACATCTGCCTCTTCCAGCTGGTTAGCGCACTCAGGACAGTTACCAATGGCCGACAGTTTTTGTTTCTGACCAGGCATAAAAACTGGATCTGCATCTGAAGCTTATGCTGCGACTGTCTGTATTTTCTTACCCTAAACTCATTAAATAGATTAATAGGTTGTATTGGATATGACCAAATGTATGCAATAGTTAGACGGAGCCATCTTTGACACTTTAAAGCTTACATATATATCTCTTTATCAGCATCAACAACCTAGACAATCTAGACTATAAGAGCAACACAACATTTACTAGGACTGAATACAATACACAGTTAATGTTTATTTCAAATTATTATAGCTCCTCCTACACTTCTGCAAATCAATAAAAGTGACTTAGATGCACAATATTAACAGTATAGACCCAAAAAAGACTCCTTATAGTATGCTGTAAGAATCTTGGAACGACCGGAAAACAAGTAAAAATGCTATAATCGAGTTTACACGACTACAAAACTCCCTGTACCCACGTCAAAAATTTCCGATCGCATCTTCGTACAATTACACATATACTCCCATATACAAAGACGCATACACTCAAGCGACAGCGCTAGCAAGCGAGGCATTCCAAGTGGTGGATGTGCTGCTTCCCCCCCGCGATGCAGCACTGAATCTTCTTTCGTCAATAACTTCCGTGTTTATTATCCGATCGAGTTGAAATTTGGGCAGTAGATTAAGAGTGACCGAAGCAATAAACATACCAAATTCTAAAGCTATATCTTTTATCTAAATTGTTGGAACAAAACGTTTTTATCGAAACAGGGGGAGATATCTGAAATTGGAAACAAAATACAGGAACCTACATTACAAATTTGGTATCTCTAGCTCTTATACTTGCTGAGATCGACGCGTTCATACAGACGGGTAGACAGACGGACATGGCCAAATCGATATCCTTTTTGATACTGATCAAGAATATATATACTTTATAAGGTCGGATATGTCTCCCTTTGTCTGTTACATACTTTGCGCAGATTTAGTACCCCTTTTTCTATTCTATTGACCCATGCTATTCAGGGAGAAGCAAAGATGCGTACGGATATTTTGATGATTCAGGATATTTTGTAGTTGAACATACTCGATTAAATCACTCTTACTTGTTCAGTTCGTGGGAATTTATTTTTAATGACAACAACATAGGCAGCAACTAGTACGAATACTAACAAAAAACAACACGTGCAAATTGGTAGTGGTAGTGGCGGCTGAGCTGTCTGGTTTCTCATTAAAAGCAAATTTGCCTGGGCGACAATAAGAACAACAATAACTGGCCCTCACTAAACTGTGTTAATAAGCCAAAGTCGGTACATATTGTCAGTGTTGCTATTGTTGCAGTTGTCTGAGAATGCGGGCGTTGCGTGGGCGCGGGCAGCTCATCGGTAACGAGACCGAAAGTGCATCTAGAATTTGTTGCTGCTGAGTTGGTGGCGATTGTTAGTTAGTTGGCAGCTTTATGACATGTGGCATGTATATGCCATGGAATTCTTGGCCAGTTTCATTAGTGACTATATGAGATATGTTCAAAATGAAGGTGACTCACTGCTTTCTTCGATTAAAATGGCGTGGTGCACGAAATTTCGGCAACATAATTCACGGCTTGATCAAAATAATTCATTTACCTGTTCACACATCGGTGCTGGTACATAGACATGATATTTGGCCAATATCACACCGTATTCGCCGGACTTGGCTCTCTGCGACTTTATTTGATACCATACACACACATGTATCTTGGATACAAAATCATAATATCTTTTCATACTGATCAAGAATATATATACTTTATAGGGTCGGAGATGTCTCTTTCTGCCTGTTACATACATTTGCACAGATTTAGTACCACGATTGCTTGCCACGATTGAGGAGATACCAGAAAACTGTCAAAAACGAATTTCAAATTTCAAAATGGCCGATCATGCCAACATGTGCTGAAAACATGTGCTTTAATATAAGAAAAATCGTAAAGCAAAGTTAGCCCGTGAAATTTGAAAAGTCACATTTCTCTGAACAGACCTCCTACATATGTGTATAGTAGATATGCACGGAGCGAAATATTATGCAGTATTTGTGTTAATCTTATTAATTATTTTAAAATTTGGATATCCCAATAGCAGCTATGCGTCTAATGGATTTGTTGTGCTTTACTTTCCATAGATGCTTATTTCTTATGCATAACTATTGAATTGCCTATACATTTCTAATTTTCACACCCTGTTTAACATGTTCATCCGGACAGACAGACGGACACGGCCAAATCTAATTTTCTTTTGATACTGATCAATAATATATATGCCTTATAGGATCGGAGGTGTCCCCTTCGGACGGACATGACCAGATCGAATTTTATTTTGATACTGATCAAGAGTATATATACCTTATAATGTCGAAGATGTCTCCTTCTGCCTGTTACATACATTTGCACAGAGTTAATATCCCCTTCAAAAGAGTATATTGGGCTTGTGAAATATCCTTCTGTTCGTATGAACACAATTTTTTCCACCCCCTTGGAGCTAGAGCAAACATACTTGGTAGACATGTTGGTGTATACCCTCGTTTTATGAAGATTAAAAAAATGTTTGTCATCCCCATTCCCTCTCTTGCGAATGGGCAAAAGCTTTCTTGTTACTCGATTTTGACGGGTCTCCTACATTTTCATAGATAATCAATTTGGCATACAGACTAGTGTTGACCCCTTGAACGAATCTGCATCAACAAATATTTGACACCTCTACTGGTAGGGTCACCAATTTTGAAATACAGACTTCTGTTTCTTACGTCTCTTTCCGAACCCACAAATATGCAAATTATACCGATTTGGGAACAGAGTATTATGCTGTCGGATACGTCCTAATGCAATGCTCTTACTTGTTTAGTCTATATTTGTGAGTAATTATGCAGGAATATTTTTTAATATTAATAATTATTATTAATATTTAATTTAATTTAATTTAATATTAATAATTAATAATATTATATTTCTGAGCAATTATGCATGAATAGTTTAAAAAGTTCGATCTTATGAAGAAATGTTGCATAACTATACATAAAGTGCATCATTTTCATACAGATTTCTCTCCGTGTGCACAGAAATACATATTATAGACTAAGCAGGCCTGAACAGCGGCCGGAAATGCCAGGCGAATTCTAAAGAGCAATTGCTGGGTTTCTAGACACACTCTTCTCTGTATGATTGTCAGGCATGTCCGACTGCTTCCGGTTAGTAGCTGTCTACCTGAAAATGCATTAATCATGTGCTAGGCAAATCAGCTGCCCACTGGCAACGGCACCATCCCAATCAAATCAAGAGTGACCACATTTGCCAGCTACACACGATAGCAAAACGTTTTGGGCCACAAAATGCCGTCCATACGCTTTTTGGTAGCGTCGATTTGGCCAACTAGTCAGCTATGTATTTCCAGTCAATCCAGTTGCCGTCGCTGACAACCTAACATAAAAACTTAATTAAGAGCTATACCCCCCTACGTCCCTACCCAAAAACAGACAGAGAAAATGAGACACATTCGAGTATTTTCAGAGGTATATATATATATATATTTATATGTATGTATGTATATACAGAATTGACTCAGTTTCGGACTAAGTTTTCCCTTGCCATACAGTGGCACACATTGTGGTCTGATTCTGTTCTGTTTCTGTTACAGTTTCCAATATGGATTTGAATGTGGGGAAAGTAATGCGGTCGCCTATGCCTAGATGAACGTTGCGTATGCGCAATGCGGTCGGTCAAATGGCAACTGGCTGTTAGCCAATTTTCAGCTGTAGGTGGCAGTACGCAGTCCACAATCCTAGTTGCAGTTGTCGACTGTAATCTCAGGCAATGATCAGGCCATGTTGCCACTTGAACTATGCAGCACGTTAAGTGGAGCAATATGCAAACAAAGTTTGTGACTGAGACCTATGTACTTGTATTTGGGTCCGTCATCAAACTGCATACGGCATACGAGCAACATTTAATTAGAAAAGAAACGTGAAAAATTACCAACTTTTTGACAATATGGCGGTTTTTTAATTGGAAACCGCTAGACGTTGCATAATGTGCCGAAGATTGTTTTAAAATGATGTACAAAATGCTGCAACAGCAACGACAGCAATAACAACAGCCACAGCTATGTAAATCGACTGGCTAAAAGCAGAAACATGTTGGCCATATATTTCAACGGCGTCTGATTCAAGACCCCCTTCACCCCTTACCACTTACTAATCTGAAAAGTTGCCAGGCGGCGTCTTAAGGGTGTCAACACTGCTGCCAACTTGTGGCAACTGAAAGAAGCAAGATGCAGGCGCCGTCATCGCCCCGACAATTGTCCAAAATGTATGGCTTTCATTGGCATTGACAACGATAATTGGCTGAATCCGAGAACTGTTTGTACGGAAAGTTTGCGTAGATTTTATTGGGGTGCAACAAAATAATGTCAAACATTTATCATTCGATCATGTGTCATGTGTGTCGGTAGCTCCACTCCACCTGAAATACAAATGGGTTTGGGTCAAAGTCAGGGCCACCACTTTCCATTGGTCTATTATCCGCCTGTACTCGTATGGAGAGACTTTAACAAGGCACATGCAAAGATCAACGATCGAAGCTACATATGAGTAGATCAGCAGTACAATTGTAACTATTAAAGGTACGAGAATGTTGCATACCATAGGATGGTTTTTCTAGTGGTATTTTTTTAATAATACGACGAATTTTTTCTATTCATTTTATGTCTTGCAGAATCTGTATGAAAAACTCCAATTCGTTCTCAGCATTTGAATGTCAGTCTTTTCTTTTCTATACCACCTGTACGGGTACCCTGAAAATAAGTAAAAAGGGGGTATTATATCTGTTTGTATTAAATGTAGGTAACATGTAGAAGGAGACAACTCCGAACCGATAAAGGATACACATTCTACTCGAGTTGATCTGACCCTATCCTTCTTGGGTTACCGGCCGAAAAGCGTAACAAAAAAAAAAAAAAGAGTTATTTGAAAGAGTTTCGGCAAGAGTAATATATGCATCCAATAGAGAATATCTCAAAGGTTAGAATCCATAAGGATTTTCAAATCGGGTAAGCATTATGGATACACCTTCTAAAAGTTGACCCTTTTTCCAATATGCGAGAAAATATGCAAAATTTGACAAAAAAAATATATAACTCTTGAAATTGAATTGTAGACAAACTACTTACTTTGGGATTAATCTGAAAAGTCTGTCCATTGAATGCGAAATATAATAAATTTCATGTTTAAGGTTGCTTACTTTTTATACGAGCAAAGTTTAATAAATACACTATGTTTGGGTCGTTTTCCACATTGCACAGTGGTTGATCTTGTATGGGAAAAGCGGCCAAAAATACTTCCAGTTGGAATATAGATGTGAAAATTTCTGTACTGCTATAAAGACCCAATAACATAAAGAAAATTATAAAACAAAGGCAAAAACCATACGTTAAAGCCCGAAAATATTATAAAATAACATTTAAAAACTTAAATTCAATTGCATACTTTCAGGATAAGGAAATCCCTTATTAATAAATTATATTTTATTTTAATTTTATTATCTATATACAAAATAAAATAAAAATAGGATGTTCAAATATACAGTTGCTTTTATAATACATTATACTAAATTAAAAAAAACAATGCAAAAATATATCTTATACAAAAAATAATTCTAACAAATCAAAAACACGTTTCGAAAGAATTGTTTTACGAACACAAAAAAGCGAATAAGTCAGAAAGTTGCAAAAAGTTGCAGCTCAAATTTAAAATATAGAGTAAGAAAACATGTACTAGTATAAATAAAAAAGTTTCATTAAAGGGTAAGACAGGTATCACAGCTTTTTCTTTCTCTGAAATCTATGTATACACAAAAATACACCACTCGGCAGGTCACTGGTGAACCACTAACTTTAAAACAATAACACAACACATAATGACATACAAAATACTCAGTTTTATAGTACATACCTTTATTTTCAATATTCAATTTAATTGACAATGATTAGACACGATTTAATATTAAAATTTAATTTTTTTGTGAAAGCTAATTTTCAAGCTGCATTCACTGCAACGTCCATGTGTTTTTTTTGTCTCTCTTCTCTCGCTATTCGTAGCGCGTACGAATGAGAGAGACCAAAAATGAAATTACAGTTAGTTTTATTGGTATCTTAAGCAGTATTTTTAAGACAAAGAGTGACCAATTTCAAACTTTTGTGTTTTTATTTTTGGCCTATGAAATCAACCACTGTGCATTGGTAGAATATAACTCGTTTACAACATCGAGTTACACTGGTAGATTTGTTAAATACCAAAAAGGGATCAATATTCTAACTAATATATATAAATTTGGCCGATTCTGCTCGTGCAAAAGATTAAACGATAGAATTGACTTAACATCGCAATGAAATGCCCTACGGGGTTGTGCTTGTTATTAACATATTATGGCCTGTGATCTTATTGAACGCGTCGATCTCAGCAACTATAAGAGCTAGAGTCACCAAATTTAGAATGTAGGTTTGTGTATAGCAGGAGCAGTTCAAGTTTATTTTGGATCCGAAATATTCCCTCCCATTCCCCCGCTATTAGATAAAAACGTTCTGCAGTAACTATTTTCAAAATATATCTTTGAATCCCAAAGGCATGTACAATACTTAAGTCACTCTTAATCTAGTGTCCAAATTTCAAGTCGATCGGATAATAAATAATATTCAACAAACATGATTCAGTACATCAGAGCGGGGGGAAGAAGCAGCACAGCCGCCATTTTAAATGCCTTGCTGTCGCTTGTGCTGTGTATGTATGTGTCATTGTGTATTTGTAAGTGTGGGAAGATGCTTTCGGAAATTTTTGACCTGGGTACAGGGAGTTTAGTAGTTCGGTAACCTCAACTATAGCATTCTTACTTGTTTTAGCTAAGCTTGTGCTGCCACTGGCGATCGAAGCAAAGACTCTTATATTTTAGCGCCATCTACAGCAATGTAAATGAATACACTCTATCGTTTGTGTCTTAGCTAAAAAGTTTGTGTCAGAGCTTCCTCCACAATGAATTTACCATTACACGTGAAAACATCTGTTGCATACTCTTGGGGAGTAAAAGCTTAACTGCTTTGTCCAAAATCGTTGCCACATGTGTCGTCGACTTATTTAATAGTCTTCGGCTTGGATGCATTCATTTAAAAAATTGACGTGTGTACACACTGCCGGTACTCAAAAAGCACTGCACTTTATACTCATTGTGGAGTGTACCCACGATTGACAGAGTCATAGGTTACGACAAGAAGTGTGCATCTTTTGGCGCTCACTGCGCATGTACGTCACATTTCCACAAGAATTGTGCGGGCGTTTAAAAATTGTATGAAAATCACAGAGGTTTTTTAGTCAATCGGCTCGTATGGCTGTAATTCCAGTCCGATATATTGTAGAGATATTCTTAACCCGTCGATTGATATGTTGTAGTTCGCTCTATGTGCCATACATATTAAATTATACGCAGTCAGTCCGAATCCGAATCCGTCTGTTTGCATTCAATTTCATTGCTCAATTTTAAAGCTTTGAATATGAAACGTGGCACAAATATCTGTTTTCGGTGCAGGCAGTACATATTTGAAACCACCCGGATCGGATCACTATATCATAAAGCTCCCATAGGGACAATCGGTCGACAACTATGGTTTTGTATGAAAAACTTTTCTGTATAAAAAGATTGCCTAACCAAACTTACCAAATTTAAGTTTGATTATGTTCTACATATTCTGGCTAAATTTGATCGAAATCGGACTAAAATGTCTTATACATTGACGAATGCAATCTTTCAATTTATTTCATGTATAGAGTTAAACTGAAATGGAAGTTCAGAGTTTAAAATTTACTTAAATATACAGTTTACGCCACCAACTTGGAAAACAGTAACTACTTATGCATATATTACTCACTAGCAGGTAATATCCCGGCCTTGCCCGGTGAAATATTTAGAAGAAAGTGTTTTTTTTTTGAACTTGTCTACTTTCGTCAACCGTAAGAAATACAACTAAATAGTTGAGCCCCGTGACTAATGTTTCTTGTAGGGCTATGAAAATGTCTTTGGAAAAAAAAACAACAAAAAAATGTCCCACTCATTTGTCCTTGACTTCCATTTCCCGCTAGTGGCGAGGCGGAGTAGATTTTCCCAAATTCATTTAACATTTTAAGCCAATTTCAAGACTAATACTAAGAATCCAGAATCAATCTTTCCAAATGTTTTCCGCCCGTAAAGTACCGAGGTTTTTGTATCTATATATATAAAAGAGTTCGTGCTGACTGACTGACTGACTGACTGACTGACTGACTGACTGACTGACTGACTGATTGGCAATCATCGCACAGCCCTAACCATAAGAGCTAGGATGCTGAAATTTTCATAGACGCTTCCATCTATGATGAAAGTGCACACTAAGATTTTTGGAAAATTCCACCCACAAGCGTGGAATTTCGCGGAAAACTGTTGCATGAAACTTTTTTGTTTACCATCCAATCAGCTTCAAACTCATTTTCAGAGATCTACACAAAAATTCATTTGACACGTATTTCATCGATTTTGGAAAATCCACCCCCATGGGTGGAAAATGGGGGTCTCAAAGTTGTATGGGCGAAAGTCTAATTTTAGTCCGATCACCTTCAAATTCATTTTCAAAGCTTTTCACGTAAAATAATTCGACATGTGTTCAGCGATTTTGGGAAATTCGACCACATGGTCGGAAAATCGGTGGAAAATTCTGGCATTCGACATTTTTAATTTTCATGCGATTGGCTTCAAACTCATTTACAAGGTTCTATGGGAAAAAATAATAGGCGCGGTGGTCAAAGATTTTGGAAAATCTACCCACAAAGTCGGAAAATTCGTGGAAAACTGTTGTATGAAACTTTTTTGATTATCGTCCGATTGAGTTGAAACTCATTTTCAAAGCCCTACACATTATATCATTCGACACGTGTATCCCCGATTTTGGGAAATTCAGCCCTATGCTCGGAAAATTTGTGGAAAACTCTGGCATTCGATATTTTTAATTTTCATGTGCTTGGCTTCAAACTCATTTTCATGGTTCTACCCAAACACATAATAGGCGCGGTGTCCAAAGATTTTGGAAAATCTATCCCTTGGGTAGGAAAATACGCGGAAAACTGTTGTATGAATTTTTTTGATTATCGTCCAATTGACTTCAAACTCATTTCCAAACTTCTGTTTATCATTCATATATATATATGGTATAAAGAATCCTATATTTCAAATTTGGTGTATCTAGTTAGCTCTTATCGTTGCTGAGATCGACGTGTTCATCCGGACAGACGGATATGGCCAAAAACAAATCTCTTTTAATCCTTTTCGAGAAAATATATACTTCATAGGGTCGGAGATGTCGTCTTCTGCCTGTTAGATACATTTGCACAGATTTTGTACCCCCTTTTTACCCATTTAATGGGTACAGGGAGTAAAAAGACGTACGTCACTTAATGTAAATTATGGCAAAACCTTATTAGCTAAAAGTAAGTCTGACTTATGCGTCAATCAATTTTAAAATATGCAACAGTATATCGTCTTGGACTCACTTTATGCTACGGTAACTAAAACCCTTTATACGTCTCTTGTTCGACCTATTCTTGAATATGGGTCTTGTATTTGGGGACCAGTACAAGGTTCATCAGGAAAGTATAGAATCGGTACAAAAACAATTTCTGCTCTATGCACTCCGGGGTCTTAACTGGAATCCTAATACTCGCTTGCCTTCCTATCGTAGTAGACTCTTACTAATCAATCTGCCTTCTCTTTCTGATCGTAGAACAGTGCTTGGTGTGATTTTCTTTCACAAACTAATTAATGGGAAAATTGATTCTTCTGAATTATTCAGCCAAATTAGTTTTGCAGTTCCGATCAGATGTTCTAGAAACTTTCTACCACTTTCTCTTCAAACTTGTAGTTCTAATTATGCTATTCATAACCCCTTTCGAATCTTATGCTCTAACTATAACAATCTTTTCCATCTAGTAAGTAATGCCACTTCAATTTGTACACTTAGAACTTTACTCTTACGTTATTTATGTAATCCTTAGAGACTTTTTGTATAATGTTATATTTGTATTTAGTTTGTATTTTCATGTCCGCGATCTTTCGCTACCGTACGTTATGCGGCGCGCCCCTCGGTCGGTTGGGCGGGAGGTGGGTTGCACTTATGCTTGAGTTCGCGCGTTAACAAGCCCGTGCTTGGTGTCGTTGGACCACTTGTCTGTACTGTTCGTTAGTACGTTGATGTACAGAAGAAAAGTAACCGCTTACATTGATAGAAAAGTAAGCAGCATGTTGGACAGTAATTGAATCACAAATAACGTCGCTACCCTAGTAAGCTGTGATGTAGACGCGACTGCTAGAAATCGCGGCCATGCCCATACAAATGTAATCAGCGTTGTAATCGCAATTAACATAGGCTAGGGAACGCTTTCAGCTATAAGCGACTGAAAATCGATAAAGTAACCGCAAAATTCCTGCTGGGATGTAGATATAGATTACATCCAAACTTAACAATTAAGAGTTTTATTATACTTCATATAGTTTCCTATAAGGGTTCGATACGGCAAAGATAACAGCGAACATTATATTCTGAGCTAGGTATATTAACTGATAATTTGTAGCACTCACCTGACAGGCCCGCGTTGTTGATACTTGAGGTGGAGGTGGAGAAGCCAGGTAATTTGCGCCAGCCCTTACGGTTCCAGAAGCTACGTGCTTTCGACTCGGTAGGCACACTGGGTCCTGGGTCCTCGGCAGCACGAATGCGAGCACAGCTGAGAATTCGGCGGCCGCAGGAGGCTCGCGTCAGAAATCCAGAGCTCGATGATGTAGCGGAAGTTGAGACTCTTGTTTCGTCATAGGCGGTGGCTCGTTGAAAGGAGCGACAGCTTTGGGTGGCATAGGCAGCGGATGCGGTGGGCGTCTGGCGAGCGCACTTAATGTGCTGTGTCTTGGTAAGCCGTAGGCTACCAATGTAGCTTGCGCCACTGCTACCACTAAATCCACTGTCTAGATCGCAGGTAGTTGTTGTGGCAGTCTGTGGATGCGCACTTTTCAGTGTCGCTAGCAGCTGCTCAATGCCGCCCACTTCGCTGTTATCACAGATATTGTCCGCCGAGGTGGAGGTCAGTCTGGCCATGGCCAGCATTGCCGGCTGCCCACTGGTCGCCGTCACGCATACCGTCGGACTGGGTTTGAGGGGCGTGCCAGGAGAAGCGTTGGCAACAGCATCAGCGACTGCTGGCGGACTGCATTTGGGCGGACTTTCAGGCATCAGCATGGCCTCGACGCTTAGATTTAGCTCGCCAAGTATCTTGTGATGTCGATGCTGAACGCGACGCAGTTCCTCTTCGACAAGTGTCTGATTGAGTGAGCCCGCCGAGTGCGAGCTGACGGTGCACCTTAACTGCTGCTGCTGCTTCGATGTCGCCGTCACCGACCCCGCTCCCGCTCCCGCTCCTGTTCCTGACAAAGAAGACTGCAATGCTGCCGCATTAATCTCCTCGTAAAAGTTCTCGCTTTGACTGGCCGCTGTTGTCACCTTGTGGTAGCGCGTCTGATACGACTGTAGTGTAGCGGGCGAGACAAGCTGTTTATTCTTCTTGCCCTTGGAGAGTAGTGCCCGTATAGAGTTGGGCGGTGGCGGGCCGGCGGTAGCTTGTGGCGTTGCCGCTGCGCCACTGGTGGCTGTGCCACCGACAACACCACCACTATTTGCCGCACCGTCGGGCTTGGGCACATTGGAGTGCCGCATGGCTGCGCCGGGCTCGTAATAGGCATAGGAGTAGTCGTGCTGCTGATGATGAACGTGGTGCAGGCTGCTCCCTTGCTGCAGGGCCGTCCATTTGACGGTAGCTGCCTCACTGCCATCTCGGCCCAGCGTTTTGCTCTGACGTGCAAGCTGCTTGAGGTGGTGCGGTGATAGCTCATTCTGTTCATTACAGATTTCGATGGCATCGGGATCCGGATCTGGATAGCGTGGCAATAGCGGCCGGCGCCCATTGCCGTTGACGGCAACGCCACTGACACCGCTTCCGTTGCTCAGGGTGCTGCTCACAATGGCCGCGACGGCAATGGGGGAGCTGTTATCGGATTTTTGGAACGGACTGGTGGACGCGGGTGGCGGGTAGTTCGGTGGTGGTGGGAACTGAAGGCATCCAGCGCTGAGCTTAGGCACGACCATGCCCATGCTCACACCAACCCCACCCACGCCCTTCGCCACGCCATGAATGCCCTCTAGTTGGTTCTGTTGCCGTTGCTGCTGTTGTAGTTTCTGCTGCTGCTTGATTCGCTGCAGCTGAGTCTGCTGCTGCGTGTAGTAGTTTTGGTTGGCAGGCTGGTGCGAATGCGAATGCTGATGTGCATGCGGATGCGGATGTGGATGGGAGTGCTTCAGCTTTGAGTGCGACTGTGAGTTTGTGTGCATGTGCTGCTTGGCCGGGTGATGGGGGTGGGCGTGGTGGCTGCTGTGAATGCCGCCGGCATTGGTGCTGCTGTTGTTGCTGACCACCGGTGTGGCAGCGCCGCTGTTGCTGTTGTTGCCGCTGCTGTTGTTGTTGTTGTTGCCGTTGTTTCGTTTGCTGCCCAGTACAAGGCTCTCCATGGCACATGATGCTGCAGCCTGCTTCCCTTCTTTGGCGCTGTAATGAGTCGAGTTTAGTGACAATTAGCTAAATATGTTATCAGCAAAGTGGTAAATTAGCAAACTGGACAAAACAACTGCGCGAATACCAAACAACTTCCTAGAAACTTAGCACCCAGACTCAGGCTCCAACTAAAAGGGGCACGCCGCCTTCTAGTTAACGCGCAGTACCAACACATACATACTTCATATCTTCCTAAGTCCCTTTGCACTACCGCACGCTTTTTACTCCCTGTACCCATAAAATGGGTAAAAAGGGGGTATTGGATTTGTGCAAAAGTATGTAACAGGCAGAAGGAGACATCTCCGACCCTATAAAGTATATATATTCTTGATCAGTATCAAAAGAGATTTCGATTTGGCCATGTCCGTCTGTCCGTCCGTATGTATGAACGCAACGATCTCAGCAACTATAAGAGCTAGAGACACCAAATTTGGAATTTAGGCTCGTGTATAGCAGGCGCAGGTCAAGTTTATTTCTGATCTCAGATATCTCACCCCGTTCCCCCGCAAATCGATCAATACGTTTTACAGCCACAGTTTTAAAGATAAAGCTTTGGGATTTGGCATGTACACTACTTTGGTCACTCTTAATCTACTGTCCAAATTTCAAGTCGATCGGATAATAAACACGGAAGTTATTCAACGAACAAGATTCAGTACTAGAGCGAGGGGGGAAGAAGAAGCACAGCCACGACTTAAAATGCCTTGCGTACGCTGCAGCGCGCTGTGGCTCGCGTGTGTGCGGCTTTGTGTATGTTAGTGTGCGTGCATGTGTAAGAGACGAACATATGATTGGAATTTTTAGACCTGGGCACAGGGAGTTTCGTAGTCGGGTATACTCGACTAGAGCATTCTTACTTGTTTTACATTGGGTTTGTGCAATGTCCGTTGGTCCGTCCGTATAAACGATACCCTTGAAGCTAGTTTAATGCAAATCTTGATACAAGTATAAGTCTGATAAAGCGTTAAAACACAGAAAGAATTATTGGTCCAGCATTTATAATTAATTAATTTCAAGCCAAGCGCGTGAAATATATATGTATGTGTATAACTGTTATTAACTTATTTAAATTTGTGCGGTCTTATTTTGAGCAGTCTGGCATCTCTGCTATTTTTCGATGTTTTCCAACACTAAAATCTAAAATAGGTGTCGATATACGCATACCGGTCATCTTTAATTTGCAATTAAATTGATTTTAACTTAAGCTTCTCCATATAAAGACTGCATCAAAATGACTGCTATTAATCTTAAACGACGCGTCTAAAATAAACAGTTTGTGATGCCTCTCATATTTCAACTAAGTGTTTATATTTTAATTAAACTATATATCTAAATATGTATATATGTACATATGTATATTTCACACAAATTAGATGTATGTACATATATATGGTAAGAGATTACCCAAAACAACTGATATTTGGCGGTAAAGTGTAAGGAGAAACAAGTAGGAATGCTATAGTTGAGCATATCCAACTACAAAACTCCCTGTACACAGGTCAAAAATTGCCGATCGCATCTTCGTACACTTACACATATACTTCCATGTACAAAGATGCACACATACACAGCAAAAGCGACAGCGCAAGCGAACATTAAGGTGGCTGTTCTTCTTCTTCCCCCCGCACTGCAGTACTGAATCTTGTTTGTTGAATAATTTCCGTGTTTATTATCCAATCAACTTAAAAAATTTTTATTCTTTCGGACGTTGATGTACTAAACGCGCAGTACATTCAAGTGGCCCAAACGACACCAAGCCCGGGCTTGTTAACGCGCGGACCCAGACAAAATGCAACCCACCTTCCGCCCAACCGACCGAGGGGCGCGCCGCATAACGTGCGGTAACGAACATCGCGAAACAGATGCATAGATTCAAACAGTATATTAAGAGTGAGTAAAGCAGGGGTGCGCAGCGCCTATGCACATGACGCACATTTGTTTTTGTATTGCACATAGCAAATGGAAGTGTGTGATGCTTACACATAGGTAAGCTTCTGGAGCACATTGAGAAATTACACAAGCAATTTTTCACTTTTCGCTTTCCGTCAACTTTCGTTGCTGGCAATCCAAAAACAATTTTATTGCTTCGTTTTTTCGGTGTTAATCCGAATGTATTTTGTTGTTGGCTTATCATTTATGATGCACTGAAAAACGGAAAGCTTCACTTCGTTGTGAACCGTCCGACGCATGTGTTCTATTCACATTTATCAAATTGTCATTTCGTTTTTTCACTACTAAAACTATCATTAACAAAAAATTAAATAAATATTGATAAATTTTTAAATCACCATTAATCATAAGCATTTTCCATTATTTTGACTTTTTTGACGAAACATATTCCTATTTTTTTCTGTGTACACATTGAGTTTGTTCCATGTGTGTGTGCGATTTCTTTTATTTGTATTGATGCGTGCACATCCATAAGGCAGCTTTGCGCACCCCTGGACTAAAGCTTTATACATGCCAATTACCAAAGCTATATCCTTAAAATTGTTACTGTAAAACGTTTTTACTGAATAGCGGTGGAATGGCGGGAATATCTCGGATCCAAAATAAACTTGACCTGCGCCTGCTATACACGAACGTACATTCCAAATTTGGTGTTTTTATACTATGTTCCCGAAGGGAAAAATAGTATATTGGGTTTGCGCAATGTCCGTCTGTCCGTCTGTCCGTATGAACGCAATTTTTTTGCCTTTATCTTTGAGCTAGAGCAACCAAATTTGGCACACATGTTGTTGTATATCGTCAGTTTATAAAGTGTCAAGATCAGCCCCCCACCCCCACCCCCTCCCCCAAAATTTGGGGAAAACCTGTATCTTCCACATTTTTAAAGCTAGAGTTACCAAATTTGGCATACACACTAAAGTTGAGATTCCTGACAGATCTGCATCAAAAATTTTTGGACCCCCCCACCCCCACCCCCCCAATGGAGCAAAACCTATATCTCCCACACCAGTAAAGCTAGAGTCACCAAATTTGGCAGACAGACTAATGTTGACCCCCTGGATAAAACTGCATCAAAAATTTTTGGACCCACCACCCCCACCCCCCCAATGGAGCAAAACCTATATCTCCCACACCAGTAGAGCTAGAGTCACCAAATTTGGCAGACAGACTAATGTTGACCCCCTGGATAAAACTGCATCAAAAATTTTTGGACCCCCCCACCCCCACCCCCCAATGGAGCAAAACCTATATCTCCCACACCAGTAGAGCTAGAGTCACCAAATTTGGCAGACAGACTAATGTTGACCCCCTGGATAAAACTGCATCAAAAATTTTTGGACCCACCCCCCCCCCCCCCCCCCAACCTCCCATTGGAGCAAAACCTATATCTCCCACACCAGTAGAGCTAGAGTCACCAAATTTGGCAGACAGACTAATGTTGGCCCCCTAGATAAAACTGCATCAAAAATTTTTGGACCCCCCCACCCCCACGCACCCAAAGGAGCAAAATCGCGTTTCTTTCAGAACTCACAAATAACCATATTATATACATAGGACTGGGAACATAGTATTCTGCAGTCGGGTGCGTCCGCCGTCGGACGCCACCGCCGACTGCAACGTTCTTACTTGTTAGCTCTTATAGTTGCTGAGATACTTGCGTTCATACATACGGACGGACAGACAGACGGACATGGCCAAATCAAATTTCCTTTTATCAAGAATATATGTACTTTATAGGGTCGGCGATGTCTCCTTCTGCCTGTTACATACTTTTGCACAGATTTAGTACCCCCTTTTTACCCATTTTATGGGTACAGGGAGTATAAATGGTAAGTGCTTATTAAACTTATTTTAAATGTATTTTTAATAGTTTTTTCCCGCTGGTAGTTGAAATGTGGTGTGAAAAGAAAGAAGAGTATCGGAAGCAGTATCGATATTCATCTAAGTACTGTTAATATTACATTAGAAGTTTTCATTATGTTGTCATACATTAACAGATTTCATTCGCAATAGGCCATGACTCTCTCAGCAAACATACGTTTTCAATTGTCAAAATAAAATCAACTCGGCAACTTTGAAAAGGCAGTTAGCTAAATATTATCGTAATAATTTCATAATAATTTTAAGCCACCGGGGTGAAGGTACTATTAAATAGCTTGATATAATTCACTCAGTAAAATGAACATTGAACAAAAAGTGTACTACCGATTGTTGGTTTTGAGGGCTTTAAAACGTCTTAAGCGCCCTGCCACAGAAAAGAAAGTAAACTTGCGATTGGCCACGCGCTTGGGAATGGACAGCAAGAAAACGGAGGGTTTGGTGAAGGATCTGCTTAAGGAGGCGCTAGCCATCCGCGCACTTGGGTTATTCATCGATCCATCTACAGGACACTATTATTGTCCAATGTTAAGCTCCCGCAATTCGATTCTAGTGCCACATTATCTTTACCTCCGTCCCAAGCTCCCAAGCTTGAAGCGCCTTGAGAAAGCTGTAATGGATGTATATAGGTAACATGAATGTATTATCTCTAGTTCGATAATTATACTACAGTTAATGTTCCTGTATATGTTTAGCTATAGTTCATATAGAGGGCCGGCATTTTAAATCTGTACTCAGGAGAAAACGCTACTCCACCTATCTTATTTTTGCGCCACTCTCATCGGAAATTCTGCTAACTCAGACAAGAACTTTTGAATCCAATCAGATGAACACAATATGAAGTCCGAGTGAACTGAAGAGCACAGCCAGCTACACTACATATGTAATTGTATGCTGCTTAAATATAATTACAATACCATAGAATAGTATATTTGTATGCTCTTGCTTTAAGGCAGGGGTGCACCATTGACCGTCTAGCTCATTATACTCTGTTCCCGAAGGGAAAAAGAGTATATTGGGTTTGCGAAATGTGCGTCTGTCCGTATGAGCGCACTTTTTTCCACACCCTTGAAGCTAGAACAACCAAGCTTGGTACAGGTGTTGGTGTATACCCTCAATTTAAGAAGTGTCAAGCAAATTATACCGGATTGGGAACATATTATTATGCTGTCAGATGCGTCCGACTGCAACGTTCTTACTTGTTTTGTTATTGCTCTTAGGCATGGCGAGCAATGCGCAAATACATGCATGGCTCATTTCATAAGTCAATGCATATTACAACAAGTAAGAATGCTATAGTCGAGTATACCCGACTACAATACTCCCTGTACCCAGGTCGAAAATTTCCGATCGCATATGCGTGCACTTACACATACACAAAGACGCTCACACACAAGCGACAGCAAGGCGACAGCGCAAGCGAGGCATTTTAAGTGGTAGCTGTGCCGCCCGTGGCAACGGCTGGGCGTAGATTTTCCAAAATCGGTAATCACTCCATTAAAATATTTTTAATTAAGTTGGAAGAATACTACTAAAACAGAGAATAACGGAAGGGTGGGAAGAGTATGTACTTATTTCTTATTTTATTTTACTTATTTTAAACAAATATTAACATTGTTAAAACATAGCGCAACTCACATTTTCAAATGCAATATTCATCTTACGGATATTATATATAGATTACAAAGTTGTGTGTGGTCAGTCCGGCTCGTTAATTTACAAATTAAATAATCGTCGTAGATATATGAACAAGCACGAAAGCGAGGGCTCACTGGCTAATTGACGCTGGTAAATTGGCGACAGCTGCATCAAGAACATTTCACATTTCGAACATCTTCAGCAAGAAGAACGCAACAAAAGAAATAAGTATCTTCACATCTTTATTCTTTTAGATACCACCCTTATTTGCACTCGCTTTCGGTTTGTTGTTGGGTGCATTGACTTATACAAACACTTGCATCATCGCGACTTCCCATCAAGCCATTCATATCGTCATGTTCCCTCAGCAACGTGAGGTATGCGTAATGTATTGTCAACAAGTGCAATAATGACAGCACTGCACAATGGGATAGTTGGCTGCGCTGCCGAAAATAAATTGATTGACTTTGTCATCTACTGCTTTGAACAAATCGATCAAGTATAATCTTGTTAGTAAAGTAAACAAGTAAACAACGCTGCAAGGTCCGAGAAGTAAGTTATAATAATGCTCAAGTCTATTACAACGTACTTAGCTAGGTCAAAGACATTTATAATACTCTGCAAAACAAGTAAGAATGCTCTCTGTACTCAAATTTAAAATTTCCGATCGCATCTTCGTACATATACACATACACAAAGACGCACACACACAAGCAACAGCGCAAGCGAGGCATTTTAAGTGGACCTGAAACTTGGACAGTAGATTCAGAGTGACCAAGTTATTGTACATGCCAAATCCCAAAGCTATATCTTGAAAATTGATTCTGTAAAACGGTTTTTATCGAATATCGGGGGATCCAAAATAAACTTGACCTGCGCACGCTATACACGAGCCTACATTCTAAATTTAATCCAATCTTCGCTAGAGCAACCACAGTGCACCGTCCTTAACAGCAACAACGTTTGTGCAGTACACGTCGGCTTGAGTCCCATGCCTTCCCCCAGCAAGCGTTTCATCCTAGTGGTAACTTTTTATACTATGTTCCCGAAGGGAAAAATAGTATATTGGGTTTGCGAAATGTCCGTCTGTCCGTCTGTCCGTATGAACGCAATTTTTTTGCCTTTATCTTTGAGCTAGAGCAACCAAATTTGGTACACATGTTGGTGTATATCGTCAATTTATAAAGTGTCAAGATCACCCCCCAACACCACCCCCTCCCCCAAAATTTGGAAAACATGTATCTTCCACATTTTTAAAGCTAGAGTCACCAAATTTGACATACACACTAAAGTTGAGATTCCTGACAGATTTGCATCAAAAATTTTTGGACCCCAAAATGGAGCAAAACCTATATCTCCCACACCAGTAAAGCTAGAGTCACCAAATTTGGCATAGAGACTAATGTTGACCCCCTGGATAAAACTGCATCAAAAATTTTTGGACCCCACCACCGTCCGCCGTCGGACGTACCCGACTGCAACGTTCTTACTTGTTGTTTTTGTTTTTGGTACATATAACTAGCTTAAGATGTAAAATTGGTAGCAAAACATTAGCTAACATTCCAAAATAAAAATAAACAAGAAAGGACGGAGTGCCGAAGCTATATACCCTAGCAGGAATTAATTTATATATAAAACTTAATTTCAATTTTGACCAAACTTAGTCAGATTGCCTTTTTGACCCGATCGTTCCTATAGCAGCTATATGATATAGTTACCAGATTTTGATCAAATTTGTTCAGATTGTATAAACCCATTAGAGACTCGGTTTGGGTGAGTTTGGTGAAGATATCTTTATAAACAACAAAGTTATTCATACAAAACATATTTTTTTTAATTTGATCGCCCTTCTCTGCGATTCTCAAGAATGCAAGGGACCCCACTGCAATTTGTCATTTTGGTATAGTTTGTGGTATAGTTTGTGAATAGCAATAGCTTATTTTGGAAGTCCACTTAAGTGTGTGTGTGTGTGTGAGTGAGTGAGATAGAGTGTGAGAGAGAGCGAGAGCGAGAGTGAGAGAGAGAGACAGACAGCTGCTTGCAGCAAATACAAGGTTCTGTGCCAATTTTCATTACGATAGCCTTAAAACTGAGAGACTAGTTCGCATAGAAACAGACGGACGGACAGACGGACATCGCTATATCGATTCGGCTATTCATGCTGATTCAGTTAATATATATATTTTGTTGGGTCGGAAACGTCTCCTTAAGTGCATTACACATTTCGAGACAAAGTTATAATACCCTCTGCTAGGGTATAAATAAATAAAAATACTTCGAATTTTATAATTCAAAATAATCTAAGCCTTATAAAACTTTATTAATTCAACTTTATGTTAGGGTATTAAAACAACTAAAGAACTCAAGAAACTCAACTTAATTTGAGAGCCAGAGATAACAGTGACACTAAGAGTAATCTATGATTTATTACAACAATTAATATTCTTTTTATACTGTGTTCCCGAAGGGAAAAATAGTATATTGGGTTTGCGAAATGTCCGTCTGTCCGTCTGTCCGTATGAACGCAATTTTTTTGCCTTTATCTTTGAGCTAGAGCAACCAAATTTGGTACACATGTTGGTGTATATCGTCAGTTTATAAAGTGTCAAACTCCAATAGTCTGGTTCCCATTGCGCAAGAATCGTGCGACTTATCGAATTAATTGCATCATGTACTGTAAGTGTGAAAAAGGATCCTTCTGTGGGTGTATTTTTGGCTGCGGTGTCAACTACGATATTTTCTTTAAAACCCTTGTGATCTGGAATGTAGTGTATTTCTACTGAGCGTATATGTTAATTGTCGTTTGTATTCTTATTTTTGTATAAGTTGGGCTCTACTTTTACTATCAGTTAGTATGGCCGTGCGTGTAAAATTGTGGCGTATGGCATGATCTAGAGCTTTATTTATTGCAATCAATTCTGCTGTTAGGGACGAAGTTGCTTGGTTTGTGTAAAAGGTGCCTATGAAACTGGAGTTTTCGTGCAGAAAGGCTGCGCTTGACCGAATCGCCCGTGTAATAATATAATGGTTGCTTATGAGTTCTTCAGTTTTTTTGTATTCTTGATCTATGATTCAATACCTTTCATATAATACATCACATGTCCTTCAAGGACGAATATGAAGGAACCGTCTATTTTCTATTATATATCATTTATTCTTTTATATCCCAAAGCACATGCACACGAACCGGGAAATTATGTGATTGTTTATTTGGGTGGGTCATTTGGTATGTTCTGGATCAGTTTCAGAAAGTTGCCTACTTCCTCTTCTGACCACTTACTATTTCCTATTGGTTTTGGCTGTTTGTATTTTTTTGTTTTTTCAACTTTTTCAGCATCTTGCTGGGAGAGTTAATGATTTCATCTAATAATTTATTAAAGCTGACTTTTTTGCAATGTTAAATGTGGCTTTGGAGTTTTTGCTCAGTCCCAATAAGCCGTCTTGTGTCTGCAAAACACTTAGAGCCGTAACATTTTCTTCTAGACCTTCTTTGAACGTACTGGTGTTTGTTGAGGGAGGAGTGTATACACATTTTCTTTATTTTTTGATATTGATATTTTTTCAACATTGATCATTTCTCAATAAAAAAAAAAATGTTCGTCTTATCTAAATTAGCTGCTTTCCCTTTCCAACAATATGTTTGTGTATCTATATATATAAATGAGTTGCCCTGACTGTCTAACTGACTGATTGGCAATCATCGCACAGCGCAAGCCGTAAGAGCTACTTAGGATGCTGAAATTTTCACAATCAACACATTTATAATTTTCATGCGATTGGCTTCAAACTCATTTTCAAGGCTCTATAGAAGAGCGGGGTGCCCAAAGATTTTGGAAAATCTACCCTTAAGGTCAGAAAAGTCGTGGAAAACTGTTGTATTTAACTTTTATGATTATCGTCCGGTGTTACTTGCATTGACGAAAGTAGTGAAATTTAACATAATGCAATTTAATCTAAATAGCTAGTACTTAAGTACATTAACGTAGGCTTTGAAGTCACACATTAATTTATTTAATGGGAACAGCATTATTTAACGACAATTATATAATGAAATGTAACTTAGGCTATTGAACTGAAAAACTTATATCTGCACTTATGCGCTTTATGTATTTTGATCAATTTTGATGCTGCTGCTTCCGTACTTCCCCCTCACTCTTTGAACACTTGATTAAGACAATCTCTACTTGCTACGTGTACTCAAACAAACGGCCACAATCTTTCGCAACGCTGCTTCATCGATTGTATCTATTTTTCCTCACTTATCTTCTATATGTATAATAGAGTTCGGAGAAATCGGTGGAGACAGCGCTACACTCCCTGGTAGCGTATATAGAAAAAGCCCTCCACTACCAAGAATATGCACTGGGAGCATTTTTAGATATCTCCGGTGCATTCAACAACGTATCAACTGAAGCGACAATGCGAGGCCTGACAGCCACAGCATCCCACTCGGCAATACACTCGTGGATACAGACCCTGTTGAGCTGCAGAAGAGTCAAAGCCGAATGGGGAACCACCACCATAACGAAGGAGGCTCATGGAGGCACGCCACAAGGCGGAGTCTTGTCTCCCCTGTTATGGAATCTAGTGGTGGACAAAATACTCAAAAAATTTTACAGGAAAGCCCCAAAGATAACTGCCTATGCGGATGACATAAGCATTATTATCACGGGAAAATGTCCATCGACCCTCAGCTCAGTCATGGAACACACGTTACAGGAAATACTAAGATGGGCCACCGAAGCCGGACTTAGCATCAACGCGGATAAGACGGACCTCATTCTCTTTACTAAGAGATACAAGGTACCGCGGTGGAACCCGCCAAGGTTGAACGGAATACCGCTCACGCCAAAAACAAATGTAAAATATCTCGGAGTAGTCCTGGACAGCAAACTGACATGGAGACTCAATGTTGAGGAAAGGGTGAAAATAGCAACAGTCGCGCTTTACGCATCGCAGAAGATGCTAAGTAGTACTTGGGGCCTGTCACCACGACTGATGCATTGGATCTACATCTCAGTAGTGCGACCGATACTACTATACGGCGTCCTGGTATGGTGGCAAGCCACGAAGAAGACCACATACCTGAAACTAATGGAAAGGACCCAGCGACAGGCTCTTGTCTGTATCACGGGGGCGCTGAGGTCCACTCCAACCAAGGCTCTCGAAACTCTACTGTGTGTCAACCCCCTGGACATACACGCGCATCTGCTTGCACAGAGGACCGCCCAACGTCTATGTGCAACGGGTAACATGGCACTTCAAAGTTTTGGACACAGCTCGATTGGGAGGGAGATGCAAAGTAGCACGGACTACATGACTCCTCGAGCTAACTTCAAAGAAACGCAAACGTCAATGGGACCAGAAGATTGGCGTACTGGACTGGACCAACACGCCATTAAGATCTTCACGGATGGTTCAAAAATGGATGCAGGAGTAGGTGCGGCAGTGTACTGTGCAGAACCAGAAATAAGGTTGCCATACAAGTTGCCTGACTACTGCAGCATATTCCAGGCGGAAGTCTTCGCAATAAGGAAAGCAGCAGAAGTAGCTCTATCCACAACAACTATGAACAAGCGAATAAGCTGAGCCAAGCCAAGCTGCTATAAAATCATTGCGGGCGTCCTCCATTTGTTCCAAAAATGTCCTGGCAAGCAGGGAGGCTTTAGATAATCTAGGCACTGCTAGAACAGTGCATATCTATTGGGTTCCCAGCCACCGGGGCATTGATGGCAACGAAATGGCGGATTGCCTGGCAAAAGAAGGAGTCGGGCTACCTCTTGAGATCGAAGAAAATATACAAATTTCATTGCAGTCGCTATATAGCGAACTGGATGAATCCGCTTGGGCTAAAGCTGGTGAAAGGTGGCGAAACACTACCAGCTGCAGAATCGCTAAAATTATGTGCAAAAAGCGAAATCAGAAACTCACTAACTTCCTGCTACATCTTCCAAGGAAGGATTGCAGATTAATGATAGGAGTATTAACTGGACATTGCCTAGCAGCAGCTCATGCTAAAAAGCTGGGGATATTAACAGAAGACGGCTGCCGGAAATGTAAGGAACCAGGAGTTGTGGAAACCTTGGAACATCTTATATGCAGCTGCCCAGCACTCGCAACACTAAGACATCGATACTTCAACAAACACTGGCTCGCATCACTAGAAGAAGCGGCCGGACACACTCCCAATGCGCTGCTGGCGTTTGCCAAGCGCACACGAATCCTACAGGATAAACAAACCTCCTAATGACCTTCAGTATCCGGCGACACTAAGGACCTACACGGTCTATGTGTGACCACCATGTGGTGGTCAACCGGTTCTACCTAACCTATAATAGAGTTCAACCTGACTGACTGACTGACTGACTGGTGCCATTTGGGCAGCCCAAACGGTAGAAGCTAGAAGCCTGCAATTTGTACAAGACCTTCTTATTATAAAATTAGGTGGAACTGCCGAAAAACGGTTAAATATATATCGGGGAGTATAAGAAAATTGTATGAAAATCTCGATATGCGGTAGCTGCTGCATAACAACGTGAAAATGCAAAAGAGAAAAAAATCTCCCCCTTGAATCGCTCTCTCGGCCTTAAAACTTATAAGTGCGACTGAAAATGCAATATTGCTTATGACTCCCAGACTCTGCCTAGCTTTGCAATCTACGGTAGACGGCGCGTTGCTGCTAGACATGTGTTTTGCGGATAATTCTTTAGTATAGCGCCCCCATATAAAGACTACGTCAAAATGTCTGACTTTGGTCTTAAACGACGCGTCCCAAAATTAGAAAGCAAATTCTGTCGGCAGAACAAGACTTCGTTGTCGAAATAATGAAATTACTACAAATAAAAGTTGACCGATATGCGTATATCGACACGATAATTGTTTGTCTTAGTGTTGGAAAACATCAAACATTTACCAGAGTTGCCAGAGTGTTATATACAAAACCGCTCAAATTTGAATTTGTTAATAATAGTATAAAATAAAATGTGAATAACCAGTTTAATATATATCTCACGATTTATCCCTCTCTCGGCCATAAAACTTAAAAGTGAGACTGAAATTGATATATTCGTTTTATCTCTTCAGCTTCTGCCTATGCTTTGCTATCGATATACGGTAGATGGCGCGCTGCTGCTGGAGTATCTTTATTATCTAATTATGTACCTTTCTTGTTGTTATAATGTGAATGCTGCTGGGCCGATTTACTACATAATTACATTATTATTATTATTATGTAGTCAACAGCTGCATTCGCATTATCGATTGCTGATCGATTTTCCGCAATTGTGGCGGTCGGTTGATATTTGTTAGCACTAACATGTAATAAGTTTGCCGCCACATATGAGACTTGAATTTTTGCTGACAGCCGTGCACATTTTCGCAATGCACGCAACTTACGCAAACAGAGTGCGAAAAATGTAGGGTTGCGCTATGTTTTAACAATGGAATTAATTGTCTTAAAAGTTTTCACTTTAATTAAGTACAGACTTTTTACCACCCTTCCGCTATTTTCTGGATGTTAGTAGTATTCTTCTAACTTTATCAAAAATTTTTTTTTAAGACTACGCCCAACCATCGTCACGGGTGAGCAATGGGGGTCAAAGTCACATGAGTGAGATTATTTGCTTATTTAGATAGGCTTCAAAGTCATTATCACAGCCCTTCACAACAAATCATTAGGTATTTCACTCAACTATTTGGTTTCCACGGGAAGGCCTTGCGCGGCGAATTATTTAGATGAAAGTGCATTATTTTGAATTTGACTACTTTCGTCAACCGTAAGAAATACACATAAATAGCGTATCACAGTATTCCCTCCCGTGCGGTAAGAAACTAAATAGTTGAGCCACGTGACTAATGTTGTGCAGGGCTTTAAAAATGTCCTTGAAGCAAAACAACAAATTATCCCAGTCATTGGTCCTTGACTTCCATTTCCCACCCGTGGCGACGTGGAGTGGATTTTCCAAAATCATTTGGCATTTGAAGCTGATTTCAAGAATAATACTAAGAATCCAGATAAAAGCTTTCCAACAATTTTCCACCCGTTGTATTGCCTGCAAAGTACCGAGGATATTTTATTAATATTTAGAAATTAGTATGAAGCCATTCGTATGAAAAACGACAATGCTGAATTCCGAACTTCATCCCATTTCCTTGGGCATGCAAATTTTAAAACCGGTAGCACATGTGTAAATTTTTTAATGAGATGCTTTGAAAATTAGTTCCAAATTAATTGGATGATAAACAGAAAAGTTGTCAAATTAGTTTAAAGTACAACAGTTTTCCGCGAATTTTCCGACCTTGTGGGCGAATTTTCCAAAATCTCTGGGCACCGAGCTTTATGTCATTATATAGAGCCTTGAAAATGAGTATGAAGCCAATCGCATAAAATTACAATTGTCGATTGCCAGAGTTTTTCACTGATTTTCCGACAATGGGGTTGAATTTCCCACAATCGGTGAGACACGTATCGAATTATTTTACGTGAAGAGCTTTGAAACTTAATTTGAAGGTGCTCGGACTTAAATTGGACTTTCACCCATACAACCTTGAGACCCCCATTTTCCGCCCATGGGGGATTTAGTATCCCCTTTTTACCCATTTTATTGCTACGGGGTACAAAAAATATTATTTTTTTATTAAATCGTTTTTGACCGATTATTCCTATGAGAGCTACATACATATACATGATATAGTGTCCGAATTGGAATTTTTTTCGCAAGAATGTTAAGAGCAGCTGCAAGTTTTATCTGGATAGGTCAGAGTAGAAATAATTAGCAAATGGTGGTGTTAAGAAAAAGGAGTTGCCACGCCCGCCTTTCTCGGCCCTACTGCCTATTGATATTATGAGACCAATGCAAAAACTCTTGATTCGTTCTAGAGTTATTAATTAGTTCCAAAAAAATTGGCAAATTCCTCATAGTGCTATGGCAGCTACGATAGCTCTATAACTAGCCTAGTTTGCATAGAAACAGACAGACAGACAGGCAGACGGACATCGCTAAATCGTCTCGGCTTTTGATGCTTATGAAGAATATACAAGTATGTATATCTTTGTGGGATTGGAAATTGTGGGTTTGTGAAATGTCCGACTGTCCGTCCTCCTCCGTCCTCCTCCCCTCCTCACCCTTGATGTTTGACCAACCAAACTTGGTACATAACATAAGTTTATAAAATGTCAAGGTCGACAACCCACCCCTACCCCCTCCTCTGATATTTGGTAGACACCCACAACTCCCAAATTTTATTTAAAGCTAGTCACCAAATTTTACATACAGGCGAGTGATAACCTCCTTGACAGATCTGCATTCAACAAATTTCGCCACTGCCACCACCTCTCCCGCAAATCGACAGAGCTTTTCCCAAAACACGTTTTTGACAGGGGTATATCTCCTACAACTTCATAGCTAGAGGACAAATCAGAATAAACAATTTTTTGCAACCTCCCACACCTGGAAAGTTATCCAGGGTCAAGAGCACCTGCCCCAGGACATGAGGGAGCGAGAACAGTGTAAATTTTTTGCGTATCTGGCAAATGCCAGACCATATTACGCTTGGTAACAGATTATGCAAAATATATGGACATATGAGCATTTCGACGACGCAAGTGGCGCCAGAGACTTAGCGAAGAATCTTATAATTATTTTAAAAGCAACCTACACCCAGATACACATACATAATTACTTGTGCTTTCTATTGTTTTAGCTTCCTTGCTGAATTACTAGCAACGAAAGCAACAACAAGAGCAACAATAGCAACAATGACGGCAACACATGAGGCAGTCAGCGTTGAAGCCGCCCCTTTGGCAGCTTTGTCGCACGGGCTTGGGCTGGGACCTGGGCTGGGACTTAGGCTGGAACTTGGGCTAGAGCCTTGGTTGGGACTTGGGCATGGGTCACCTGCAACATTATAAGCATCGTCATTGCAATATTCTTTATTTTTGTGCTCCTAAGCGCATTTTACTTTATGCATAATTTCTTAAACCCAAAGCAGTGGCTGACGCCCCAACTTGTGGCACCATACAGTTGCGGGAGCAATGTACTTAGACTGTACTAGGAAATGGGTCGGTGGGTGCATAGACTTGTCCGTTTTGCAGCCTGTACCCACTAATTGGGGAAAATAAGGTAATAAAACTGTTTAAATGTATGTAAGAGGCGGAAGAGGGCATCTCAGAGCATATAGAGTGAAAATTTTCTTCAGACCTCAAACCAAAGACAAAATGAGTAAGACAATACATTCGGCTCTATACCATTTGCAGATCAAATATATTTCGACAAAAATGATCCATAATAAAATTATTAAAGAAATGCTATCCATACAAGTAAGAAAGTTGCAGGCGTACCCGACAGCAGAATACTCGTTTTCAAGTCCGGTATAATTTGGTTATTTGTGGATATTTTGGAAAAGTGAGAAAACACAGTAGTCTGTATTTTAAATTAGGTGATTCAACCTAAACAGGTGTTTGAGAGATACATTTTCTTCCTTTGCGGGTGAGTGGGTGGCACTACCAAAATTGTTTTGCCAAATTTGTCAAGAGAGTCAACTGTGCTAGTTTGTGTTCTAAATTTGGTGACTCAACCTATACACGTGTGGGAGATATAGATCTTGCTCCTTCGTGGGGGAGGGGGTGGGGGTTGCAAAAACGATTCTGATTTGTTCAGGGCAGCTACCGTAGTGTCTATGTCAGATTTGATGACACTATCTCTGAAACTCTATGAGATATACCCTTGTGAAATACGTGTTTTTGGGAAAGCTCTGCCGATTATCGGGATAGGGAGAGGAAGTCACAAACAATTTTAAGGTGGCCAACATAAGATTAATGTTGTGTTAATGTGTGTTAAATTTTGTGACTCTAGCTCAAAAAAAAAAATTTCAAGATTTGAGTTTCCGCGGAATTGCGGACGACTGGGTGGGGGTCGATTTTGACGCTTTATAAATTAAGGGTATACACCAACATGTGTACCAAGTTGGGTTGCTCTAGCTTCAAAGGTGGGGAAGAAAATTGCGTTCATATGGACGGACCGATAGACGGACATTTCGCAAGCCTAATATACTCTTTGTCAAACAAATTTTTTTTGAAAACGAGTATTAAAATGTAAGAGTAACAAGTAAGAATGCTCTAGTCGAGTATACCCGACTACAAAACTCCCTGTACCCAGGTCTAAAACTTCCAATCATATGTTTGTCTACTTACACATGCACGCACACATACACAAAGCCACACACACGCGAGCCACAGCGTACACGAGGCATTTTAAGTCGTGGCAGTGCTTCTTCTTCCCCCCATCGCTCCAGTACTGAAAGTTGTTTCGTGAATTTCTTCCGTGTTTATTATCCGATCGACTTGAAATTTTGACAGCAGGTTAAGAGTGACTAAAGTATTGTACATGTCGAATTCCAAAGCAATATCTTTAAAAGTGTGGCTGTAAAACGTTTTGATCGAATTGCAGGGGAACGGGGGGAGATATCTGAGATCGGAAACATACTTGATCTGCGTATGGTATACAGGAACCTAAATCCCAAATTTGGTGTCTCTAGCTCTTATAGTTGCTGAGATCGACGCGTTTATCCGGACAGACGGACAGACGGACGGACGGACGGACGGACAGACGGACATGCCCAAATCGAAATCTCTTCTGATGCTGATCAAAAATATATGTACTTTATAGGGTCGGAGATGTCACCTTCTGCCTGTTACATATTTTTGCACAAATCCAATACCCCCTTTTTACCCATTTTATGGGTACAGGGAGTAAAAAGGGGGTATTAAATTTGTGCAAATATATGTAACAGGCAGAAGAAGATATCTCCGACCCTATTAAGTTTATATATTTTCCTGATCAGTATCAATAACCGAGTCAATTTGATCCGTCCGATCGCGACGATCTCAGGAACTATAAGAGCTATATATTGGGTTTGAGCAATGTTCGAATGACTGCCTTCTTATAAAGTGTAGGATGTTTACTTCAATACGCTTTTACAGAACTGCCTCAAACACAAAACTTTTCAAACTGAACTTTCAATCGTTATCGAAATAGCTAATATTGAATTTCTATTCCGAATGTTTTGATCGGAATCGAATATGGGGATTCGATTCCGATCGAATATGGGGATTCGATTCCGATCAAAACATTCGGAATAGAAACAGGCATAATACACTTGATTTGTGCTATACATGATTGAGAAGGCATTTTTGAATTTCAAAACGATCGGATAATAACATCATATCTAAGAAACAACTTTCTTTGTGTACGTATAAACATGTGGGTGCGAAGATGTGTTTGGAGATTTCAGATCTGGGTAGATGGTGCCTCGTAGTCAAACAAAGTAGACTAATGCATTCTTACTTATTGGGCTTTCAGTCCTGCTCAATCGGACGATCATTCAATGCAATTAAACTCTAAAATGTTGCATAGAGGAATCGAGCAAATTGTGTGCAGCATTTTAAGGCAAGCACGCCCCTTTGCATGTGGCATGCGCCAGGTGAGGGGTTGCCTTTGTGTACCTCAATCTGCCCAACTCAGTATTTGCAAGCTTTCTATCAACATCCACCCTCCGCTTAAAATTCGCTTCTTGTTTGTCGTTTGCCGTTGGTTGCTTGTCTATCTGGCTGTCTCTGTGTTTTATTAAGACTAGCTCTTGGGCATGAATGTCATCATCAGGACAAGTGTTGCAGCGCGCTCACATGGGACAACAACAAAAACAAAAGCAACAGCATCAGGAGCAGCAGTTACTGGGGTGAAAGTAAAAATTACACTTGCAACAGCAATTGCAAGCGGGCGACGAAATTTTTGCAAACGTCAAAGGCAAAACCGTTGCCGTTTGTGATCCTAGAGCTGAAAATTGAGTTGAAGCTGGAGCTGCTGCTGGGCTGATGCGGTCTCGGTCCATGGCCCCGGTCCTGGGGTTGTCCCAGGGCCCGAGTTCATTAAACTTTCAAGCACCGAAGCTTTCGTTTCTTGACGAAACCCCAGCAACAACGAACTACAACATGCCAGTGGGGCGCGAATCTCAACGCAGCACTGCCAGCGGCAGGTCGAGCCAAGTCGCGATACTCATAGCCGCAGATACTTTGATGCTTGGGGTATTCAGCACACTCCAAAAACTTAGATGGGCCGAGGGAAGTCGATGACTGGCAATGCGTTGCTAGCAAAGTCAAGCATATTGCGTTAAAAAGTAATTAAGCCAGCCATATGCACATTTTATGGACAAGAGGTTTGGGTTGGGTTGCTCTTTCGTTATTACATGTAGGTATTACTGAACAAACGGTTTACAATATATTTATATTATTTACTTTTAGCAGCCTAAGAGTATTTCACAGACAGTGAAAATAAAAATTGATCAGTTCCTGCTACAAAGGCAAAGTGTTTTGGAACTAATCAAGTCAGTAGACGCAACTATCGCGATGATGCCTTCCTCTCTCTTTGGCAGTAAGTTTCTTAAACAACTTTAGTGTTTACTATTTGATGAACGTAAAATTAATTGTAAATAATATTGTTGTTTTAAATTGTGTTTATTGATTTGAGGAAGAGTGCAGTATCTCAAATTTGGTAAACCCTTAGCTTTCGCCCTCTATCAATACTACTTGCTTTATAATAGTTCTTTGAAAATAACTTGGAAGCCGATACATAGTATAAGTTAGTTTAGTTAGTTATGATTTCCAAATTTAAATACTTTATTCAGATTTTCGCAGTTTATTACAAGAATTGAAAATTGAAATTGAAAAGTGTCGATCGGTGTGATCAACTTTCTTTCCTAATCAAATCTCACAAGCGATTATAATAATCTATAACAATATTTATCACTTTCACAAAGTAAACAAGTCAGACGGACCCGACAGCAAAATACATGTTTTCAAGTCCAGTTTAATTTGGATATTTTTGATAAGTGAGAAAACACAGCAGTCTTTATTTTAAATTAGGTGAATCAACCTAAACAGGTGCTTAAGAGATACATTTTCTTCATTTGTGAGAGAGTGGGTGGCATTACCAAAATTGTTTTTGCAAAGTTTGTCAAGAGAGTCAACTGTGCTAGTTTGTGTTCTAAATTTGGTGACTCAACCTATACAGGTGTGGAAGATATAGGTTTTGCTCCATCGTGGGGGAGAGGGTGGGGGTTGCAAAAATATCTTTTGGTTAATTGTGTAGTGCGTCTACAATAGTGTGTATGTCAAATTTGATAACAATAGCTCTGAAACTCTATGAGATATACCATTGTGAAAAACATGTTTTGGGGAAAGCTCTACCGTTTTGCGCGGAAGGGGGTGGGGGTCGCAAAAAATTTTTTATGCTGAGTTTTCAGGGAGGTCAACATTAATCTGTATGTCAAATTTTCCGCTTCCGCGGAATTGTGGGCAAGTGGGTGGGGGTGGGGGGTCGATCTTGACACATTATAAATTGAGGGTATACACCAACATGTGTACCAAGTTTGGTTGCTCTAGATTCAAGGGTGTGGAAAAAATTGCGTGTTTACGGATGGACGGACGGGCAGACGGAGATTTCACAAGCCCAATTTACTTATAATAATTTGTTTTTTGAACAAGTACGAACGTTGCAGTCGGAAGTACCCTAAATTTGGTGACTCTAGTTATAAAACTGTAGGAGATATACCACTGCCCAAAAACGTGTTTTGAGGAAAACTTTTGCTGATTTGCGGGGGAGGAGGTCAATTTCATTATTTAAAGCCAATTATGTACGGTCTCATTGGCGTTCCGTAGATACATACCCTTGCAACAATGGTTTTGATACAAATTAGTTCTCGTCCAATTGTCGTAAAGTATCAACACTCTTACGACAAGAAAAAAAACGACAGCTCACTCAGATCAGGCCGATTTTGTATTTGCCGATTTTTTTCAAACTGATTAGTTTTCAACCTTATTAATGGGTTTTGTCTCGACCTTGTCGCGTAAAAGCCTCTAACTACCTTTTTGGGCCTTTGATCACTGAAAGTTCGCTTCTATGCGATCTAATGATCTTTAAGACAGTATTTTATATTTGTATCAGATTTGAACTGTCCGTGGAACTGTGCACTTTTCCTAACATTTGTAAAAATCATTTATTATTCCTCTCCATTAAAAAGGAAACAAGTCTAATGTTGAGAACTATAAAGGTATTTCTAAGTTATCTGCTATCAAAAATTGAAATTCAAACTTGAAATTGAGCAGGAATGGCCGGCAATAATAAATACAAACATACAACATTTAAACTGGGCTACCTGAAACTTAATAAAATTTTTAATAAGTAACAATCGACAAAAAACAACAATGATAAGTAAGAAATATATTTTTTGACTTTAGTACATCTATCCTAAGTACTTACATCCTTATTCTACAAATTATTTTTAACAGGTCAACAACTTATATTCCATTTATAAAGCAAGCTGGTAGTACCCCAGCCATGCCCGGCGATATAATTAGATTAAAGTGTACATAAAAAAGGCGTATCACAATTTTCCATCCGGTGGGGGTAGACTTTACTAAATATTTAAGCAACATGGTTAATAATTATTGTGTAGAGCTATGACAATGACTTTGAATCCGATATAACTAAACAAATACTCAAACATATGACTTTGACCCTATTTCCCGCCCGTTTCGACGGATGGACGTAGATTTTAAAAAGTCGCTAAGCACTTCTTAAAAATATTTTTGATGAAACTGGAAGAAAAGCTTTTTGTGTTTTGTTGCAGAAATTAGCATGTAGCCACTCACACAACAACAAAAATTATGAATTCCAGAGGTTTCCACCACTCTTCCGACTGCGTGTGTGTATTTTCCAAAATGGGTGAGACACGTGTCGAATCATTTAATGTGTAGGCTTTAGAAATTGAGTTTTTAACTGATTGGATAAAAATGATGCTTACGGTGTTACAGGCGATTTATTATTTAAAGATTCTTGAAAATGAGTTTGAAGCTAGTAGATGATAAATAAAATAGTGTCATAGAACAGTTTTCCGCGTATTTCCACTCTTCCGGAAATAATTTTCCGGCAATTATTTCAGAGTGCCAACCTACAGCATAAGTGGAAAATACTGTAAAAATTGCAGATCTCAACCTTTCACCGTTTGATCTGCCCGCCAGTCGCCAATTAGGCAAGTTTAAGCATCTTATGTATATCTATATATAAAAGAGTTCATCCTGACTGACTGATTGGCAATCATCGCGCAGCCTTAACCGTAAGAGCAAGGATACTGAAATTTTCACAGTAGGTTATATCTATGATGAAAGTGCACACTAAGACGGGATTTTGGAAAATCTACTGAGCGTCGCCACCGGCGAGAAATGGAAGTCAAACACAAATAAGTCGAATTATTTGTTTAGTTAAATCCGCTACAAAGACATTTTTATAGCCCTACACAAAAAACAATCGTCACGTGACTCAAATATTTAGTTTCTACCCCCACGGGAGGGAATACTGGGATACGCTATTGTTGTGTATTTTTACGGAGGACGAAAGTAGTTAGTTTCACCTAAATATTTCGCCGGACAAGGCCGGAGTATTTCGTGCTAGTCGTAAAAAATACGCAAAATTAGCTTATCACGATTTTTCTGCTCGCTCGGGTGGATTTTCCAAAGTGTTTGATCATAGTCTTTTACCATAAAAAAATGAGTTTTAAGCCAATCGCATGTAATTTAAAAATGTCTGATAGCAGAGTTTCTCACCAATTTTTCGACCATGGGGTGTTGCCCCATCGAATGATGGTCACCTTCTTATCCATTTTTACTCCCTGAACAAATAAAATAGGTAAAAAGGGGGTATTGGATCTGTGCAAAAGTATGTAACAGGCAGAAGGAGACATTTTCGACCCTATAAAGTATATATATTCTTGATCAGTATCAAAAGAGATTTCGATTTGGCCATGTCCGTCTGTCTGTCCGTCTGTATGAACGCAAGGATCTCAGCAACTATAAGACGGAATGTAGGTTCCTGTATACCATACGCAGATCAAGTTTATTTTTGATCTCAGATATCTCCCCCCGTTCCCCCGCAATTCGATCAAAACGTTTTAGAGCCACAATTTTAAAGATATAGCTTTGGAATTTGGCATGTACAATACTTTAGTCACTCTTAATATACTGTCAATTTCAAGTCGATCGGATAATAAACACGAAAGTTATTCAACAAACAAGATTCAGTATTGGAGCGAGGGGGGGAAGAAGAAGCACACCCACGACTTAAAATGGCTCGCTTACGCTGGGGCTCGCGTATGTGCGGCTTTGTGCATGTGTGCGTGCATGTGTAAGTGGACGAACATATGATTGGAAGTTTAAGACCTGGGTACAGGGAGTTTCGTAGGCGGGTATACTCGACTAGAGCATTCTTACTTGTTCGTCAAGACTTTCTGTCCATCTCAATAGATTTGGATCGGGCGAAGACGGGCAACACTTCCTAGTGCATTTATAGGATCGTTTGCAAGGACAATAGGCGGCGCACGAATTGATTCTGCCGCTTTAGTTTACAAGTCGTAATTTCTGTTGAAATGCGACCGAGTTAAGCATCAAAGCAAACAGAGTCACACCCATCGATGTCCGACCCCGCCGACTGACGTTGTCGTCCTGACCTTGATGTGTCCGTGTCTGCCGGGTCTGATAATAATCGGCTTATAGCCACTGTCGCTGTGGCTAGCTTTCGCACTAGCTTTGTGGCACGGTCAGCTTATCCAGTCAGCCAGGTCGCTGTTCTGAGATGATGTTTGGTGCATGTTGCAGCATTTGTAAGTGATATGCACCGCCTTGGCAAGTGACGGTGGATGACAAGTTGCCAGGCAGCATTGCTTTCTCAATCAGCAGCGCCCAATAAACTATCAAGCTACTTGGCATTTTTTGAATACCAGCCGCAGTCGCTGCTTTTGCTTGTGTACTTGATCCTCCATCCTCCAGTGAGCGGTACCACTAAGTGGCCAAAGTGTGTCGTCGTCATCCTTGCACGTTCCACAAGTTGTTTGTTAGTTGATTGCAGTTATGTGCTACATAGTAATGCAGCGCTTAACACGCCAAGTCAATTAAATGTTGCTTCCGCAACGTGGCCAAGGAAAGTGTAGCAGCGGAGCAATAGCATTCAAGCTCGGAGTCTGTTTTGGACTGCTACCGCCAGGCAACAACAATATGTTTGATGTATCACACACACAAAGAAGGGGGAGGGGGGATAACAACAGCAGGCAATGCGGTTGTGAACGCAGTCGGGTAAGTGTCGATGAAGTGTTTATGGCATGAACCTCAACAACAACAACAACAACGTTTCAAGAGTCGATCTTGGTGTTGCTAGGTGCATTCATATGCTCAAAACTTTATAGCAAGCCACTGTTTCAGTTATTGCTGATATTGTTGCTGCCTCAGCATTCTCGTGTGGCATGCGTCCACTGGACCTCTGACTGCAATGTGGATCATTTTTATGGCTTTTTATAACTAACTCCAAGCTACAGATGAGCCACTCACCCGCTGCCCTAGCTTCGTGTGGATATCGTTGTCAAGTTAGTAGCACAAGCGACACGAGGCTGTGCGTGGTGAAAGTGAGTCGCGATCCCACATATTTTTAGCTGGGTTCAGAAATGTAGACAACTTAACGTTTTAGCTGCTTTGCAGATGACCATGCAGAAGAAGACTAAATGCCAAAATGGTGTAGCATGGCCTTCAAACAGTCAGTCTATCTCATGGAACGCATATAGGTGTGTTTGTAAGTACTTGGCATGTATTCGATTTTACGTTCTTTTTGAAACCTTTAACTTACACTTTTTATTATTTAACCTGGCCAATCTATGGCCATTATAAATTTTCAAAACCAATCGACTTCTCACTCATACATTTGAATCAAAAACATGAAAAAACGGCTTTATTCGGAGTGCCAAAGCTATTTACCCTAGCAGCAATGTTTTTATACAAATTTCAATTTTCGTTTGATTGCTCTAAAGTGGCTCGATTTTGATAAAAATTATAGGAAACTATTTAAAGTATAATAAAACTCCTACTTAGTTTGAATGTAATACAAAAAGTTTTTCATACAATTATAATTGTTCACCCGATCCTATGGCAGCTATGTGATATAGTAATCCGATTTTAACCATATTTGGTAAGAATGTATAAACTCTTTAGAGACTCGGTTTGGGAAAGTTTGGTAAGGATAACTTAATAAACAAAAAAGTTTTGCATACAAAAACATAGTTGACGACCGATCATTCCTATAGCAGCTATATGTTATAGTGGTACGATCTGGCCGGTTCCGACATATGTACTGCCTGCAGCAAAAATAAGGGTCTGTACCAAGTTTCATTACGATATCCTTAAAACTGAGAGACTAGTTCGCATAGAAACAGACGGACAGACGAACATCGCTATATCGACTCTGCTATTTATGCTGATTCCGAATATATATACTTTGTTGGGTCGGAAACGTCTCCTTCTGACCATTACACATTTCGAGACAAAATTATAATACCCTCTGCTAGGGTATAAAATATGTCTGTACATAAGTACACTAGCTGGAAATACCCCGGCCATGCCGTCGAAATATTTAGATTAAAGTACATTAAAAGTACTTACATGTTGAATTTGACTACTTTCGTCCACAAAAAACAAGTAAGAATGCTATAGTCGAGTATACCCGACTACGAAACTCCCTGTACCCAGGTCTAAAACTTTCAATCATATGTTCGTCCACTTACACATGCACAAGGCCGCACACACGCGAGCCACAGCGTACGCGAGGCATTTTAAGTCTTGGCTGCGCTTCTTCCCTCCCTCGCTCCAGTACTGAATTTTGTTCGTTGAATAACTTCCGTGTTTATTATCCGATCGACTTGAAATTTAGGCAGTAGATTAAGAGTGGTCTAATTAGTGTAAAATCCCAAAGCTATATCTTTAAAAGTGTGGCTATAAAACGTTTTGATCGAATTGCGGGGGAACGGGGAGAGATATCTGAGATCAGAAACAAACTTGACCTGCTCCCGCTATGCACGAACCTACATTCCAAATTTGGTGTCTCTAGCTCTTATAGTTGCTGAGATCGACGCGTTTATACATACGGACAGACAGACGGACAGACGGACGGACAGACAGACGAACATGTTCAAATCGAAATCTCTTTTGATACTGATCAAGAATATATATACTTTATAGGGTCGGAGATGTCTCCTTCTGCCTGTTACATACTTTTGCACAAATCCAATACCCCCTTTTTACCCATTTTATGGGTACAGGGAGTAAAAAAAGAGTATCACAATTTTCCCTCCCGTAGCAACGAAATAGTTGAGTCAAATACCTAGTGATTTGTTGTGTAGGACAGTGACAATGACTTTGAAGCCGATCTAACTAAACAAATAATCTCACTCATTTGACTTTGACCTCATATCTTACCCGTGGCGACGGGTGGGCGTAGTCTTTAAAAATATAATTGATAAAGTTAGAAGAATACTACTAACATCCAGAAAATAGCGGAAGGGTGGTAAAAAGTCTTTACTTAATTCAAGTGAAAACTTTTAAAACAATTATTTACATTGTTAAAACATAGCGCAACCTGTTTCGCATTCTGTTTGCGAAAGTTCCGTGCATTGCGAAAATGTGCACCGCTGTCAGCAAAAATTCAAGTCTCATATGTGGCGGCAAACTATTACATGTAGGTAAATATCAACCAACTGCCACCATTATGGAAAATCAATCAACAATTGATAATGCGAATGCAGCTGTTCCGATTTACTACATAAAATTAATTATAATAATACTATTATTTAGTAAATCGGCCCAGCATTATATTAACAAAATAGGTACATAATTAATTAATAAACTTAAATGATAAAAATTAACCAAATCGTAGGAGAACAGAAATGGATTTATTCTTTAAATAATTTTTTGTATAATCACAGAAATTATTCTCAAGTCAAGTTTTATAGATTCCTTGCACAGCCCAAATCGAAAGAGCTAGAAAGCTGAAAGTGCACACTAAGACGTGGTTTGGGAAATTCTACACACAAGTGTGGAAAATCGTGGAAAAGTGCTGTATGAAACTTTTTTGTTTACCATCCAATTGGTTTCAAACTCATTTTCAAAGATCTACACAACAATTCATTTGACACATATTTCACCGGTTTTGGAAAATCTACCCCCATGGGCGGAAAATTGGGGTTTCAAGGTTGTACGGGCGAGATTCTAATTTAATTCCGATCACCTTCAAACTCATTTTTGAAGGTCTTCATCTAAAACAATTCGATACGTATATCAGCGTTTTGGAAAATTCAGCCCCATGGTCGGAAAATTGGTGGAAATCTCTGGCATTCGAAATTTTTCATTTTCACGCGATTGGCTTCAAGCTCATTTTTAAACTTTTGAGTATTTTAAAACTAATTTTCAAAGCTTCTCACATGAAATAATTTGATACATGTGCTACCGATTTTGATATATGCACGCCCATCGTGAATTCATGCGAATGGCTTCATACTAATTTCCAAAGCTAAATACAAAAACCTCGGTACTTTACAGGCAGCACAACGGGTGGAAAATGGTGGGATTATTTGTTAAGTTAGATCGGATTCAAAGACAATTTCACGGCCCTACACAAAAAGTCATTAGTCATGTGGCTCAACTATTTAAGAATGTCTACCCCCGCGGGCAAAAAAATCGGGGGGCGCATTTCTTTAGTATTTCTTACGATTAACGAAACTAGTGAAATTAAACATAGTGCACTTTAATAGCTTGTACCTTATAAACTATTGGTATGAGACATTGGCTATCAACGGAAAAGAATACAGCAATAACGAAATAACGATCATGAAGCCAGCGGAGGACAGACAAGATAGAACAAGTAAGAACGGTGCAGTTAGGCGCACCCGACTGCAGCATACTCTGTTGCCAGTCCTGTATAATTTGGTTGTTTGTGGGTTCGGGAAGAGACGCGAAAGAAACAGTAGTAATATGTCAAATTTAATGACTCTACTGTACAGGTGTGGGAGATATAGATTTGCTTGACACTTCATAAATTTAGGATATACACCAACATGTGTACCAAGTTTGGTTGCTCTAGATTCAAGGGTGTGGGAAAAAATTGCGTTCATACGGACAGACGGACATTGCGCAAAACCAATATATTATTATTATTGCCTACGGGAACAGAGTATAAAAACTACAATTATATTCTACAACAAACAGGGTAGTATTTTTGGTAGTTTTTGCGACGGCAGTTCTCCTCACTAGAACATTACACTGACTACGAAAGAAGAAAAAGGAAATAATTCTCCACATAAACCAGATTCCGAGGCAAGCGAACGATACCAGCCAAATCAAATACCCCTGCAGAACCTCTGCAATTTACAATACAACAATATACCTTTCTTTTAATATGTCTTGGGACAAGCATCAATCAGAGGTGGAACAGTTAACACCGAATAAATTCAAAGTTCAATGAACCAACCAAACACTGATCTGTCGTCGGGTGCATTTCCTGCACACGCCAAGCTGCAGATACAATTCCCGCTAATTCTGCCACCGCAACATTGCCCAACAGAACGACGCGTCGTTGCGACGTCGCTGCCAACAACGCTGCTTCGAAGCCACAGCTTGTTAGGGCTAGATAGTAATTATGATAATTTAGTTTGCAAACCAATTTCGAATAAACGCGACACCTGTCTCAAAACATAAGATATATTTTGTTAAGCTTTTCAACTCGGTAAAAGTTAACTTGCATGTTAATATACCATCTGGATTGCACAGTTTCGGTAGCTTTGAATAAATGAGAAAGTGCCAACTCTCAACGGGGTAAACGTCTAAACGGTACCCAAAGTACTTGCAAGTATGTTTTTCAGTTTGATTTTAGTTTTTGGGCAACTTCAATGAGTACTACCTCTGGCTCACATTAACGCGTGAGCGAATCATCTCACGCACGAGCAACTGAGCTGCACACTTGCGGCACAAAAAACAATGTTATTGAGCAATACATAATGCTTACAAAATGCTGTCGGCTTCCACATCCGATCGCTGCCCCCAACCGGTGTTGGGTGGTCGTAAATTATTATGATTATTGGAAAAGGAGTTAATGTGCAAGAACAACAAGAATGCAGCGGGAACAGTGAAGGACTCGTACATGAGGCATACACCAGGCAGCATCCAATTGGTAACTTGTTAGTGGGCCCTGAAATAGCTGTCTTTTAGCGACGGAAGCAGGCAGAGCTGGGAAGGAGGCAGAGATGGAGACAACGGCTGAGGCTATGTGCCCGTAAATAATGCCGCAAAACGTGCAGCACGATCATAAACTTGGCAAAGGCAACTAGAAAAGATCGAAGCACCACATGGCAGTTAGAGACGATGCGACTACGACTACAACTTTGACTGAGAATGGGGGCTGCGGCAATTCGCGTAAAATTATAAATGACTCTCGGGTAGGCGTTGTCCAATATCAGAACCAATGAAAGAGCCGGCAATACGAGGCATTCATTAGACCCAGAGCGAGGAATGCGACTCGAAGGGGGGGACGAGTTGTATTGAAAATATTAATTCGTGACGAGAACAATATCTAGCAAAAAGTTATTTAATTTTTTGTATGCTAGCTTTCGTTTGTTGCGATTTGAATTGTGAATTCCTGGCCCGACTTCATTAGGGCCTGGCAATTTTAGCACCTCACAACGGCGACGACGATGAGGACGTGCTGGGGCTATTGGATTACAGACGTGGTCGTGGACGTCAATGTCGACGTGAATGTGGACATACTGGACGCGATCAGCGTCCCAGTAAGAGTCGTACCACTGATAATGATCATCAACGCCATATTTAACGCCATTTAGGCAGAGGATGCTCAAACTCCAACTCTAACTCCAGCACCAGCTCACTCCTTGGCTCAGTCTCAGGTTCGTTGCTGTGCCCGCTGGCGTTTGTGTAAGCGATGCCATGGGATGGGGGAACAGTTGTGAGCGGGTCGTTGTTGCCAGACAATGAAATGTAATGGCAATACGTGCATTTATTTATAACGGATTTTATTTAGCTAGAGCCGCAATGCAACTGCAACATGACAACATGCAGCTGAAGTCTCTACCTCAAATCCAACTCTATGACCAGGTCCAGTTCAGAACGCTTGGACCCTGAGATTCATTTTGCTTTATGTGTGTGTGTGTGTGTGTGTGAGTGTGTGTGTGTGTGTGCTTGTGTGTGTGTGTGTGTGTGTGTGTGTGTGTGTGTGTGTGTGTGTGTGTGTGTGTGTGTGTGTGTGTGTGTGTGTGTGTGTGTGTGTGCGCGCCTGTGTTTCTGGCGTGGAGTCACTCTCGTTACTGCTGGCATTTTGTGGGCGTCTTTGGCTGTACCGGCACAGCTTGTACTTTATTATTTTAGCATTTGTGCTCGTCTCGGTCTTTGTGGCCGTCTGCTTCGAACAGGCTTTAAATTTATTTCGAACTAAACGACCAGAAACGTGATGAACGCATTTTGTACAGTTCTCCAACTTTCCAGCTCTGCATCTTATTTTTACAACCATTAAAAATGGGTAAAAGGGGGTTAAGCAAATGAAGTACATAAATCTGTAGCTAACAGGCATAAGGAGGCATCTCCGTCCATATAAAGTAAATTTGTTATATATATTTTTGATTTCTTGGTCAGCATTACCAGCCGAGCTTATCATTTCAGCTTGTTATACAGGGACTATGAAAGCTAGGGGCCCAAACTTTGACTACTCACAAGCCACCCACCGCAAAATCGATCAAGTCGAATTAAAATACCAATTTTAAAGCTATAGCCTTTGGTCTCAAACAATTCTTGACATACTGCAAAATCGGCTATAAAGTATTGTTAAGACCTACCGTAATACCTAAATATGCCACAACACTTTTGACCTAAATGTAACATTAATATTTGCATAATACATAAGAAATACACACACCAAATATATAAAAAACGTCCAATTGACACTTTAACAATATTTAGGCTAGCAAGACAACAACCACAAAGTTGTTGACTGCGCACATGCACTTATTGCTTACTGCATGCGAATGATCGCATACAGTATAAATGCTTACTACACTGACCTAAATTAAGTAATAATCAATAAGCACTTTTTATACCAATGTTATTCATATAAATAGACCATAAGTTTGCTCAATAAAACAGTCTCAGACAGAACCCCACCCGTGGTAACTCTTTTGTGACTCATTCTCCGCTGCCTACCTAGTTCAAGTGCTAGGTACGGCAAACAAACCAGAATTCAGTTTATGTGCTGCAATTCATACAATTACTGATCCTTGTGATCATCATTGGCGACCGTGACTTTTGGATTCTGAAGTTGTCAACAAGGCGACAACGGACAAAGGATTCTCTACAATCTAAGATACAATTCTGAAGTTGTCAACAAGGCGACAACGGACAAAGGATTCTCTACAATCCAAGATACAATCCTGAACCAACAAGGCGACAAAGGACAACGGATTCTCCACAGTCCAAGATACATTCCTGAACCAAAGTGTCCACCAGGCGACACCTCAGGACAATCGTCATTGTAAACAATCAAAAACATAAAATATATATACATCCAACCTTTGAATTCATTTCTCCTTTATTGAATTGTCAACTTGCAAGTAAAGGTCTCAAAGTCCACCACGCGACTAAACGGAGACATAAGCTCCAAGAAAATGGCAAAAGAAAACGCAGTTATGGAGCAGCTGTTAAATGCTCAAGAGGAAATCAGTCAAGAGATTTCGAGGCTCATTACCAACTATAAAAAGGACTCAGCTGAGAGAAAATCTCAGGCCAATTATCACAAGATAAAGGCCTCAGCTCTCACTGAGAAATGGGATTCACTAAAAAGGAATAACGAAATCATAAGATCAAGCGGCGAGCTATCTGATGATCACAAATACTTCGTTTTTTATGAAGATATAAAAATCACAGTAGTAAAGTATCTGAAAATCCTCAATGAGGCTGCCGAGAATTCAGAGCAATCAGGAAGCAAGGCAGCATGTACGGATGATGGGCATGTTCAAGAAACACCAATTGAATCAAAGTTGAACGCACTGAGCCGTCGACAACGAGCAATAATAGCATCATTGAACCGCGCAATGCAACATACTCACCCAATAGGGCACACGTCATTCGACTTCATAAAAAGTCTGTGGACCCAGATCCAGGAGGTTCACTTTCGAATCTACGAGGAGATCGGAGATCCAGAAGGAGAAGGCTATGATGTGAAAGAGTACTTAAAGGCCGAAGCAGCTGTACAAAACGCTTTGTCGCTGAGAACCAACACACCAAGCACTAATGATCTAAATCTGCCCCGAATAACAATTCCGAAATTTGATGGAGACGTCCTTAAATGGACACAGTTTTACGACATGTTTGTGTGCATGGTTCACGACACCAACCTGCCCACGATCCGCAAAATGTGGTATCTAAAAACCAGCGTGATCGGCGAGGCAGAAAGGATGATACGCCATATCGATTTAAAAGAAGAAAATTATCTTCACGCCTGGCACATCCTAGTAGACGCGTACGACAATCCGAGGGACATTGCGTCAACGGTATTAAACCGATTTCTAATGCAACAGGCTGTCAACGACAATGTAAAATCATTAAAGGAATTATACATAGTCACATTGGAGTCTCTTGCATCTCTAAAGGGACTCGGCTTGGACATCGCAACGTGGGACCCCATACTAATAGCGGTCCTACGAAACAAGCTGGATTCTACAAACAAAACGCTCTATGAACAATCATTGAGCAATTCAAAGGAAATTCAGAAACTAGACACCATGCTCCAGTTTCTTGAACAAAGAGTTCGTGTTTTGGCCACCGAAAACAAACCACATGGTAATGCTAAAAAGGAATCGAAAGGTGCAACTTGCGCATCATCGTCGACCACAGGAAAGGCATGCCCTTATTGCAAGAAAACTAATCACTTGCTATTTCGTTGCGACGAATTCCGCGCCAAACCGATACCTGAACGTTTAAACTGGGTGCAACGCCAGAAAATATGCGTCAACTGCTTCAAAGGAGACCACATGGCAAAGGCGTGCCCAAGTCGCTTCAAATGTTTCAAATGCGACAAAAGGCACAACACGCTGCTACATTTGGAATCTGGATCCAAGGAACTACAAACCCAAATTGTAGCATCTGCAAATTCTAAAAACATCAATCTCCTCGCCACAGCAAAGGTAGCAGTGAAAGGAAACAATGGACAAGAAGCCACGTTCAAGGCTCTGCTAGATTCTGGATCACAAATTAACGTGATCTCGGAAAGGCTGGCATCTTTGCTGTCACTAAAACGACACGATACCACACTTCGAATCGAAGGTATCGGTGGACAGCCAAAAACAAGCAGGGCTCGAGTCAATGTGCTAGTAAAATCGCTGCACAATGATTACACAATGCGACTCGAAGCTTTCATATTACCGCATATAATCAACGATCAACCATCCCAAGCCATAAACAATGCAAGCTGGAATGTACCTGACAACATGCCGTTGGCGGACCCACAGTTCAACAAGCCGGGTAAAATAGACCTGCTGATCGGCGCTGAGCATTATTATTCATTATTGCTCCAACAACAGCATAAAATACCCACTGGTCCTATAATGCAAAAGACCGAGTTGGGATGGGTTGTGGCTGGAAAAATAAGGGCCTCAAATAAATCCGCAGCTATTTGTGCAGTTACCACAGGAGAAGAAACAAATGCCATAATGGAACGATTCTGGACACTCGAGAACTTCGAAAACACTGAAAGGCAACTAACACCGAGTGAAAAAAGATGTGAAAGACATTTTATCGATAATCTGCAAACCGCTGCTGATGGACGGTTCATAGTAAAGTTGCCGTTTTCCGAACACTCTTCAGCCTTGGGGCCCTCGTTGGAAATTGCAGAAAAAAGGTTCATTTCGTTGGAAAAAAGGACAAAAGCAGAAACTTGGAAGGGATATGTAGACTTCATGAAGGAATACGAGCAATTGGGACACATGAAACATGTCCCTCGCGAACTCCTCCCATCGAAGAACTACTTCATTCCTCATCATTGTGTGCTAAAGCCAGATAGCAGCACCACAAAACTAAGAGTGGTCTTCGACGCATCATGCAAGACATCGACGGGAAAGTCCTTGAACGACATATTGCAAGTTGGACCAACTGTGCAAAGCGATCTGATGGCAATACTTCTTCGATTTAGAACGCATAAGTATGTCTTTACGGCTGACATAGAAAAAATGTATCGGCAAATATGGATAAATCCAGAAAATCAATTCCATCAGATGATAGTTTGGAGAAATAATCCCAACGAAGAATTAAGGTATTACCGCCTAAAAACTGTCACATATGGCACAGCATCCGCTCCGTTTCTGGCAACCAAAAGTTTAGATCACCTTGCCAAATTAAACGCCAACAAGCTACCACTAGGATCAGCGGCATTAAAGAATGATTTCTATGTGGACGATTGCCTGACAGGAGCAGACTCAACGCATGAAGCAGTTCTAATTCAGGAGGAGCTAAACAAAATACTGCTTCCCTCAGGGTTTAAGCTGCGAAAATGGTGCTCAAATAATGAGCAAATCCTAAAGGGAATCCCAAAGGAAGACACTGTCAATGATGTTCATCTGGGTGAATCACTGGACCATCACTGTGTAAAAACTCTGGGTCTTATATGGATGCCCAAAAAGGACCAGCTCCGTGGAAGAACCCAAGGCAGCCAAACAACACAAATAACCAAGCGAGTTGTGTGCTCCGAGTTAGCGCAAATATTCGACCCATTGGGCCTATTTGCACCTGTCGTTGTACGAGCAAAAATATTTATGCAGCATCTATGGGAAGAAAAATTTGACTGGGATGAAAAATTGCCAACACATTTGTGCAATGAATGGCAGTCCTACAGAGAAGACATCCAAGAGCTGAATGAAATGCAGATTCCAAGGCACGTTTACGATGGAAAAACACCGTCAAGCAAGGAGATACACACATTTGTGGATGCATCAGAAAAGGCGTACGGAGCTGCAGTTTATATACGAGCCACGTATAAAAACAAGCAAATATCTGTTCGACTACTGTGTTCAAAATCGCGAGTTGCACCAACGGCAAAACAGTCGTTGCCACGCTTAGAACTCTGCGCTGCAGTACTTGGCGCAGAACTCACTGAACGTGTCCGAAAGGATCTTCGGTTAACCCCCGAAACAGTGAAGGGATACTTCTGGACAGATTCCACGGTAGTACTAGCATGGATAAACGCCCCAGCTTCAACATATCATACCTTCGTGGCCAACCGCATTGCCAAAATTCAAGCCTCCTCACAGCCATCACAATGGAACCACGTCTCATCAACAAACAATGCGGCTGATGTGCTCTCCAGAGGAACTACCGCAAGGAAACTACCCAACGACAGCAAATGGCTTTATGGACCTCTATTCCTCCATGGCCCACGAGAAAGGTGGATCACGTCTCCAATAGTCCCACCCAGCAATCTGGAACGAAAGACAAAACATGTGGGCATGGCAATCGCTCAAGCAACGCAAGGAGAAGAGATATATAATTGCAAGCATAGCAATTCATTCCATAAATTACAACGGATCGTAGCCTACATGTTGCGGTTCTGTTATAAGGAGCGGAGAAGCTCAACCACAGCCCTATGTGCAATGGAACTGGATAACGCACGAACAATAATCTTGCGAACCATACAACAGACAGAGTTCGCGAGCGATCTAAAAAATCTTCGTCGTCATAACATTGTCGACAAAAAGAGCGTTATCAGCTCATTGACACCACGTCTAGAAAATGGTCTCATTCGCGTCGGAGGTAGATTGGAGCACTCAGAACTACCATATGACGCCAAACACCCGATCTTGTTACCATACAATGATCCGATTGTAAAAATGCTGCTGAGAGAACTACATGAAGACAACATGCATTGCGGCGCCCAAGCCTTAAGAGCGATTGCACGGCAGCAAGTATGGATTCTCAAGGATAAAACCATGGCCAGGAATATAATACATGGCTGTGTTAAATGCACCAGAGCCAAGCCCAAGCTAATGCAGCAAATAATGGGAAACTTACCGGCTGAGCGAGTCACACAGGCTCGACCTTTCCTCAGCACTGGCGTAGATTACTGCGGACCTTTCTGGATCCACCATAAGATAAGAGGAAAAAGGCCTGATAAAGCATATATAGCAGTCTTCTGCTGCTTCGCCACAAAGGCGGTTCATCTGGAATTGGTGAGCGATCTAACGACAGATGCATTTCTGGCAGCTCTTCGGCGCTTTTTGGGTCGTCGTGGGAAATGTCAAACGATCCACTGCGACAATGCTACAAACTTCATCGGCGCCAATAACCAATTAAAGGACTTATAAAGGGCCATCTATTCTGATAAGTCTGCAAAGCAAATTATTGAGCACTGCAGCAAAAGGCAAGTGAACTTTAAGTTCATTCCACCACGCGCACCATCATTTGGCGGACTATGGGAAGCAGCAGTAAAATCAGCGAAAAGATTGCTGCTCACCACCACCACAACTGCAAATCTAACATTCGAAGAGCTCAACACAGTGATAGTCGAAATTGAAGCCGTACTCAACTCACGCCCAATCACTCCGTTGTCAAATGACCCAACAGACATAACAGCACTCACCCCTGGACACTTCCTAATTGGAGAACCACTAACTGCTCCTCCAGATGCAAACATTGATTTAGGTGGAAAAACACTGGTGAAACGCTGGGAGCAAGTCTCCAGAATAAAACACTTATTTTGGAAACAATGGTCACAGGAATATTTACAAGAGCTTCAGTATCGCCACAAATGGAAAACTTCAACACATGACATAAAGGAAGGTCTGCTGGTGATAGTCATGGAAGATAACCTGCCAACAATGCAGTGGCCATTGGGACGGATCATAAAAACATATCCAGGATCAGATAATCACATCCGAGTTGTGGACGTGAAAACAGCATCTGGAGTATATAAACGATCCATCAATCGACTCGCGCCATTATTCCCAGAAGAAGAAGCTGTCAAACGCCCCCCAACCAAGGACAAATTCAACGAAGATAACGAACCTCCCACACAAAGGAGAAAACTATCCCTGCCGTCAGTCACAACAATGCTAATAGCAATGCTGCTAATATTACCACTAGCGCTATCTGAGCCAATTGCAGTTACAAAATTTGCCAATAAGCCTGGAATTTTCTATGAAAAAATTGGTACATCGAAGATGGCGATTTCTGAGTGGACGATACTAACGTATTACGACCTATATTCATATAATCAAGACATGAAAACATTCTCAACTGGAGTAACCCAACTCGGATATATGTGCCCGGAGCTACAAAACAAGGAAGCATGCAACTCAATGTATCAGCACTTTCATCATACACTTGAAGAACTTCAAGGCGAGAACGCATTAATGGGAAGTTCACGGCAACGCAGATCCCCATTTGACTTCGTTGGAAATATCGCGAGCAGCATGTTTGGGGTACTCGACTCAAACTATGCAGAAAAAATGTCAGAAACGATTGAAACGGTAAAAACAAACGAAGTCTTCCTACTGGAGTTGTTCAAAAATCACACCTCAATACTTGATGCAACAATTAACGTGATAAGACGAGATAAGACATCGACAGACAAACGGCTTAAGCTATTGGAACAGCATATCGACACCATAAATAAGGAAAAAGGAAAGTATTCTGGAGCTCACCTTCAGGAAGCCAGCATAATGTTAACTGCCTCACTAACACTGCTCGCTGCAAGTCTTGAACGCATACAAGCAGATATAGTTGACGTGTTAACGGGTATACGACATAGAGCAATCAGCCCAATATTAATCTCGCCCAAACAATTAAGAAATCAACTTGACCAAATACGGGACCATCTTCAACCAGATCAAATGCTACCCGTCTCCACTGCTGATGTGATCCAAATATATAGAATCATGCGAGTTGAAGGCACCACAACTAATGGACACGTCATATTCAAAATCACGCTGCCCTTAGTTTCAACAACGGAACTAGAAATCTTCAGCATCGTGCCAATACCGTTCATAAATACAGAGGGCTGGAGCATCGTGGACATAAAAACACCCATCATTGCGATCAACAACCATAGAGATCAGTTTGTGGGACTCACACCTGAAGACCTACAACGATGTATCATGCTTCCAAGCAATAGCTATATTTGCTTTGACCACCAGGTAACTTTTAGTGTCGAGAATCGATGCGAGTTCCAGTTGTTCAACAACATAACAACGACCTTTTGCCAGACGATACACATGAGAAGCAAGGTTAACTGGTCCAGAACCCACCAGCCGAATAAGTGGATCTTTGCTACAAACAAAACAGTGGAGTTGAAGGCGGTGTGCAACAATATTCCATCCACCATACAACTGAATGGAACCGGACTTCTCACATTGTCCGCCGGATGCACCGCTCGAAATGCAGACATCAGTATCACTTCGTTCGGGGCAACAATTAGCAAAGTTCAAATCTCACACGCACGATTTGGCAACCTAGATCCCACCGATTCCACTACTACAGTACCAACCCTGCAACAAACCTCCAGCATGGATATGGTGGACCATGAGCTCACAGATCTTCAAAGGCAATTGAAGACAAACCTGCAGCTCAACCTACCTCGTGAAGACAACAACATCCAACATCACCACATAGCTGCTTATGTGGGATTGTTAATATCACTACTGTTTGTAATAGCAGCCATCTGGAAAAACCAAAAGGTTTTATGCAAACCATGGTCAACCTCACCAACACCAGAAGACACCAAGGAACCTCGACATCCAGAACCCTCCCCACGGAATTTCTCGTTCGAGTTAAGTGATAGTTGAATCACCGATTCAACGGCCGGGAGAATGTTAAGACCTACCGTAATACCTAAATATGCCACAACACTTTTGACCTAAATGTAACATTAATATTTGCATAATACATAAGAAATACACACACCAAATATATAAAAAACGTCCAATTGACACTTTAACAATATTTAGGCTAGCAAGACAACAACCACAAAGTTGTTGACTGCGCACATGCACTTATTGCTTACTGCATGCGAATGATCGCATACAGTATAAATGCTTACTACACTGACCTAAATTAAGTAATAATCAATAAGCACTTTTTATACCAATGTTATTCATATAAATAGACCATAAGTTTGCTCAATAAAACAGTCTCAGACAGAACCCCACCCGTGGTAACTCTTTTGTGACTCATTCTCCGCTGCCTACCTAGTTCAAGTGCTAGGTACGGCAAACAAACCAGAATTCAGTTTATGTGCTGCAATTCATACAATTACTGATCCTTGTGATCATCAAGTATATTATGAAGATAAACGACTTTATTTCTTATGTCTATTGTTATACAACCATCGATCGCTTAGCTGTCTATTCCTTTGGTAAACTCGTTGATAATTACAAATATATTGAGCATCGATTATTGGTAGACATATTAAGTCCCTGTACCCATTAAATGGGTAAATAGGGGGTACTAAATCTGTACAAATGTATGTAACACGCAGAAGGAGACATCTTCGAATCTATTAAGTATATATATTCTTGACCAGTATCAAAAGAGATTTGGATTTGCCTATGTCCGCGTTAATCTCGGCAACTATAAAAGCTAGATACACCAAATTTGGAATGTAGGTTCATGTATACTATACGCCGATCAAGGTTGTTTCCAATTTCAGATATCTCCCACCGTTCCCCCGCAAATCGATTGAAACGCTTAACACCAACAATTTTAAAGATATAGCTTTGGAATTTGGCATGTATAATACTTTGCTCACTCTTAATCTACTGTTCAAATTATAAGTCGATCGGATAATTAACAAGGAAGTTATTCACAAAAGAAGATTCAGTACTGCAGCGAAGTGGAAAGAAGCAGCACAGACACCACTTGAAATGCCTTGCTTGCGCTGTCGCTTGTGAATGTGTGTGTGTATGTATAAATGTACGAATATGCGATCGAAAATTTTTGACCTGGTTGCAGGGAGTTCTGTAGTCGCATATACTCGACTGTAGCATTCTTACTTGTTTGCCAATCTTTCCGTATCCAAAAAATTTAAAGCAATCGGTTAAACTAACTATTTCATAAAATATACATATGTCATTACATTGCATCATGTGAGTATGGGTATTTGTGGGTTATTATACATGTACATATGTATATCTATACATATATACAAAATTTTATGTTTTTTCTTTTTTAAATCTCTTGGACATTAATGTACTCAAAGGGCAGTACATTCAAGTGGCCCAACGACACCAAGCACGGGCTTGTTAACGCGCGGACCCAGGCAAAATGCAACCCACCACCCACCTAACCGAACGAAAATCGCGGAAAGATAAATAAGTACAAACTAAATAAAATTTCTACATAAATTAAACAATAGACAAAAAGTAACTATAGATGACACAAGTAACATAAAAGTGAAGTTCTGAGTATGGAAGTAGAAGTAGCATTACATATTATACTTTCCTGATGAACCTTGTGCTGGGGACAGCAAATTCAAAACGCACATTAAAGAATAGGTCGAAAAATGCAGTTTAGTAATGAGGGTGTCGCTAAATTATATCGGCCAACGCCTAACAAAACCCAGGACACCAAAGGCACGATTAGCGGTGGAAGAGATATGTTTGTCAAATTTTAGCTTGGGATCTAAAAGGATACCCAAATCATTAACTGACTCAATTCGAACAAACGCCTTATCATTAAGAGTATAATTATTTAAAAAGGGCATTCGCCTATAAAAAGACATTACGTTATACTTACCACAATTAAGATTTAATAAATTTACCCGACACCACGCTATGTCATCAGTAAGCGACATACACAATTTAACATCATCGGCATACATCAGCAGTGATTTATAACAGAAGAAAGGTCATTTATGAACAATGTAAACATTCAAAACTCGAAAAGTTTGTACCGATTGAGCTAAAATTTTGACACAATATACAGTTCGCTTCAAGGATTGTTTTGGTCAACGACCACCACGGGCGGAAAACTGTTGTATGAAACTTGAAAATTTTACTCCAACCCGTCTCCAAAGACGGGAAATGTGCTTAAATACGCTTATTGTGTAAGAGAAAATTTATGTTAGATCGGCTAGAAAAATTAGAAAAATTTTGGTAAGCTATTTTTGAATATTTGTTACGAATAAGGCAAACTCAACATCTCTGCGGTGGTGTGGAAATGAGCAACTAAATGATTATTTAAATTTAACAAGAAAGATCGACTATCTTAATTAATTAATTCTCATACAATACTTAATTTTTGTCTGATTGGTCCGATTGGACCGATTTTGATAAAATTATAGGAAACTATTTGAAGTATAATAAAACTGTCACTTAGTTTGGATAAAATATTTGTATAAACAAAAAGTTTGATATAGTGGTCCGCTTTTGACCGAATTTGGTCAGATTTTATAAACTCTCTAGAGACTCTGTTTGAAAAAGTTTGGTAAGGATACCTTTATAAACAAAAAAGTTTTTCTTACAAAACATAGTTGTCGACCGATCATTCCTATGGCAGCTATATGTTATAGTGGTCCGATCCGACCGGTTCCAACATATGTACTGCCTGCAGCAAAAAGAAAGGTCTGTGCCAAGTTTTAACCCGATAGCTTTAAAACTGAGAAACTAGTTCGCATAGAAACAGACGGGCATCGCTATATCGACTCGGCTATTCATGCTGATTCAGAATATATATACATTGTTGGGTCGGTAACGTCTCCTTCTGACCATTACACATTTGGAGACAAAATTATAATACCCTTTTCTAGGGTATAAAATCAATATAGTTAGAAAGTGCGAGCCGCGGGGGTATATATGTTTGTATACCTATAGTATATATATATAAACATTTATAGGTATAGTTTTGAACAGTGAACAGGGTATATATTAGTCAAGCACAGTCAAATGTACAATTTTCAGTGTATTTTTTTTTTTTTTGCTTGCGGCTTTAGAGGATATACTTTATAAGCATTGATAATTTGGGCCATAATGTGCAATGAAATTTACTCGCTTAGCTTTTGTTAATTTTTGTGACCGGCTTTTTGCAACAACAGCAACATTAGCAATTGCAACAGCGAAACCATATATTTACCCAATTAAGGTATGTAGTGCAGTTAAGCAAAATTGTAGATGATTGGCGCCTTCTTGCATACTTTTGTCAAAATAGGCCGATGCTTGATCTCGTATATGACGTAATGTTGTTTGTCTTTTGGTATTTACACCCTGTACCCATAAAATGGGTAAAAAGGGGGTATTGGATTTGTGCAAAAGTATGTAACATGCAGAAGGAGACATCTCTGACCCTATAAAGTATATATATTCTTGATCAGTATCAAAAGAGATTTCGATTTGGCCATGTCCATCTGTCTATCCGTCTGTCCGTCCGTCCGTTTGTCCGTCTTTCCGGATGAACGCGTCGATCTCAGCAACTATAAGTGCTAGAGACACCAAATTTGGAATGTAGGTTCATGTATACCATACGCAGATCAAGTTTGTTTCCAATTTGAGATATCTCCCCCCGTTCCACCGCAATTCGATAAAAACGTTTTACAGCTCCTATCTCAGACTGACTGGTCCCAGCTTTGCATGTGTAGAGACATGAACAGTGCAATTAAAATTTTTTACTCTACTTTAAATTCATTATTTGATATTTGCGTCCCGTTGCTTAAGCCATCAAGGTCTAACAAACCTCTGTGGTTTACACGGGATTTAATTAACTTGAAAAATAGAAAGTCGAGACTGTACAAGAAGTTCAAGGAATCTGGCTCTTCCTCGGACTTCTCGCGCTATTTGATTACCGGATCTAACTTCTCTGCACTTAATTTACACTGTTATAGCAACTACCTCAGGAGTTACAGTTTCAGCGGGATCCTAGAAGGTTTTATAACTTCGTTAATGCGAAACACTTCCATCAGCTGTTGTTTTTTTTTTTTTTTTTTTTGATAAAAAGACAGCTGACTCAGACTCAGATTTGATAAACATATTTATTTATTTTTTATGCTACGTGATAATAAAATCACTTTCATAAATTTCTTGAGCAAGGAACAGAAAGATGCAGGAGTCAAACAGTGTATTAAATTATTGTATTAATTTTAGGCAAGCCTTTACCAGAATTCATTAAGCTTAGCTTAATTCTAGCAACCTTCCTGCAGGCGTCCTCCCAAAAATCCAATTATCCGATGGATGGTGTCGGACAAGCCTTCTTCTCAAATACGGCCTTGCTAGGCGAGTAGCCAAGGAGTTGGTGTGGGCCAGAAGCCTTCCCCTGTATCGATCAGCAAAATTGCTGATTGTCGCGCACACTGGCAATACTCCAAGGTCATTGTAAATGGTTTTGTTGCGCACATAATATGGAGCGTCCACAATTCTCCGGAGAATTTTGCTTTGGCACAACTCGATCCGTTGGATTGATGTGCTACATGCTGTGCCCCAAAGGTTAATGCCCCAATTGAGAGTGGGCATAATGATGGCCTTAAAGAGGCGGATTTTAGCTGCGAGGGAAAGCCCACTCCCAGGCCTAAGTAGCCAGTCCATCCGTTTAGCCTTTTCACGCGCCATAGCACAAGCACGAAGTATATGCGGCTTCCAAGTAAGCCGCCGGTCCAAAGTAACTCCCAGATATTTCACTTGGGTGAGGTGCTTGATTCTGCTGCCATTCAGCGATATTTGCGTGGAGTTCAAGCGATTGAGAGAAAACGTTGCATGTTGACTCTTTTGCGTATTTATGGCAATGTTCCAGCGCGAGGCCCAGCACTCATACTCGTTCAGGAACTCCTGAACCATTGCCGAAGCTTTCCTCCTGCACGAGCTGGTAGCGAGGAAGGCCGTATCATCCGCATAGGTGGCAGTCAAAGTACGACGGCAACTTGGAAACGGAAGATCTGAGGTGTAGATCGTGTATAATACAGGGGCCAAAACGCTACCTTGGGGGACTCCAGCAGATATCGGCTTAATAGACGACTTAGAATCTCGTATTTCCACGAAGAATGTTCGTCCAATTAAGAATGATCTTAGAATGAGGAGCAGATCTGGTGAGAGGAGCGGAGTCAGCTTGAACAAGAGGCCCTCGTGCCAGACTCGGTCGAATGCCTGCTTAACATCCAAAAAGACGGCCGAGCAGTATTTACCCCGGTCAAAAGCTTCCAAAATATGGTTGGTGACCCGATGTACTTGCTCTATGGCACTATGGATACTTCGAAACCCAAATTGATGGTTGAAGGGCAAGCTCGAAGGCATCGATGTTCATTAGCCTGCGCAGAAGCATTCTCTCAAAAATTTTGGAAAAAGTTGGAAGAAGGCTAATGGGTCGGAAGGAATCAGGCGAGTGATGACTCATTCCCTTCTTAGGAACCATGACAATAAGCGCCGTTTTCCATTGGGAGGGAAAGTGAGAGAGCTGGAGCATGGCATTAAAAATATTTGCAAGAGCTGCGATAGCTTCATCCGGGAGGGATTTTATGGTCTTGCCATCTAGGCCGTCAAATCCAGGAGCTTTACTAGGCTTAAGCCGTTTAATTTGTTCGACTATTTCAGGCACGTCAATTGGAGGTATTGAAACGTTTGGGCCAGGGATAGCTCCAGCAAAAGTGGTAGTAACATCCACCTCCTCTTCAGTTGCCATGTCAAATGGAGTAAACCTATCAGCAAGGTCACAAGCAAACTCCTCGGCAATGTCCGCGTCTAATTTGGCCCAGGTTCCATCTCTCCGCAGTAAGGATGGGTTGCCTTTTAAGGCTTCGAGTGCACTTCCAAAGAGCAAACCCACTGTCCTGGTCAGGGTCTATTAAGCGTAGCTTCTCTACGAAAAAATCGGACTTAGCCTCAAAGAGCGCCTTCCGTAGTAACGTGGTAGCAGTCTTAAATTCAGCCTGATCCAAGGGGTGCCGAGTACGCATCCATCGTCGTCTTAGCTCGCGTTTACTTCTGACGAGGGCAAGGATCTCGGGTTTTAAAGAAGCCCGAACTGGTCTAGAAGAGAGAGTATTCCACTGGTTGATCATGGCGGCAGCAGCAGCAGTGTGAATTTTGCGGACCAGCTCCTCAGCAGCTTCGTCAATGCCAATGGTCGTAGTCAGATCACATTGGTCGTTAGCTAAAAGGGAAGCCAGTTTGCTTTTGAACAATTTAATGTTAGAGCCTCGAGGGAGAAGCCGGGGTTTGCAGCTATAGGTGGAGACCTCAGCAGAGAAGTGTATTATTAGCGGCAAGTGGTCCGAGGAGAGCTCATAAGACTCATTTATGGTAAGATAAGCGTCAGGGATCCCAGCGTAGACAGCAAAGTCGATTGCTGAAGGATTCCTATTTCTGTCACCAGGGAAGTGAGTAGGTCCGCCGGTTGCAAGAATTTGGAGCCTAGAGCTAGTGATGAAGGAGTGAAGCGTGGGGCCTCTGCTGCAAGATCTCCAACATCCCCAAAATGAGTGATGAGCATTCCAATCGCCGGCTATTATGAACTTGTCAGTAAGCTGTCCGAAAAGTTGGGAGAATTCATTTGCAGTCCATTGCTGGGCGTGACCCGGTGGGCAATAGATAGCACCCATCACAATATTACCCAACTCAGTGGTTACCATGGCGGCAACCGATTGTAAATGGACAAGTTCATTTTTGTAGTGAAGGCTGTAATTAAAGTTAGAGCGAATCAAAATGCCTGCTCCTCCACGCAGGCGGTCAGCGGGATGATTTGCAAGCAGTAGGTCATATCCAAATATTCTGAAGTTCGAGCGGCTATTAAAGTGTGTCTCGCTGATAAGCATAACGTCAATTTTGTTTGTTTGAAGGAATAGCTCCAGTTCGTGCGCTTTAGCGTTGAGGCCATTGGCGTTCCAAAGGGCAATGTTGACTCCAAAACTAGTCATGATGGACTTGAGAAGGAGCAGAAAAAGCAGACAGGGCTGCAGGTTGATGGAGAGATGGTGCAAGATGGCCAGGCAAAAGACCCATGAGCGTGTTCATAACCTGCATTAGTAATGTCATCATCTGATCCAGTCGAGATAAGAGCTTATCCATTGAAGAGGATTGGGATTGCGCATCCTTTTGCTGGGCGGCTTGCAGGCTGAGTATCTGGTGTAGCAGACGGTCCTGAGCAGGCTGATGATGCTTAGGCGGAGCGCTGATGACATCATGGCGAGGAATAGCAGCAGGCAGAGGGCGGGTGGGAGCTCTCGACACCACAGGGCTACCCAAAGTAGGCCATTGCGAAGGGTCTTGATCGGGGATGGCCGAGAAGCCAGCGCGATCAGTTAGCTGCTGATTAAGACTTAGGCCCTGAACAGGGTGATCTGGGCTTGAAAGATTCCAGACATTGGTACGTTGAGTGGGACCCTGGGCTGGGCGCCGCAGGGGGGCTGTTCTGGCAGAAGCGCTACCTTTGCGTCTGCTAACAGCTTCATGATAAGCAGGACACCCACGATAACTTGCAGCATGATTCGAGCCACAGTTAATGCAGAAGTAGAGTTCTTTGGTGACCGCCACACAAATGCCCTCTTCCTTAGCGTCGTGGTTTCCACCACATTTAGCACATTTAACTGCCTTCGAGCAGTAAGACCGAGTATGGCCAAAGTCCTGACAACGGAAGCATCTAGGAACGTCCTCACGCCTGTTGGGCGGCTCAAACGTGACAACTTGGTGATTGATGATCTTGACATCATATATTGTCTTGTTGTTAACGGCAGGTTCGAGCTCGATAAAGAACAGATTTAGTTTTTTACCGGAAGTTCTTGACGTAGCATTGTGGATATTTCGAACCTTATGGTCCAGGGCAGTAAGGTTGTCAGCAATGTCCGACTTGTCAGTTTCCGAATGCAATCCACGAACAACCACCCTAAACGAGCGCTCCTCTTTTGGTTGCCAAGAGTTATAGGGAATGTTGTTAGTCTGAAGAAGCTCCTGAATTTTGCGATAGGAATCGCCATCCTCAACGGTGAGCCTGGCTGAAGAACTGCCGATATTCCTGAACTTGAATTTATTAGTCACAGATTTAACCAAATTAGTGATGTCTCGAAGACCAGTGAGTCATGCGATGATAAAAGGGGGTGGCCGGGTACGAGGAGTAACATGGGCACGAGATGTATCCTGGATGCGAGAGGCTGGGTGTCCAGAAAGAGGAGGAGCAGCCTTAGCCGCAGTAGTTTCAAGCGAATCCACATCCATATCATCGTTTTCGTCAGACGATAGCAGAGCAAAACTGTTGCCATGCCCAGCATAAGCCAGAGGGGCAATTTTTTGCGACTTAAAGATGCTACCAGGAGGAGGGGAAGGAGGCTTTCTCTTCACAGAAGCCAAATTTCCACGTTTTCCAACATCTGGGCCAGTCGCGCCTGGTACACAAGAGGTTAAAACAGCAGGAACATCTGCTGTGGGGCATAGGGTATTATCATAAACAGTGGCAGTTTTATTCACGGGCACAGTAGAGGGAGTATCCAGATTCTTCTTTTTCCTCAGACTTTTCAGTTTATTAGTGCGCTCAAAATCAGCAGCGGATTGACTGATCCAATCAGGCGCAGGGGATTTAGGAACCATAGCAGTATTGGCAGACGATATCTTAGGTATCTTCGATCCCTTGCTAGCCCCAATAGAACACGGGGAGATAGTAGATAGTTGATGACGTGTCAGAGTCTGACGATAAAAGAGCTTCTTCTTCTGACTCGGAGTTAGGTGGAGGGAGATCAACTTCAGGTCTTCCCAAATCAAAGCGAGAGGCCTTAGCCTGCTTACAGGCCAACAGGGTAGCTGACTTAGTAGACTTTGTCTTCCTACCCTTGGAGGACCTGGTTAATGAATTATCCGTTGTTTCATTCTGCATGCTCATGAAGCAAGTGGGATTATCCCGAGGGGGGGCCGTCGAATAGGGAAAGTCAACGCTAATTCCAGGGAAAAGTTAAAAGTCAGTATATTATTGGTCACGGAAAAATTAGAAATTTATAAAATTTTAGGAGCTCTCTAAAACACGTCCGTTCAGTACGAACACAGCCTACCGAATGATCAGGCTATTGCCGAACTTTTTCAAACGACTTATAGTTCACAACCTTATCAATTGCTTTCGCCTTATTCTTATCAGGTAATTTACTCCAATTGCATTTTTGGGCCTTTAATCACTGAAAGCTCACTTTCACGTGATTTAAAGGCTATTAAGCCCGTATTTTCAACGGGACCTGATGAAGTACCAGGCTGTGTGCTCAAGTACTGTGCTGAAGGTATTTTTAAGCCATTATATTTCCTTTTTACAATGTCCGTGGAGTTGTGCTCTTTCCCCAATATTTGGAAAGAGTCATTTATTATTCCTCTCCATAAAAAAGGAAACAAGTCTAATGTTGAGAACTATAGAGGTATTTCTAAGTTGTCTCCTATTCCTAAGATTTTTGAGAAATTAATAACTTCTCAACTTCAACATTTATGTAGATCTATAATTTCACCCAGCATGGGTTTGTGAAATATAGATGTACTACCACTAACCTATTGGAAATCACTCCTCTTGTTATTAAGGGATTTCAATCTAAAATGCAAACAGATGTCATTTATACTGATTTCAGTAAGGCTTTTGATTCTGTTAATCATTCTCTTTTACTTCATGAGCTTCATCTCCTGGGATTTCCAAATAACTAAATTCTTTGGATCTCCAATTATTTAGCTCTTAGATCGCAAAAGGTTTATTTCAAAGGCTTAGTCTCTAAGACTGTTCAAGTTACTTCCGGAGTTCCACAAGGAAGTCATCTTGGCCCCTTCTTATTTACTCTGTTCATAAATGACCTTCCATCTGTCATACATTACTTTTGGGTGCTGATGTATGCCGATGATATTAAACTTTGTCTTTCTATCTGGTCAAAGGTTGCAGACAGGTCTTGACAGTTTTCAAGCCTGGTGTCGGGCAAATTTATTAAATCTTAATTGTGGTAAGTTATGTAACGTAAAGTCTTTTTATAGGCGAATGCCCTATTTACTCCATGTTCAAATAATTATCGTAATTCACTCTCGGGTGCTGATGTATGCCGATGATGTCAAACTTTGTCTATCATCTACTGATTTCCTATCTGGTTAAAGGTTGTAGACTGATCTTGATAGTTTTCAAGCCTGGTGTCGGGTAAATTTATTAAATCTTAATTGTGGTAAGTGTAATGTAATGTCCTTTTACAGGCGAATGCCTTCTTTTAACAGTTATATTCTTAATGGTAAGCCGCTTGTTCGAATTGAGTCGGTTAATGATTTGGGTATTCTTTTAGATCCCAAACTTAAGTTTGACAAGCATATCTTTTCCACCGCTGATCGTGCCTTTGGTGTCCTGGGTTTCATTAAGCGTTGGTCGAAAGAATTTAACGATCCCTACATTACTAAAACTCTATATACTTCTCTTGTTCGACCTATTCTTGAATATGGGTCTTGTATTTGGTGTCCCCAATACAGGATTCATCAGGATAGATTAGAATCGGTACAAAAACAATTTCTGCTCTATGCACTCCGGGGTCTTAACTGGAATCCTAATACTCGCTTGCCTTCCTATCGTAGTAGACTCTTACTAATCAATCTGCCTTCTCTTTCTGATCGTAGAACAGTGCTTGGTGTGATTTTCTTTCACAAACTAATTAATGGGAAAATTGATTCTTCTGAATTATTCAGCCAAATTAGTTTTGCAGTTCCGATCAGATGTTCTAGAAACTTTCTACCACTTTCTCTTCAAACTTGTAGTTCTAATTATGCTATTCATAACTCCTTTCGAATCTTATGCTCTAACTATAACAATCTTTTTCATCTAGTAAGTAATGCTAGTTCAATTTCTACACTTAGAACTTTACTCTTACGTTATTTATGGGATTTAGCATGTATAATACTTTAGTCACTCTTAATCTACTGTCAAAATTTCAAGTCGATCGGATAGTAAACACGGAAGTTATTCAACAAAAAAGATTTAGTACTCAAGCGAGTGGGGGAAGAAGCAGTACAGCCATGACTTAAAATGCCTCGCTTGCGCTGTTGCTTGTGTGTGTTTGTCTTTGTGTATGTGTGTGTCTATGGTTAAGTGTACGAAGGTGCGATCGGAAATTTTCGACCTGGGTACAGGGAGTTTTGTAGTCGGGGGTACTCGACTATACCATTCTTACTTGTTTGTCTTGTGTGTCCGTCAACAGATTTTTTCTGTTTGTGTGTGCTTTGTACGCGTACATTAGGTGTTTGGATTGTGCGTCTGGCATAGTGGAGCAGATAGGGGGATTAAGTAGATCAGAATACGATACAATAGGTACCGCCAACGCAGAGGTCCAAAGATTTTGCGAAGAGTTTTTCTCGCGAACACGCCAAGAGCAGCTGCATCTGATTGTGATACTGTCCAGGCTTCCGCATCGTATAGAAACACTGGAAGAATAAGCGTCTTGTAGTCTTGTCTTTGTCGGTCGAAAGAGGACTCTACTGCTGGTTTGCATACTCAGCCCAAAGTAGCTCCTGTTGGCAAGTGTTATTCTCCGCTTAATCTGCAGGCTGACATTATTGCTGTTAGTCACAACAGAGCCATGGTAAGCAAATTCCTTAACGGACTCAAAGCTATAGCTTTATGCAGTCAGCTGAAAATCAAGACACCGCGATTCTCTGCTAGAGCACACCATAAACTTTGTCTTGGCTATGTTTACTGCTATATCTACTTTAGCCGATTTCTTCTCGATTGCTCCAAAAGCCGCAATTACATCACACTTGGTGCGGCCAATGATGTCAATATCATCAGCGTAGCGATATCCAGCGAGCTGGACACATATATTTGTCAGTATTGTGCCGGACCGATGCACCTTAACCTTTCTTATAATACTCTCCATCAAAAGATTAAATAGCGTACCAGAGAGCTTGTCTGAGACCTCGCTTGGCATTAAAGGTTTCGGATTGGTAGTTTCCTACCTTGAGTGAGCTGGTATTGCTCAATGTCATTCTGCAAAGTTGCCTTAGCTTTGCAGGAATAACATAGGGCTATCGAAAGCAGCTTTGTAGTTGACAAAAAATGGTACGTGTCGTTTTGGTTTTCGTGTTAAGAATCTGGCCGATGGTTTTACCAGGTCGGAAACCGCACTGGTAAGGTCCAATCAATCAGTGCCTCAGCGAATGATTTTAGTTTCTCACACAATACGCTCGTGAGGACCTTATAATGCCACGATAATTGGCGCGCAATGTGGCATCATCATTCTTTAAAATGGGTCAAATGAGATTGAGGTTCCAGTCGTTGGGCATGCTCTCCATAAGCCATTTCATGCTGATGAGTGAATGCAAGCTCCCTACCAACTTATCGCCACCAGCCTTGAACAATTCAGCTGATAAGCCATCAGCACCTGGTGTTTTATTGTTCTTATGTCGCTGGATTGCGACCATGACTTCGGTATGACTTAAAACAGGTACGTCGACCTCATCATCGATTGGGGTTAGTGGTTAACTCAGTGCAAGGATCGTCGCTTGCTAATAAGCTAGAGAAGTGATCCTCCGTAACTTCAATAATATTCCTGCATCTGCGACCAAGTTTCCGTCATGATATCTGCAGGCAAGTGCTCCAGTCTTAAAACCTTGGGCCAGACGCTTAGCCCTCTGGTAAAAGTTACCAGCGTCATTCCTACTTCCACAACAATCTATGCTCTCACACTCACACGTTTCTTGCATCTTAAAAGACGTTTCTTCTCCCTTCTCCTCGTTCCTGCAAGCCTTTACCACAGCTCGTGTTGCTCCAACTTGCAGTGTTCTTCGATAAGCGACATGTTTTGCAGCCGCTGCTTCGCGACACTCCTGGTCGTACCATGGATTGCTTGCAGAAGGGCGCTGGAATCCAATCACTTCATCCGCTGAAACTCGCACCGAGTAGGATATGCGCGCCCACATAACGCTGGTGTTTTTAGGCATTGGTTTCGTTTTTCAGTTTTTTTCGACACACATAGCCGTGTGTGGACCTTAGCTGCAACAAGGAAGAGGTCAGAGTCGATGTTAGGTCCCCGACAGGATCGCGCGTCAAATATGCATAAATCACAACAAATTCAACCTGATTCCGAGTCAATCGATCAGGAGACAGCCAGAATGCTTTATAAATGTTGGGATAACGAAATCCAGAACTACGAACTACCATATTGTACGCTCCAGCAAAGCCTATTAGGGTGAGTCCATTGCTCGATGTGGTCTCATGCAGACAAAATCGTCCGACAGTTGCACTAAGGATCCCATCTCGCCCAACCTTGTCTTTGAAATCTCCAAGAAGGATCTAAATATCATGCGATGGCCATTGGCCGTACGCTCGTTCGAGCTCCGCATAAACAGCATCCTTAGTAACATCGTCTTTTTACTCGCTGTACCCATAAGATGGGTAAGAAGAGAGTACTAAATCTGTGCGCCAGCGCGGGGGTAAGATGAAGCACAGCCACCACCTAAAATGCCTCGCTTGCGCTGTCGCTTGTGTGTGTACTATGTGAATGTGTAACAGGACGAAGATGTGTTTGGAAATTTTAGACCTGTGTATAATCGACTATAGCATTCTTACTTGGTATTAGTTGACTGTATAACAGCATTGCACTGTGAATGTTGTTTTTTGGCGAAGTTATATTTATCATATTTATTTGGTAGCTTGTAGAATGGAACGTTTGTGAATTACGTTTGTGAATTTGCTACGTTTACGTGGGTGGTCATCCTTGCACAGAAAAAAAAGTTTAATATCAATTTGATAAGTGCTGGTTAATTTGACATTTTCCAAATATTATTATTTTCATATCATTTTGACCTTAAAATGTATAGCTAATCTCGAAATTCGAAAACAGTTTACGGTTAACTGCGGTTTGAATCCAGCAAGCGGCAAAATTGGGACGCCAAAGCTCAAATTTTCATATGAGACTTTTATTATAAGTATACTTATTTGTTGCAACAATAAATAATTCTAAAATAACAATGACACCCGTTCTTTCTCATTTTTATACATGTACGTGGTTTCGCTGACCGCACTTCATATAGCGCAGTGGCAAATATGGCTAAGTCACGGAGCTTGGAGCAAAAAGTAGACAACGGATCCCAGGTTTGAGTCCCCCAAGGATGGTGGAATTTGATTGGCATTTTTATAATTATTTCTTTCTTTACACAATTTGTACATATAATTCTAACACTAATAAACATTAAGCATTTCACTAATATATGCGGCTAAAATAATAAATAAATGCATAACGACGACGCATCTTCGGTGAAAATATTGTGATTTTCTATGATTGTACCTAATTTGCGTATAAGCGACATCTGTCTGTTCCCAGTCCTGTATAATTTGGTAGTTTGTGGGTTCGGAAGGAGATATAGATTTTGGTCATTTGCGAGGGAGAGGATACAATATTTAATTTTTCTGAAGATTTCGAGGAACCCGCAGCCACTGACGGATAAGCCTGTCATGCTTGATTAAGTGAAATTACTTCAGCCTTGCAGTAGATTTCATTTTACCACTTTACCAACCAAAAATATATATTAATTGTATACCAAATTTGGGTGAGGTTGTGAAAATATTGCGTTCACATAAACGAACAGACAGACGGGTATTGCACAACTTTTTATTTTAAATATATAATTTTTGAAACAGCTTATATTAATACTTTCACCAATTTATTATACCCTAGCAGAGGGAATTATAATTTTGTCTCCAAATGTGTAATGGTCAGAAGGAGACGTTACCGACCCAACAATGTATATATATTCTGTATCAGCATGAATAGCCTAGTCGATATGGTGATGTCCGTCTGTTTCTATGCGAACTCGTCTCTCAGTTTTAAAGCTATCATAATGAAACTTGGCTTCTTTTTGCGGCAGGCAGTACATATATTGGAACTGGCCGGATCGTACCACTATAACATATAGCTGCCATAGGAATGATCGGTCGACAACTATGTTTTTGTATCAAAACTTTTTTGTTTATAAATGTATCCTCACCAAACTCTCCCAAACAGAGTCTCTAAAGATTTATACAATCTGACCAAATTTGGTCAAAATCGAACCCCTGTATCGCTATAGCAAAATTTTTGTTTATACAAATATTTCATCCAAAATAAGTGAGACTTTTATGATACTTCAAATAGTTTCCTATGATTTCATCAAAATCGGAACACATGGCTCCCATAGGAGCAGTCAGACAAAAATTAAGTTTTGTATAAAAATTAATTCCTGCTAGGGTATATAGTTTCGGAACTCCGAAGATAGCTGTCCTTTCATGTTTTATTTTAAATATGGAAAATAAAGATGGACCTCTTCTTCTTGTAACGCTCGCCAGAATGGGATGTTCGGGTGATCTATGGGATAAACTCGCCCAATTATCAGGTGATGAGACATCTAGCAAAAAGAAGATTCAGTTGGAGCAAGCCCGGAAGGAAAAGCTTGAATATGTTGTGATTCCTGGCTTTGTTAAGGTATGGCTTTGGCTTGGCTTTGAATGGCATTGGCGGCTAAAACTGGTTTAGTAAGGATGACATTCCTGACATTGTTGACGAATGTCCTGATATTGACAAAGAATGTCCAAAGATTAAGGATGCATGTTCTGGTATTGACAAAGAATGTCCTAATATTAATGATACAAGTTCCGGCACTGACGATGTTTGTCCTGATATTAACGATAAATGTCCTGACATTAACGATATTTGTCCTAAGATTGACGAAGAAAGTCCTAATATTGAAGATAGATGGTTTGTCATAAGATTTTCAATAGGTGTCCGGACATTGACGAAAATATTCTGGCATCGACGATGAATGTCTTGAAACTGACGAGAAGTGTGTGATAAATTGGCGATTGACATAATATTTGATTTTAAATGTTCTGTGGTTCTATTGGTACTCGTGCTGCAATTTCTGTGTTTTTAGTTACTATTAATTAAACAAATATACAATATTTTAAATCAGAAATTTGTTCATAAGTGTGAGCCATGATGTATTGCGTACTTTATCGTACATTTTGGCTAATTCTATGCAAACTAGTCTCACGGCTGTAAAACTTTCATAATGAAACTTGGCAAATATGATTATTTTTTCAGCACGTAGTACATATTTATGTCAGATTGGATCGGTATATCATATAGCTGTAATAGGAACGATTGGGCGAGATTTGATGCTGAACTGACTTTTACAGGTTTTTATTATCAATTTGACTTGCCTTTGTTATATTTTAAAATTCCACTTCCTGGTGCATTTTGGCTTTGTGTTTCTGTTTCTATTGCCATGACCAGTTTAAGTATTACTTCTTTTCCCACTATATTTCATGGAGGATCCATTATCTCCTGATATTGATATCAGTTTGTACTTATGCGGTAACAGAACCCATAAAATGGGCTAACAGCATTGCAACATTGCTAGCAATTTGCAATTTGTGTTAGTGCCAAATGAGCTTACTACATTGTTGTTAGTAGTTATTGGCACTTTAGTGGTCCGTCTAGCAAGGTAATTCTGGCTGGTGGTATTGTCAGGCTAATAACTTTTAAGAGAAGGGGGCAAAGGCGCGGCCGACAGATGCATTTTCATTTCATCTGCATTTTAATGGGACTTTATTGTTGGCAGGGGGCTTATTGACAGTCCCCTGCAGTTAGTTAGTTACTCAATTCGATTCGATGTCGTACGACTCGTATGACTCCATCGGACTTCAATTCCTCACTCACAGTATCTCGTTTGACTTTTTACTTTGCAAAAAATCATATCTTCTGAGTGAAACAGGATATTGCCAAAATTGCAAAGCCATTTAACAGTCAATTTCCGTAGCTTTAAAATAAGATTATGACCAATAAAATCGGACAGAAGAATCCTTGTCTACAGGTCGTCAAAATTGCATTTTATTTTCATAGGACTTTGCATCATTGAAATGCATTGGAAGCACAATAGTTATCTAATATCATCAGTATTCCGATCTTAAAGATCTTTAATTTATTTCACGGAAATGGACTATAAAAGGCTCTTTAAGTTTAAACGATACCTTATTTGGTTCTATTATTCGCTATAGAATTCCCACATCAATTAAAAGAAGGACAATAAAAATCGAGTGAGCAGTTATAATTCTATCCAAAAACTAAACAATTCTCCCCAAAATGAAAAATGTTGTATGACCTCTACCACTAGCCACTGTGCGGCGGGCCAATTTACCATTATACTATTTTCCCTTCGGGAATATATTATATTGGGTTTTCGAAATGTTCGTCTGTCCGTCTGCCCGTATGAACGCAATTTTTTCCACATCCTTGTAGCTAGAGCAACCAAACTTGGTACACATGTTGGTGTATATCGTCAATTTATAAAGTGTCAAGATCGTCCTCTGTGGACTATTCACTGAGAACTCAACAAGTCACACAGCTACAGCACGCATTTATAAATACACAAATATCATACTGAACAAATAACAACAATAACAACAATGGACAGCCAACATATGCCCAAGCAGCACGAGGTGAAGCAAGCAACACGGTTATCTCAGTGCTAGATAGAATTGAGAAACTTTTTGAAAAACAGTACGAACAGATAAACAAAGTTGTATCCAAATTATGCAATTAGATTTACGAATAGCCATTTGGAATGCCAATGGGCTTTCCAGTCATTTAAATGAAATATATATTTTTCTAAGGTCGAATGATATTGACATAATGTTAGTTTCTGAGACTCAATCTAATAAGAAATCGTATTTTAAGATAAATGGTTACGATATTATAAAAGCAGACCATCCAAGTGGCAATGCTAGAGTGGTGCTGCTGTAATTGTTAAAAACACGTTAAAATAATATTCAAGAAAACATTATTCAAGCTGCCATTATACAAATTAAATGTCTACATTTTGAAACATTCATAGTCTTGATTTATATTCCGCTACGAGCAGCTCTAATGGAAGATGACTTTATATCAGTTTTTCAAAGTCTCGGCAGCCGCTATTTAGTAGGTGGGGACATCAATGCCAAGCATCCGTGGTGGGGATCTAGACTGGCGAACCCAAAGGGTACGGAGCTCTACAAATGCATTACTGCTTACAAATATTCAACATTGAGCACCGGAAAACCTACATACTGGCCAACAGACCCCAGAAAAGTACCGGACATACAAGATTTACGTATGTATACCTATATCTTTATACACACGTATATCTATATAGATAAAGGACTTCTGACTGACTGACTGACTGATTGGCAATCATCGCATAGCCCAAACCATAAGAGCTAGGATGCTAAAATTTTCACAGTAGGTTTCATCTATGATGAAAGTGTACACTAAGACAGGATTTTGGAAAATTCCACCCACAAACGTGGAAAATCGCGGAAAACTGTTGTGTGAAACTGTTTTGCTTACCGTCCAATCGACTTGAAGCTCATTTTCAAAGATCTACACAAATATTCATTTGACACATATTTCAGCATATTTCATTATTTTGGAAAATCCACCCCGAAGGGTAGAAAACAGGGTTCTCAAGGTTGTATGGGCGAAAGTCTAATTATAGTCGGATCACCTCTAAATTTTGGGAAATTCAGCCCCATGGTCGGAAAATTAGCGGAAAGCTCTGGAACTCGACGTTTTTAATAGTCATATGATTGGCTTTAAGCTCATTTTCAAGGTTCTACACAAAAACATAATAGTCACGGTGGCCAAAGATTTTGGAATATCTACCCCCAACGTCGGAAAGTTCACGGAAAACTGTTGTATGAAACATTTTTCATTATCGTCCGATTGGCTTGAAACTCATTTTCAAAGCCCTACACATTATATCATTCGACACGTGTATCACCGATTTTGGGAAATTCAGATCTGAAAATTCCCGGAAAACTTTTTTGATTATCGTCCGATTGACTTCAAACTCATTTTACAAATTTTCTGTAGATCACCCAATTATTTTGAACCTAATTTTCAAAGCAACTCACATTAAATAATTCGACACATGTGCTATCGGTTTGGAATATGCGTGCCCACGAAAAAGGAATGAAGTCTGGAATTCAGCATTTTCGTCTTTCATGCGAATGGCTTCATACTAATTTCGAAATATAAATAAAAAATCCTCGGTACATTGCGGGCAATGCAACGGGTGAAAAATTGTTGGAAAGCTTTAGTGTGGATTCTTAGTATAATTCTTGGAAGTGGCTTCAAACGCCAAATGATTTTAGAAAATCTATTCCTACGTGTCGCCAAAATGCTCCCAATATTTCGCATGTACGTTTGAACTACATATGTATGCTCATTTTTATAATTATGTACGTACCAACTTCAAATTTGACCAACTCTCCAGAAGAATTTGTCAGTCCGAATTCAAAGCTACGGAAATTTAAATTTAATTTTGCGACTGAATTTTTGCAAACCCGCCACCCCCTCTCTCGTTAATGTTAAGCTCCTTGACAGATCTGCATCAAACAATTTTTGCCAACTCTGCCAACACTCGCGAGGGAGCAAAATCAATATCTCCCACACCTGTATAGTTGATTCACAAAATTTGGCACACAGACTTCTGTTGAGACTCTTGACAGATTTGACAGAAATAATTTTGGTGCTCTTACCCACTACCCGGCAAATGAAGAATATGTATCTGTGAAACACCTTTTCAGGTAGATTCGCCAATTTTTAAATAAAGACTTCTGGACTTGAAACCGAGTTTTCTGTTGTCGGGTACGTCCGACTGCAACGTACTTGATCTTTTTGATGACACCCAAAAAATTAGCTGGTTACTGTCAATTTACATTTAAAATTGATTTTCGGCACTGTGTGGATTTTGCAAGTTTTGCCTTGTAACCTAAGTACCTAGGATAACATTTGGTGGCGAAAGAGTTTGACTATTGTTTAACGATAACATTTTGTAGGAAGTTTTCGTGCTCGAGGGGCCTGCCAAAATACTAAAATGACAGATTAAAAGTCGGGGATATGTGGCCAGGATCCTATTTATAGAATTTCACTTAGATATTACTGCCAAAATTGTGTTCAAGCCTCGCCATATGCAGATTTCTTTGGAAGTGTCCTTTTATGAGCAGTTAAACTCTACGGGGAATTGAAAAGATAGACTCTTCTGTTCATTCTGATCCAGAATATGTATGAAGTGTAGGTTCGAAGATACATACATTTTAAAAGTTTTGTTATCTCCGTGTGTCCTGCGGAAACTCTTTAATCCCTGCACCCATAAAATGCCTAAAAAGAGTATTAAATCTGTGCAACTGTATGTAAAAGGCAAAACGAGACCTTTTGGACCCTATAACGTATAACAACGTAACGTACAACGTACGTATATTGTCGATCAGTATCTATAGCTGAGTCGATCTGGCCCTGGCCGTCCGGATGAACGCGTCGATCTCAGCAACTATAAGAGCTAGAGATACCAAATTTGGAATGTAGACTCATGGATAGTGAACGCAGATCAAGTTTGTTTTAGTTTTCAAATCAGTCTTAAAGATATAGCCTTAGGATTTGGTATATATAATACTTGGGTCGCTCTTAATCTACGAAAGTTATTTAACAAACAAGATTCAGTACTGTAGAGCGGGGGAATAAGGGTTGGTGTATGTGTGTATGTGTAAATGTAATATGTATTCGAAAGTTTTAGACCTCGGTACAGGGAGTCTCGTAGACGAGTATACTTGATAAGTTAAGAGAACATAATTTCACATATTTATTTGGTATTTAGTGACTGTAGATCAATGGCATAGAGGAAACTTAAAAAGTGTATAAATGTTATATTTACATTTACTATATCATCGATTTAAGGACCCTGAGCAGAGTATTTATTTGTCGAGAATTGGGGGCTATAGCATTCTGCTTATTATTATTTGTGATTTGTTGGTTACAATGCCCCAAAGCGAGGCCAATGGAAGCGGTAACAGGCTGCGGTACCAAACAGCTTTAGACACTTTAACACATTCCACTGGGAATCCACACACAGCAACCACCAGCAACCAGCAACCAAACCAGCAGCAACACCACAACACACTAAGGCAACAAGGCAGGCAGCAGGCTGGGATAAGCATTTAGACGACTTTTGAGACCGGTTTTTGGCGCTGTGAAGTTGCTAGCAACAGCACCATGCACACTAACCAGAATTGTGGCCGAAAAGGCCAGGCTGCAGCTGGAGCAGCCAGACTAGCTAGGCCAATGGCAAGAGAATCACTCAGGCAGCCAACAAACGCTTCAATCCTCATTGACAAGCGTCAAACAGCAATTTGAAGCGAGATGTTGAAGGGAAAGGGCGGGCTGCTGGGAAACTGCACGAAAAATGAAATAGCGCAAGTTGGCCTTGGATAGCTTTCAGTTATCTGGTTGGGTAATTCGTTAATAGCAGAGGCTAACATACCTGTATTTATCCGCTAATCACTGTTCAGAAAAGTATCTGTGTCCATGTCATATTGAAACAACATCTGCCCCACAGGGCAACAACCTGGTCAATATGGTCAACACGCTTAGAACGAGAAGAAGCCTGCAGCTGTTGTTGCTGTTGCTGTTACTGTTGGGCAACTGACATCCTCGACGTCGCACAGTGGCTCGTTTGCCCGAGGCACGTGGCAAAAATCAAAAAGGTCATGGTGAGAAACGGTAAAACGACTAATGCAGTTTGATAGAGAATTGCTTATAGTTTATGGAAGTGAATTTGTTTTTTGGATTGGGTTAATTCGATTAGGCGGTAGAGGTCATGACAGTTGAAAAATATATCCATTTTGATATCAATATGGTTTAATTGGGAGACATTTATCACCTTTGCGGTGGTAATATATCCAAACGGCTCACTCGATTTTTAAAGATTTTATTTCAAATGAAAGATGGGATGATTCTAGAGCGAATGGTAGAATAATATTGTAACTTCTGTATTTAATTGTAATTTTAATTAAATATATTACTAAGCCTTTATTATGAACAAGATTTTCGACTTTATATAGACTTTGAAAATGGATTCCCACACATTTCCGACATCGGATTATAACAACGTGATTCTTTGAATATTTGTGAAGCAATATGAAAATATTCTAGGTCCTTAAAAGTGCGACTTTTTGTGCTATTTAAGAAACACTGTCCGTACCCAGCTTCGAAAACGCTCCCGCTGTACTACTGCAGTACAAAGTGCGCTTTTTACTCCCTGTACCCATAATATGGGTTAAAATTGGGCACTAAATCTGTGCAAATGTATGTAACAGGCAGAAGGAGACATCTCTGGCCATATAAGTTATACATATTCTTGATCAGTACTAAAAGAGATTTCAGTACTAAGAGATTTATTCCAAGTCAGTCTGTCTGTCCGTATGTATGAACGTGTCTATCTCAGCAACTGTAAAATCTAGAGACACCAAATTTCAAATGTAGGCTCGTGTATAGCAGGCGCAGGACAAGTTTATTTTGGATCCGAGATATTCCCATCCGCTATTCGATAAAGACCGTTTTACAGAAAAAATTTTCAAGATATAGCTTTGGGATTTGGCATGTAATATGCTTAATTAAGTCAAGTTAATCTACTATCAAAAGATCAAAAATTTTAAGTCGAACGGATAATCAACACGGAAGTGTTGACGTTGTTGCAGCGCGTGGGAGAAGAAGCAGCACAGCTACCACTTAAAATGACTCGCCTGCGCTGTCGATGGTATGTGTTCGTCTTTGTGTATGTGTAACTGTACGAAGATGCGATCGGAAATTTCGGACCTGGGTACAGGGAGTTTTGTAGTCGGGTTTACTCAACTATAGCATTCCTACTTGTCACATTTTGAAAGCATCTTGTTACGTTCAGAACATATGATTTTCGCAAAGTTAACTAACAAAACAAGCCACTGTGCGCCGTATTTCAAGTGACAGTTTTAAAATTGCAGGCAAACACAGAAACGCACGGATTGCCGATAGCTTCGAAGCGACGAACAACATTCACTCAACTTTACACACACACGCACATGTATGTGTGTATATAATAAGAAACGCTTGTAAGACAAACCAGGCAGCAAAAAACATTTTATAGCGGATATTTGGTAACAAAACCCAAGGCAATGAAAAAGACCACGCCAAGTCATGTCCGAAGTAAGAGCCAAATTTAGTTTATATCAGGTTCTTGCCTTTCTATGCTCTGTTCCCGAAGGGAAAAAGAGTATATTGGGCTTGCGAAATGTCCGTCAAGATCGACCAACACCTCCACCCCTCCACCACAATTTGGGGAAACCTGTATCTTCCACATTTTTAAAGCTATAGCCACAAATTTTGGCATATAGACTAGACTGAGATTCCTGCAGATCTGCATTCAAAACTTTTTGCCACCCCCACTTCCTCCCCCTAACCGAGCAAAATCTACATCTCCCACACATGTACAGGTAGCGTCCTCAAATTTGACATACAGACAACTCTTTTCTTAGCATCTCTTTCCGAACCCACAATTAAGCAAATTATACCAGACTGGGAACAGAGTATTCTGCTGTTTTTTACTCCCTGTACCCATAAAATGGGTAAAAAGGGAGTACAAAATGTGTGCAAATATATGTAACAGTCAGAAGGCGACATCTCCGACCCTATAAATTATATATATTCTTGAACAGTATCAAAAGAGATTTCGATTTGGCCATGTCCGTCTGTCCGGAAGAACGTGTCGATCTCAACAACTATAAGAGCTACAGACGCCAAGCTTAGAATATAGGATCCTGTATACCATACTCAGATCAATTTTGCTTCCCATATCAGATATCTCCTCCCGTTCCCTCGCGATTCGATAAAAACCTTTTATACAAACAATTTTAAAGGTATAGCATTGGGACTTAGTATGTATAGTACTTCGGTCACTTTTAATCCACGGAAGTTATTCACAAAAGAAGATTTAGTACTGCAGCGTGGGGGGAAGAAGCAGCACAGCCACGTCGTTGGGTATGTGTAAGTAAACGTAGAGGTGATTAGAAATTTTAGTGCAGGGTCCAGGGAGTTTCGTAGTCGGGTATACTCGACTAGAGCATTCTTACTTGCTTAAGCTTTCTTTTGGCTTGTTCCCTGTGCCTGTGCCATATGTATGTACTGGTATGTATGTCGCATGACTTTGATTCGCGGCTATTTGCAGCGTTGGATATACAATCAACAGACAGTCAAGAACGTTGTCACCTTGGCCTTCTTGTCAAAATCTTCTTCAGGACTTGGATTTCTTAACGGACAAGCCTATGAGCGCTTTGCATGAGGGCGGCTTGCACATTGGTCTTGGACAAGCACCTAACAGTCGGACATCAAAGCAGCACACCGCTTCATATTAAGTGGGTGGTCGACATTGACATTGACACTGAGCTGCCTATTATACCCGTAAATGCTGGACAGAGCTTTGTATTAAGAAGGTGCCAAGTGTTTCCAGCTGCCGATCTGCGTGAGATTGATCAGAGATGTGAAAGTGTGTAACACGTCTATGTGGGCTTTGGTTAATGACCATGCCGCCAGAGCAGGCTACGGCAATTTAAACAAAGGCATAAGCTAGTATATATATCCAAATGTCCGTAAACATTGAACAGTAAGCAGTAAGATTAACAATAAGGTTTAAATTTCATACTCTATATCTATATATATAAAAGAGTTTGTGCTAACTGATTGGCAGTTATCGCACAGCCCAAACCGCAACAGCTAGGATGCTGAAAATTTCACAGTAGGTTCCATCTATGATGAAAGTGCACACTAAGACGGGATTTGGAAAAATCCAACCACAAGCGTGGAAAATCACGGCAAACTGTTATATGAAACTATTTTGTTTACCATCCAAACGTCTTCAAACTCATTTTCAAAGATCTACACAAAAATTCATTTGACACATATTTCAACGATTTTAGAAAATCCACCGCCATGGGCTTTCAAGGTTGTATGGGCGAAAGTCTAATTTTAGTCCGACCACCTTCAAATTCAGTTTCAAAGCTCCCAACGTAAAATATTTCGACAGGTGTCTCACCGATTTTGGGATTTTCAGAAATCTTTGAATTTTTATGCCATTTGCTTCAAACTCATTTTCAAGGTTCTATAGAAAAACACACTAAGCAAGGTGGCCAAAGATCTTGGAAAATCTACCCGCACGGTCGGGAAATTCCCGGAAAACTGTTGTATGAAACCTTATTATTTATCGTCCGATTGACTTCACGCTCATTTTCAAAGTCGTATGTTAATCATTCAATTTTTTTGAAACTAATTTACACCTTACATTAAATAATTCCACACATGTGCTACAGATTTTGAAAAATGCACGCCCACGGTTGGGAAAGTGGTGATATGGAAATTTTCGTTTTTCACGAGAATGGCCTCACACTAATTGCCAAAGCTAAACACAACAAATAAGTATGCTATAGTCGAGTATACCCGAAGTCAAGAATTTCCGATCGCATCTTCGTACACTTACATATACACACACATACATACACTAAGCCGCACACATACAAGCGACAGCGCAAGCGAGGCAAACCCGTTGGCAATGCCATCCAGAAGTACTTCTCGTATACAAATTTTTTCACATCGAAGTATTTCAAAAACCTGCATTCGCGTTTATTAAGGGGATAAACATCAGAATAATGTGTTTTTTAGAACCTATTCTTGCATGGGGAGGTTGTTGTAATTTCAACTTCGGGAAACTCACGGGTTCGGCTTCAAGGTTCCATTTCCGATTTTGACGAAAACAAGGCATAACAGCATGTAATGCGACGTTCGCTGCTCAATGCATGATGCCAGAAGGCATTCTAACGGTTGTAATTTATATATGCATTCTGCATATGTTAAATTTTATGACATTCCAAAAGGAAAAGACCTTCCAAAATTTTTTTTAATTGACTTTTATTCTAATTTGTACAACATAATCTAAAAAATACTATTAATAAAACCTATTTCTAAAGGTATTCGAAACATTTGTCGTTGTTTTGGCATCGTTATTGTTGTCACCAGCCATGTTTTGTAATTTTTTCCTCTGTCTTGTTGCGTTCGACAGCACTCGGATCTTTGACATACTGTGGAAAAACAAATTAATTTTTTTTATTTAGTAGCAAGTAAGAATGCTATTGTCGAGTATAACCCACTACAAAACTCCATGTACCCAGGTAAAACACTTCCTCTCGCATTATCGTACACTAAACATACACACATACACATACACAAAGACACACACACACAAGCGACAGCACAAGCAAGGCATTGAAGGCACTGAATCTTCTTTTGTGAATAACTTCCGTGTTTATTACCCGTTCGATTTGAAATTTAAATAGGAGTTTAAGAGTGCCTTAAGCATACTACATGCCAAATTCCAGGGCTATATATTTAAAAGTGTGGCTGTCAAATTTAGTGTCTCTAGCTCTTATAGTTGCAGAGATCGACGCGTTCATCCGGACAGACGGACATGGCCACATCGAAATCTCTTGATACTGATCAAGAACATATATACTTTATAGGGTCGAAAATGTCTTTTTCTGCCTGCTAAATACATTTGCACAGATTTAGTTACCCCTTTTTACCCATTTCATGGGTACAGAGAGTAGAAAGTATACAGACATAAGTATTTAATAGTATTATTAGAGTGTACTTACATTATGAACGTAACATGATCATAAAATAATTTTAAGTTTTTCAATTGTAGCTTCGGAGTAGTTTCTTAACCTATGAAAATTAAGAAAAAAGGATTTACTTTCAGCAATTAATTACATTAAAAAATAATTTAATACTTACATGGTCTTACACAAATCAAATCACTCTTACTGATAAACTTTAGTCACACCCAAACTGGAACTTATAACTGATGGCAAACAAAAATTCGTCAACGAGAACCGAGGTCAGAAGAGACTGACGAACAATTGTTTCGCTATTTCCATTCATCTCGGCTTTTTACCGACATGTTCTTTTCTGAACGATCGCTTCGAATTTATCTACATGAAACCCAACTCCTTCTAAAATTACTCGTGAGAGCAGTGGCGGTTTCATGATATGCGCGGGCTTAGCCTTCCAATAAAGTGCGAATTGAAGTATTTAAATCTGAATGCAAATTTCATTAAAGTATTTAAATTTGCATGCAGATGCTGCCGGTTTTGCAACAGATAATCTGTGTGTATCTAACGAGCGACTTTGGTATTTATTTTCACGAAGACATTGCTGCAGAAATGACTTTGAGGAGCAGGTAAGGTTTCATGGTATGCGTGGGCTTAGTCTTCCAAAATAGGGCGAAGTGAACTCATTCATTATCCGATCAACTTGAAATTTGAACACTCGATAAAGTCTTGAAAATTGTTACTGTGAAAATATTTTTATCGAATATCGGGGGTATGGGGGGAAATATTTCGGATCCAAAATAATCTTGACCTGCGCCTGCTATACACGCACCTACATTCAAATTTGGTGTCTTTAGCTCTTATACTCGTAGATCGACGCGGACAAGGCCAATATATACACTTTGTATGGTCGGAGATTTCTCCTTCTGCCTGTTACATACATTTGCACAAATTTAGTACAGCCTTTTTACCCATTTTACGGGTACAGGGAGTAAATAGGTTACAAACGATTCCTCAAGAAGATTCGCGGCTAGGGAACCATTCTTTCCCGACAAAAGTATCATTTATGATAGGAAAACGAGCGAATTTATAACTATTTTAATTAGACAGAGGACTTGAAATAGACTCGAAATTTCATAAAATTCTGGGTATACTCAATTTTCATCTACTGTGCAAATATTCAGTCAATCGGATAATAAACATGGAAGTTTTTCAACAAACAAGATTCATTACTGTAGAGCGGGTGGGGGGGAAGTAGCCACCACTTGAAATAACTTGCTTACCCAACTCTGCAATTATATTTTAACTAGCAGATAAAGTGGATCAGACAGATGTGAAGTGAATATCTCGATATGGCTGCAAAGCACAGCTCAAAGTGAATTTTACAGTGGATGCACCTTATAATTCCCAACTTGTTCTAGCTTAAAAATAATGAAACCGATGCTTGATCAGTGCACTATAGTTAAAGTGGATCAGACAGATGGGAAGTGAATATTGCGATTCGCGATATGGCTACAAAGCGCAGCTTCAAAGTGAATTTTACAGCAAGTGCACCTTATAATTCCCAAATTTTTCTAGTTTACCAATAATGAAACGGGTGCTTGATCAGTGCATTTTAGTTAAAGTGGATACTTTTTTCGGGTATTAATTAATAACTCAAGAAAATATAATATCAAGTGGCATGGAAAAATGGGCGTGGCACCGCCTTTGTGTTTAATTTCACGATACTCAAATTTTTTGTTTTTCAAGCTATCTGTGCCAAACTTTCGGGCTTGAAGTGTTGTTGTGCTACTACGTAATAAAAATACCCCTGCCTAGCCCGGCTAAATATCTAGATAAAAGTATTGTTGCGTCTAGGGTCAACTAGCACCTCTGACTCAAAATAGTCAGCAATTAATCCAATTGTTTGAACCACCAAATGCAAAACAAAACGCACGAACACTGCTTCGGTTTAAAGCAAATACAATTTGTGGTTTATTGGCAATATTTGATAATGTGCTTGCCGCTTGTTACAATTTTGATTCCGAGACGAACAGTTCGATATGATAGATAATTTTACTCTGAGAGCCGAATTCAAGATCGGCTGCAGCTGAACCAACAGGGTCCAGCGCGGGCGACAAAACAGTAAGCTACAAATGAGCGCAATGAGTCCGTTTGTTCGAAACTACATTTTGTTTGGGCTGCCAACGTCTAAGCTGCGCTGCCTGGTGAGGCGCTAAGCCGAACAAGTATATTATATTAAATTTGACTACTTTCGTCAACCGTAAGAAATACACAAAAATAGCGTATCACAGTTTTCCCTCCCGTGGCGGTATGAAACTAAATAGTTGAGACACGTGACAAATGTTTTTCGTGTAGGGTTATGAAATGTCTTTGAAGCCGAAGTAAGTAAACAAATAATCCCACTGATTTGTCCTTGACTTTCATTTCAAATTTCAATTTGGAATGTAGGTTCCTGTATACCATACGCAGATCAAGTTTGTTTCCAATTTCAGGTATCTCCCCTAGTTCCCCCGCAATACGATAAAAACGTTTAATACCAACAATTTTAAAGATATAGCCTTGTGATTTGGCTAATACTTCAGTCACTCTTAATCTACTGTTCAAATTTCAAGTCGATCGGATAATAAACAGGGAAGTTATTGACAGCCACCACTTAAATTGCCTCGCTTACGCAGTGGCTCGTGTGTATGCGGCTTTGTGTATGTGTGTATGTATCTGTAAGTGGACGAAGATGTGAGTGGAAGTTTTGGACCTGGGTACAGGGAGTTTCGTAGTTGGGTATACTCGACTAGAGCATTCTTACTTGTTGTATGTATATTTGGAAATTAGTATAAAGCTATTCGCATAAAAAACGAAAATGCCTAATTCCAGACTTCACCCATTTTCCGATGCACGCCCAGCATTTTCAAAACCGGTAGTACATGTGTCGAATTATTCAATTTGAGTTGCTTTGCACATTTTTTTTTAATAATTGGATGATAAACGGAAAAGTTTGAAAATGAGCTTGAAGTCAATCGTACTATAATCAGAAAGTTTCACACAACAGTTTCCGGAAATTTTCCGATCTTGGAAAATTTTCCAAAATCCTTGACCACCGTTTTTCCTGAAACCTTAAATATGAATTTGAAGCTATTCGCATGTAAATTAAAAACGTCGAACGCCAGAGTTTTCCACAAATTTGCCAACCACAATCGGTGATACACGTTTTGAATTATTTAATGTGTAGAGCTTTAAAAATGAGTTTGAAGCCAATCGCATGAAAATTAAAAATGTCAATTGGCAGAGATTTCCACCGATTTTCCGACCTTGGGGTTGAATTTCCCAAAATCGGTGTGACACGTATCGAATTATTTTACGTGATGCTCTTTGAATCTTAATTTGAAGGTGATCGGACATAAATTAGACCAGAGATAGGCACGAAAAATAACGGTGGGAGCCATACAACAAAATTTAACAACAACAACAACCAGCGTCGCAGTCATGAGCCAGACAGAGATAGAATGTGCGCCGAGCAATGCATTTTGTTTTTGCATTCTCGACGGAGCAGTCAAAATATAATTTACAGCCTCTTCGTCACCAACTTTCAGTGGCATTGTTTTTGCAAAATTGCGATAAGCGATCAACTCGATCAACGACCATCTTGCCGAGATGCCTGCGCCTATCACAAAACATAACGGAAAGAGCCACGGGAGCTCTGAGAGCCACTACGTGCACATGGCTGAATTAGACTGTCGCCCATCCAACCTTGAGACCCCCAATTTCCGCCCTTGGAGGTGAATTATCCAAATCGGTGAAATATGTGTCAAATAAATTGTAGTGTAGATATTTGAAAATGAGTTTGAAACCGATTGGATGGTACACAAAAAAGTTTAATACAAAAGTGTTCCGCGATTTTCCACGCTTGTGGGTGGAATTTTCCAAAATCCCGTCTTCGTGTGCACTTTCATCATAGATGTGAAAATTTCAGCATTCTAGCTCTTTCGGTTTGGGCTGTGCGATGATTGCCAATCAGTCAGTCAGTCAGTCAGCACGAACTCTATTATATATATACATATGTACATACATATGTAAGTAGATGACAAATATTTATTTCATTCATATCATTTAGCATTACCATGGAAAACGAAACCTAGTTTAAAAACATATTAAACCGGATGTTAACTTTGACATGAGAATGAGAAAACGGGCTCGAACGGCAAGATCTTTATAATCTCCTTTTTTGTAGTTCTTGGGCGAAATATCTCAAAATGTACATAATATTATTTAATACAGTCCAACAGCTTTCTTCCCAACAGGTCACACAATGCATATTAATCATAAGTAGATTCTGCTGCGCAGTGACAAATACTTAATCAGTTGCATAAGTTGAAAGAAGCATTGAGTTAACAACGAGTCGGTGTTGCAGGCCCAGTGAGCCTCTTTTCTAGTCGTCATCCTTGTTCAACTACCAATTTAATAATTTTACTTACATAGGCCCTCCGAATGGTTGGCCTGCCTGTTTCTGTTGCCGCTGCTGCTCTGGCGATGGCGATTCTCAGGAAACTGACGCGACTTTTACCCGCGAGAGGCGATCAAACAGCATTTGCAAATTAGCTGCACCGTCGGCAAGGCAAAAAATTCAATTAACTCGAAACTAGTTTGGCACATAAACAAACTTTGAAAAAAAAAATACATACATATACATACATATGTATGTATGTATGTATATAAATAAATAAAACAACTGCAACTGCAACAGTTGCGGTGATAGAGGGTAGAGATGGTATACACACGCGGACGGTTTCTTTCGTGTAGGGAGGGTGTTATGGGGGGAGGGGGGTAAAAGGAACAAAATTAAAATATAATATTTCACTTTTTGCAAAGACGAAGCCAAAAGGCAGTGCGAGCAACTGGAAAGAACGTTCGATGTTATTGGCGCTGTTGTCGCACCAAGATCGCGCCGATAGTGGGGCTGAGGATCTGGTTCTGCATTTGACCAAACTATGGGGCGAACAAAGTCATCACTGGTCCACGAGTCCCGACTAAGACTATGACTACGAGTATAACAACGATGCGATGCGATTGCGATGACGTTCTCATATTATTCTGTGGCGGCTTTTATGGCACGTCCTCACGCGAGTAGCACACAAGTCCAACTGACGGCAATGAGGACGTCAGGCAGCAGTAGCAACAGCAGCCGCAGTCGCAGCATGCTGCATGGAAATCATTTGCCGCTGTAAGAGTCTGAGTTTGAGCAAGGACCATTCAAATACTAAGATGTCGAATACCCAAACAATGAACGAATGACAAAATTTTTGCCTATGGCTTTTGAGCTAGCTTTTCGTTCTGTATTGTTTGTCGTACTCTCATTTTCTTACATTCAGAGCGTAAAGTTGAACGCGCTCTCTGCAGATGATGTTTGTTTTAGTGTTGGCTTCAGTGTTGCCAATTTGGATATTTCACCGCTAAATCTAGCGGGTTGCAATTGGCAAATGCGGGATAACACTAAACTCAATTTTACACATAAGGTATTCATCTGACTTATACTTCGTAAAATTAATAACATTTAATTTTATATTTGTAGATACGGACTACGCCCGGGAAACAAGTGCTGTCATGATTATGAAGTGCCAGCAGTATATTTAAAAAAGATAGAGACTAATGACCTACATAAGTTCATCTGCAGAAGAGGATATGTTTGACGAAGTTTTCAAAAATGCTACCTTAATTAAATGAAAATACCGTTTCACTACTCTAGCGGTTTTTTAGCCAAGCCAAATAAATTGTCTGGCTATTTTAAGCTTCTTTCAAAGTATAGTTTAGCTTTTATATGAGCCGAAGAGTTGGCAACACTGGTTGGCTTGCGCTGCACTATAGGATGAATGGACACAGTTCATGTCATAAATTATTAACTGAAAGATAACTGGGTATTTTGGTTCTTATTTCTTTGTTAACGTTCGAATTGATACTGGGTACAAAAATTTGTCCCATGTCAGAAAAGTATCAATTTTTCCTACAGTGCCAATAAGATTATATTTTTTGGACGCACACATGCCGCATTCTGTACTACAAAATACCCTTTACTTGTATCCTTATATAAAGTACAATAATTTAATGTAAAGTGGAATGTGCATAATTCCCCAGTGTAAATATACTATTAAATATACCGTCCGCGTGGCTATTTCCAGACCAATGAGCGAACTCACAAAAAACAAGCTGCCCTTATGCCATTTTTTTGCACTGCGTGAGACATCTTTGTATTTGTATGGTCTTTGGGTTGAGTGTGTGTGTGCGAGTTTAAGTGTGTACGAACAGAGTGCAAAGGAACCAAGAACAAGCAAACTAAAGCTAAAACTGAAGCTGGCATACAAACGAGCAAACGAACAAACAACATGAACGGGCTTGAAGAGGAGCCAGCCATCCACTGAGCCACCTAGTCAGCTATTGACGCGCGCGCGCTGCTCTCCACGGCAAACAAAATGTGCCAGTCACGAGTGGAGCAAGACAGACAGAGATGGAGAGAGAGAGAAAGAGAGCGGATAGCGGGGAGTGGGCGCTGCATATTACGTATACGTTTAACGCCGCTAAATGTAACACAACGTAAGAGTTAAACCGGCATTTTGGTAGGCGCACGTTTTAGCCAATGCAAGCTATCAGGAACGGTTCAAACTGCTGCGATATTTTGATGGCGACTTGTTTTACTCCTTGTACCCATAAAAAAGTAAAAACTTTTTACTAAAAAGGGGGTACTTAATCTGTGCATATGTATCTCCGGCCCTATAAAGTACATACATACATATATTCTTGATCAGTATCAAAAGAAATTTTGATTTGGCCGTGTCCGTCTGTCCGGATGAACGCGTCGATCTCAACAACTATAGGGGCAACAGACATAAAATTTAGAATGTACGTTCCTGCATACCATACGCATACCAAGTTTGTTTCCAATTTCAGATAACTCCCCCCGTTCCCCCGCAATTCGATAAAAACTTTGTATGCCAACAATTTTAAAGATATTGTTTTTTGCGACAAGTCCCGGACATGGCCAGTTGACCGAGTTTGAAGTAACTATGAGTACATAATAATGCTTATAATACTTGTACTTATAAAACATTATTTAATGAATATCGTTCTGTTGTGTACTTTCTAGTCTGTATACAACTGGTTTGAAAATATTTTTTTATGAGTAATTATGCAGGATATATAATAAGTTTTGCATTAAATGTACAATTCTAAATCTATACTAAGATCTTCCTCCATGAAACTCATCTGTTTCTTCGTTGTCCTTACATTGCGTATACGCTATATGTCCCTTTAAGGACCCGCAGTACGTCTAAAACGTCACTGAACTTTTTATATGCTGACGTTTAGCTTTGGGATAGGGGCGAGACAGGAGACGTGTCAACGTAACGTTACAACAACCCCACCGAATGTAACGTGTTTTGTGTACATCAGAGAGCGAGTGCGAGAAAGAGAGATTGATAGAGCGAGAGAACGTTTGTGGGTGAGGGTGTGTGTATTGCAGCTGGTAACGTTTCCTATTTTATTACTGGTTTCCCAACACCATAAAATATTTTGAGCGCCGCCGTCGCGACTCTGGAGTTGGATTCGACGTCGATGTTGCCTGCCTGATTTACTTTCAATGCACAAAGCGCACCAAACAGAGCCAACTGCAGTATTTAGTTGCTTCTCCAATGGCTCTACCAGCTGTTTGTGCAATGTTTTCGCATTTTGTTTTTGCCGCGCATTCGCCGGCTTTAGGTGTTGTTGCTGCGCCTGCACAGCTGTTTCTAGGCTGGAAAGCGCCCATTGTATGTGACAGTCAATAAACGAATATTTGGCGATCATGCAAAATAGTAGTTTAGCTGAATATCGTAAAACATCTTCAAAGTAGGTTTCTCGAAGCACAACCCATATATTGTCAATATAATAAACTAATGTAACTTTTCCGGTATACCATCAACGCCACCCACTGACATTTTGAATATTTATATATATATGTATTTTTGGAGTGCTGAAGTCGTTTTTTCGAGCAAAAATTTTAATTCAATAGCTTCCTTTGTGTATCTTCATATGTATGTATGTATGATCTTGACACTTTATAAACTGACGATATACACCAACATGTGTACCAAAATTGGTTGCTCTAGCTCAAAGATAAAGGCAAAAAAATTGCGTTCATACGGACAGACGGACATTTCGCAAACCCAATATACTATTTTTCCCTTCGGGAACATAGTATAAACACCAACATTTTTTCCAACCCTACACAAGCCAACGCAGTTGCCCAACTTGAGTGGGTTTTTTGAGTTGCGGCAACCGATTGCACGTAATTGGGATGGTTGCGACAATGTTGTGCCAACTAAACTCTGTATCAAAACCTTTTGATACGAGCAGCGAGTTGCCGCAACTGGCTGTGGTGTAGTTGGGCTACGCACAACGCGATTGCCACAACTCATAGGCGTTTCCCTTTGGGTTGTACTTTTTTTCCCTGTACCCATAAAATGTGTAAAAAGGGGGTATTGGATTTGTGCAAATGTCCGTCTGTCTGTCCGGATGAACGCGTCGATCTCAGCAACTATAAGAGCTAGATACACCAAATTTAGAATGTATGTAGGTTCCTGTATACCATACGCAGATCAAGTTTGTTTCCGATCTCGGATATCTCCCCCCGTTCCCCCACAATTCGATCAAAACGTTTTACAGCCACACTTTTAAAGATATATCTTTGGGTTTTGGCTTGTATAATACTTTAGTCACTCTTAGGGAAAGAAGAAGCACATCCACGACTTAAAATGCCTCGCCAGCGCTGTCGCGTGAGGTGTCGCTTGTGTGTGTACGGCTTTGTGTATGTGTGTGTATGTGTAAGTGCATGCAGATGCGATCGGAAATTTTGGACCTGGGTACAGGGAGTTTTGTAGTCGGGTATACTCGACTATAGCATTCTTCCTTGTTTGCTACTGTTTTCGCCGATCGCCCGGTTCAGATGCTGTTCGCTGTATGCAAAACATTTGATGGCCTCTATCTTCATCATCAGGGGTGGTTTTTTTGCCATAGTTGTGCTACAGTTGGGTACATCTTTGTGGGCGTCTCCCTATCCGTTTTGGTTTTTCTCGCTACTCTTTTTCTGTTCGCCTGGTACTTGGCTGTTGTTTTGTGCGAAACATTTGAAGATCTTCCATAAGCGGCATTGTTTAACAGAAAATAGTGAAATTAATGAAAATTCAGATATTCCTTTTGTTGTTATTATTAACAAAATTCAAAATTTTTAAAAATTTTCTGAATTTTTATACTATGTTCCCGAAGGGAAAAATAGTATATTGGGTTTGCGAAATGTCCGTCTGTCCGTATGAACGCAATTTTTTTGCCTTTATCTTTGAGCTAGAGCAACCAAATTTGGTACACATGTTGGTGTATATCGTCAATTTATAAAGTGTCAGTGTCGGACGCCGCCGCCGACTGCAACGTTCTTACTTGTTGTATTCAGTGTTGCCAACTCTTCGGCTCATAAAAAAGCTAAATTAGCTTTCGAAAAAAGCTAGAAATAGCCAGCTTTTTTTTTTGGTAGCTAAAAAAACCGCTAGAGTAGTGAAACGATATTTTTATTGAATCAAGTCAGCATTTTTTAAAATTTCGTCCAACATATCCTTTTCTGCAGCTGAACTTATGTAGGACTGATTGGTCCCTATCGTATTTAAACAAAATGCTGGCATTTCATAGTCATGACAGCATTTGTTTTCGCAGCGTAGTCCGTATCTACAAATATGAAATTATATGTTGCTAAGATTAAAAAATATATGTAAGTTGAACAGATAAAATACCTTATGTGTAAAATTGAGTTTACTGTCTGTACGGCCATTCTATTTCTCAGCTTAGTTTTGACATTGTTCATTTGACTAAATAGTCTTTCCACCTCTGCGTTCGACCATGGCAGCGATAAAAGACAGTGCAAATGATGCCAGTGCCGAAAATCTTTTATTTGCTGCATCCACGTAGTTGGACACTCCGGCCCAAAAGCTTGTGGTATCCTGTAAATTTAACCACTTCATAAGGTGGACGTTGGCGTATTAGAACAGAATCTCTTCAATTTTGGCTGATTCCACCTTGAAGTGCTCGAGAATGTGCACAATTTCCGCCTTCTTGGCACATAATATTTATATATTAAAAATAGCTATAATTCCCGCTAGCCGCTAGTTTAGAATTTATCCCGCATTTGCCAATGGCAACCCGCTAGATCTATCGGGGAAATAGCTAAATTGGCAACACTGGTTGTATTTTTGTCTTATTAATATAGTTGAATAAACCAGTTAATATTTAGTTTATCAATTGTTTATCAATTCGGAACTTGCCGACGACATTTTTTTTTGAGTTGTTCTACGAAGTTGGCTGATCTGATTGCAGCGTGCGAGGCAAAGACCCAATTTGAGTGACAACGGGGTACCGCAACCGATTGTGCTAAAATTACCCCGTGTATGGTCCGGGTTAACTAAAACGGTCTGCGCTCAACAAATAACCGAAATTGTGGTTTATTTTTTTATTCGGGGAATTCGCTGACCGTTTGAACGCCTTAAAAATAAAAGTCTGTGGCGTTTGTATGTATTCAGTTGGCAATGGTTGCCACGTGACTAATGTTTCTTGTGTAGGGCTATGAAAATGTCTTTGAAGCCGAAATAACTAATTAAATAATCCCACTCATTTGACTTTGACTTCCATTTCCCGCCCGCGACGACGCGTTGGAATGCATTTTCTAAAAGCATTTGGTATTTGAAGCCAATTCCAAGAATAATACTAAGACTCCAGACTAAAGCTTTCCAATAATTTTCCATCCGTTGTATTGCCCGCAAAGTACCGAGGATTTTTTAATAATATTTAGAAATTAGTATGAAGCCAATCGTGTGAAAAACGACAATGCTGAATTCTGATCTTCATCCCTTTTCCTTGGGCATGGAAATTTTAAAACCGGTAGCACATGTGTCGAATTATTTAATGTAAGGTGCTTTGAAAATTAGTTTCAAAATAATTGGATGATAAACAGAATAGTTGTAAAATGAGTTTGAAGTCAATCGGATGATAATCAAAAAAGTTTTACACAGCAGTTTTCCACGAATTTTCCGACCTTGTGAGTAGATTTTCCAAAATCTTTTACCACCGCGCCTTTCATGTTTTTGTGTAGAACCTTGAAAATGAGTTTGAAGCCAATCACGTGAAAATTAAAAATGTGGAATAGCAGCGTTTTCCACTGATTTTCCGACCATGGGGGGGGTGAATTTCCCAAAATCGCTGAGCTTTAAAAATGAATTTCGAGGTGATGGAACTAAAATTAGACTTTCGGGCATACAACCTTGAGACCCCCGTATTCCACCCATGGGGGTGGATTTTCCAAAATCGGTGAAATAGGTGTTAAATGAATTTTTGTGTATATCGATGAGTTTGAAGCCGATTGGATGGTAAACAAAAACTTTCATACAACAATTTCCCGCGATTTTCCACGCTTTTGGTTGGAATTATCCAAAATCCCGTCTTAGTGTGCACTTTCATCATAGTAGATGGTACCTACTGTGAAAATTTCAGCATCCTAGCTGTTGCGGTTTGGCCTGTGCGATGATTGCCAATAAGTCAGTCAGCATGAACTCCTTTATTTAGATAGATTATATTCGTGATCGTAGTTGTATGAATAAGTATTTACAGGGTTGGGTTACTTAGCATCTATGGGATGTACGTTGTAAGAATGAAGATTTTCAAAAGTAATGTTAACTCATATATGGGCAAATCCCAGAAACAGTCCACCAGTGAAAAATTTTTGAAATTAGCCTCTTGTTATTTTTTTTATTTTTAAAATTAAAAAAAAAATAATAACAATTTCGAACATTAAGGAAAAACATTTCGAACTTTTTGAATATTTCGAATACAAAAATTATTACCCAGCCCAACCCAACCGCAAAAAATGGTTGATGCAAATCTGTCAGGGATCTCAACATGCCAAATTTGGTGACTATAGCCCTTTATTACATATACATACATATTCATAATGTATACCATATTACATTTTTTAACTTCATTTAATTTGCATAGAATTTTCATAAAATAAAAAGGGTACTAAAATTGACAGATAAAATGATATTCCACAAAAAAAAAATAATGTGTTAAAATAGAAATAATTTTGTGGTATTTACCTGCTACTGGAAAAAATGTTGCGTGCGCTACGTATCGTGCGACACTATGGGTTCAAGGCGTTTGCTAAATAACCGTAAACTTTTTTGACTCCAAATAAATTATTTCTGCATTCTATTATTCTCAGCTTTCTTTTAGATTTTGGATTTTCTGTGCTTTATGATGCATAATTCGCTAAAAATTACCAATATTATTGAAAATTTCAATGTAACTTCCATTTTGTGTAGCATGCGCTTTATGAACAGTTATTTCACAAAAGTAACGGTAACGAAAATTTACTTTATGCCATTCGAAAGGACACTTAAATTCTTCTAAGCACTATACAAAAGTGGCCGGTATTTCTTCTAAAAACCCAATTTTTTTTTACATTTCTATCTACAAAAACGTACGAATGTTAAGTGTGAAAAATAGAAATTCAACAGAAAATAAAATTGAGACAATGCATCAAATTTTTGAGAACTTGGGAATACAGATGCAATTTAGATACAATTCGCTCAATATCATATGACATCGTACAGATACTCGTATGGCACCAGATGGTGCAAAGCTAACCAAAGTTAACCAAAGGCTATCTGAGTGCAGCTCATGATGTTGCCGTTGTTGTTGTAGTTCATTGCAATTTCATATTAATAAGCGCCACTTACTCGTAGTATGTGGAGTCAGTAGTTTTCAGTCGATAGAAGAGTCAGGAGAGAAGAGTCGGAGGCATCCCATGGGCGACATTAACGTTAATAATAATAAAATGTGTAATTGCATTGAACAGTCTCGTTCAATGCTCAGCATACCCAAGTCCAAGTCCAAGTCTGTCCAGTTCTATTCAGGCATGTGCAAGTCGAGTGCCATCCGCTTTCTCTACCCCCGTTGCAGCCTGTTACAGCCTTGCAAAAGGTGTAAATCATTTTCTTATCGTAGCAAGCAGATCACATGTACACGCACACACAAAAAGATACACGCACACACACACACACACACACACACACGGAGTTCATTTACTTTTGTTTTTAGCATTCGCCTTCGTAATCGCACTCGGCATTGGCGTTGCATTTACTTTTGCAGTTCATGTTGTTGCAGCGGTCAAGAAGACAATGTCAGTCATCGTGGCCGATGGTCTTGCAGCCAAAAGCCAATGCATGCAACGCAATAGAAGGTTGGCCACGTCCTTGTCCTTCGCATCGGCATCGGACTCATCCAAAGCTTCTTGGTCTCGGCACCGGTTCCACACCTTGTTAGCATTGTTGGCATTGAACCGACGTACAGTGGCTCGTTTTCCGAAATCAGGCTGAAAAAATCAACTTTCCAGTTATTGAATTGGGCAAAAGTGATAAGCACGATTTGGAATTATTCAAGCTAATATATTCCTGAAATTTCATAATTTTATAAACTTTTGTTGATCTGTTATAGCTCGATAAGATTAGGAAAATTGTAATCGTATTGATTTTTTTTTTTTTTTTTTTTTTTTGATAAAAAATATTTATTTGATTTAAATTTGCTTTTTGCTATCTTTCGATTTTGACAGCTTGATCAAATTGGTATATAAAGGAAAATAAAACTTAATCTAATTAAAAAAAAATAAAAATTAGCCTACATTATGAAAATAAAAACAAATAGGAAAAAAATAATATTTACAAGTATTTACAATATTTAAAAAATTCTGTTGGGTAGATCACCGGGGAAGGACCTGATTGGGCCACGTCGACAACGACGTCTACTTGAAGGCCTGTTTGGCGGGCGGGCTAAGCGTCTGGCGAATAAATTGGGATGGTATCTGAGGCGCTCTAGATACTTTTTGGAAATATTATTTATAGCGTCACCAATAGCAGGAAGGTCACGCTCTATATTAATGGTCCTCTTGTACCATGGTGAATTGGAAAACCTCCGCAAAATTTTAGATTGTGCCACTCTAATTTTATCCATGTGGGATTTAGCAGCTATCCCATATATTTGAATGCCATATTTTCATATAGGGGCTAGAATCACATTGTAAATCCTCAAGGTAAAGTTGTGGAGAGAGCATCGATTTAAGTTTGAACAGCAACCCTGCATGCCAAACCCTATCAAAGGCTTGCTGCACATCTAGAAATACAGCAACTGCATATTCTCTGGAAAAAAAAGGCTGGTAATCAATGGTTTTACTTTTACTTACATATATTATTTTGACTCTGAAGTAATTTTCCATGCGAGAAATACAAGATTTCCAATTTTAAAATCAATTTCTCTAACTTATAATAAAATGGTTTGGTTCGTGCTTCTATTCGGTTCACGATTCGGTTCAAGGCAGGAAAAAGCTGGTAATCAATGGTTCCACTTGTACTTACATATATTATTTTGACTCTGAAGTAATTTTTACTTTGCGAGAAATAAAAAGAAAAAGAAACGATGCAAGAATCAAGAAATTAGTATTAACAAGAATCTCAGCCCTGAAAGCTTACCAATCTTCGAACCGCTTATAAAATTGTCCATGTTTTCGTATTGAAGAAATGCAACATTTTGCTGAAAAGTGTAAGTTAAAGTGTTTGTCTCTTAAAAACCACTTACATAAGATAAGTGGCTCGCAATAATTATTCCGTTATAAAGGGTCGTCGGCATATTACGTTATTACGTTTTTGCCCCCCTTATGATTACGTAATCATTCTAAATTAATTTCTTCCGAAATTTTATATAAAATTGGTGAAAGAAGGCTCTTAGATGGACTACGTAATCATATGTTTATTTTTTCTGTTGACGCACTGGCTTTTTTTATTGGAATTGGTTTTTTTTATCATTGCCATAAACAAAGAAGATGGAAAATTATTCGTATTTGTGGGCTGAATCTTCATTCGTAAATAACTTCCTTGTTTATGGTCCGATCGACTTGACTTTTTATACTATGTTCCCGAAGGGAAAAATAGTATATTGGGTTTGCGCAATGTCCGTCTGTCCGTCCGTCCGTCTGTCCGTCTGTCCGTATGAACGCAATTTTTTTGCCTTTATCTTTGAGCTAGAGCAACCAAATTTGGCACACATGTTGGTGTATATCGTCAGTTTATAAAGTGTCAAGATCAGCCCCCCACCCCCACCCCCTCCCCCAAAATTTGGGGAAAACCTGTATCTTCCACATTTTTAAAGCTAGAGTTACCAAATTTGGCATACACACTAAAGTTGAGATTCCTGACAGATCTGCATCAAAAATTTTTGGACCCCACCACCCCCACCCCCCCAATGGAGCAAAACCTATATCTCCCACACCAGTAGAGCTAGAGTCACCAAATTTGGCAGACAGACTAATGTTGACCCCCTGGATAAAACTGCATCAAAAATTTTTGGACCCCCCCACCCCCTCGCACCCAAAGGAGCAAAATTGCGTTTCTTTCTGAACTCACAAATAACCATATTATATACATAGGACTGGGAACATAGTATTCTGCAGTCGGGTGCGTCCGCCGTCGGACGCCACCGCCGACTGCAACGTTCTTACTTGTTTAAATTAGATTAAGAAGGACCCAATACATGCCAAATCTCAAGGTTATGTATTTAAAACTGTCCGTATAAATAGATTCTCGGAAGCAGATTTCTGAAACAAATCTACGTATGATATACAGAAACGTACAATTTAAATTTGGTGCTGAGATCGACGCGTTCCTACAGACGGATGGATAGCCACACGGACAGGGTCACGTCAGCTCTCAATAATCATCAAAAATATATATGTATATATACTTTATAGGGTCGGCGATGTCTCCATCTGTCTGTTACATACATTTGCACAGATTTAGTTTCCGGTATTTACCCATTTTATGGGTACAGGGTATAAAAATTTTGTTGAATATTTATTGTTTTGTGCACATAAGTATATAGAACCCATTTAAATATACTTATTAATCAATTTTTGTAGCGGCTTGTACATTGGTATACGGTTATTAAGTTAAATCAATTTGGGTAATGTGCTATACGGTAATATTAATTACTTATCTATTAAAGGATTAAAACGTTGTATATTTTTGAGTAAGTTTTTGGATATCGTAATATCAGCTGCTAGAGTCAATTCAGTTAAATTAATTAATGGAGTCGTGGGGTCGTCATTGGGCCTTCGTTCTATTTCAAATTTACTTTCAGGGTAGATATTGTCCGTCATATTGCCATTTATCCTTATTACTTGCATAGCCGTAATCGGGCAGAATTTTCGGTGTGCGATAGAAGCGTTTTGTGTAGTTATAGTCCTTTAAATAGAAAGCCTGCTTGAAAGTTGTCCAAGAAATGGGGAATCTAGTTTTTACCTCGTTTCTGCGCTGACGCGATATGTGACCAATATCCAAACTCTTATGCGTTTCTGCAGGCTGTACTTGAAGTACAGCCGAGGAGGATGAGGTGTTCGTTAGCTTGGAGTGGGATTTGAGCTTTAGCTGAAGATCAATGGCCGGTGGTAGCTCATGCCGAATGCGTTCCTCAATTTCGTAAAGCTCTTGCTAAATAGATATATAGAGACAGAACATAATGGATACGCAGTATCTTAAAGCTAAATTCACCACGTTTTTGTCTTACCCGATTCTTATACACCATGCAACAGGCACGCAGCGTAAAATAATAGACGATCTCAACACCGGAGAGAAGAGAGAAACCCAGAAACAAACTGGCGATACCACCAAAGGATACAAGCAGATCCACCCAGCCGAAGAGTACCTCACGCTTGTAGCGTATGATGGGCCAAGTAAGGAACTCCACGAGTACGCCTGGCGTCTCCGGACGATCCATACTTTAGGTATAAACACACCAATTAGAACAAATAGTACTTAAATCAAAAGTAAGCTTACATTTTAATAAGCTTATCTATATTAAAAACGGTCTTAGAGCAGCTTAGCTCGCACTGCAGGCAATCCTTAATGTTAGTTATATTCAGCTTGTATTCATTGAGGCAGGCCAAATCCTTGACCGCGCACATGGGCGCATTATCTGATTAGGATATATAAGCAAGCAAATGACATCTACAGATCGACAACTACACATAAGAACACACAGCAGCAGCTACTTACTGATGGGCTTGTAGAAGGGCGGATTACATTTGCACAGCTTAATGGCTTTGGCCATACGGCACTGCTTCATACAGGATGAAAATGTGTACGCGTCCGGAAAGTAGCTTAACTTAACCTCATCGCTGAAGATGCACTTACGCTGCCCAATGGATAGCTGGCGTGCATCGTCTGTGGTGTAGGTGTTCTTCTTGGAGATGCGCACCTCTACAAGTTGGTCCTCGGTCCAGTCGATTTGTGCATTGAAATCGGAGCCAAAGTACTCCTCGTTAGAAAAGATAAATATCTGCAAGCCCACGATTAGACTAAGTAGTAGATCGTGGCAACTATCATAAATATATCTAGATTCCCAACTTACTCGTGAGGTGCTATTGGGCAAAAAGAACAGAGCCCACTTTTTGTCGGTCTCATAGAGGTCATGGGGCGCACCTGTCTTAGTGCTTGAGCGGGAATATTATGTCAATATTGGGGCTAAAAACGTCGATTACCACTTACTCCTCGCTAGCCGTAGATTTAAAACGACTGTTGAAGGCGTAACAGAAACCGTGTTCTGTGTAGATAGGCTCAAAGTGGTCACAGCAAACGATGTCCTCGTCACGATACTTGCATGATATTAACGTATTTTCGCATGAAATGTGCGCCTGAAAGGCCCACTCGCGTATGCTGCGCTCCGAAAGTTCCTTTATTGGTATGCTTGCCAATAACGCCTCTGCATCCTTGATGTTCTCAAAATTTAGCGATGTAAACATTTCCAGGATGGGTGCATACATTTCCGCCTTTTCCTTTTCGTAGTTACTGCCAACGGGTGTACACCACCAAGTGATCAAGTGACGACTTTTATTGTATTTTAGATTAGTATAACTTACGCAATGGATTTAAAGACCTCCGCGTAGGACTTTTCACGATCAAATGCAACCTCGGGACACACCACAGTAGTAGGAAAGACCACGTTCTGATTGTGAAAGTCAGTGTCCAGACCAGTAATGGTGGGATTTGTCTGAAACTTCTCCCATAAGCTCATGATAATGACCAGCGCTGTCACAGCACCAATTGAGGTGAAGCAAAACCACATGAACTTCTCGCCAATGGGTCGTCCCGTTTCCGCAATGTATCGCACGCCATGCAACGTTGAGTTCTGAAAGAACTCCTTCGTCTGGTAAATAAGACTGCGACGAAAGATGACTAACGTCTCGAGCAGTCGTTGCCGTCTGGTCATCACAAGCATTTGCTTTGGTTTCTCTTGCGGCATTTTCGTTTCAGAAACATAGCTCGTGACCAGCCCTGCAACGTTTCACGGAACTTTTGCAACTAATCAGGGCGGACTCAATAATGTCGCCATTCGCTCATAGGTTGTGCCACTGACTGGTTTTCTGTTGTGACCATTATGGCACTAAAAGCCTTTCATTGTTTATGCATTAGTTTCCTGACTTTTGATTGACCCCAAAAACTGTATAACAATAAAACTGAACGAACACGCATAGCTCTAATGTGTGTTCTGGGTGGTTATCTTGATGCCTCATTAGCGTTACGCTTACCCGTTACGTCTGGTTTAGTCACATCTGGTCACGTCATGTTAGTCAAAGGGTGGTTTAATTCCTTGGTTTTGGTTTCTAGCTCACGGTGGCTGCTCTTACGTTCAAAATGGCGACGGCCGTGATCGTGGGGAGTGTTCGTGCTTCTGTTGGTATTGGTGGGCGGGTCGATCGGGGCAGCTACCGGGCTAATTGGTCGGCAGTCTGTGCGGCTTCCGGCGCCGCTGCCGTTTGTCAAAAAAATAAATAAATAAATAAAAAGTAAAGTAGTCCACTCACACACAAGCCGCCAACAAATTCACAAGTTTTGTGTGAACTTCTGACACGGCAATGGAACGGCGCTTTGTTTGTCTTGTCAAGTGGCTCCAGCTCAAGCTCCAGCTCCAAACACAAATGAAGTGGTTTTAAATTTCAGCGCAACATCGCAGACAGACGACAGGCTGCTGAACAAAAGCCCTGGCGATCACGAGCTGACCCTGATTTTGTCTGCCAGATAAGTGCAGCAGAAGACTGTCCGCCTAACAGCCTGGCTGAAAGGACCTCCGCATTTGCCATCCTCTGTCATCTAGAGTTTCAAACTGGCGCCAGAGCTAAGCGTTCTTTAGACACCGTTATGCAATTTCACCATTTAAAAGCTTAAATTTTACACAATCAAGCTCCAGGAGTGCCATCAACACGTATTTGCCATTTCCCATCTCTTCAATTTTTTGGCAGATGCTGCAGTTCCACTCTAAGAGACATACCAATTTTCGAAAATAATGATTGCGCTCCGCTTAATTTTATTTTATTTCATCATTTAATTTTGAACGAACCATACACCGGGCTGGAGAATAGATTTAAGTCTCGAGGTTTCAGTTCACAAAATTCTTCAAAATTTTTGCTAAGAAAAATTTGAACAACGACGCACAATGGCTCATTGGGAGCGGTCAGGTGGCAAAAATGAAAAGTTCACGGCAAGAAAGAACAAGACGACCAATGCCGTTTGAAAGAATGGTATATAGTTGTTTAAGCGTGGCTCCTTATTACTCCTAACTGTATCCATCAAATGGGTTAAAATGGGGTATTAAGTCTGTGCAAATGTATAGTATGTAACAGGCAGAAGAATACATTTCCGACCCAATAAAGTATATATATTCTTAATCAGTATCAATCGCCGAGTCGCTTTTCGCTGTCTGTCTGTCCGTCCGTTCGGATGAACCCATAAGTCTCAGCAACTAGTATAAGAGAACGAGACACTAAGATTAGAATGTAAGCTCATGTATACCGTACGTAGATCAAGTTTGTTTCAGATTTAAAATACTCCACCCAATACCCCGCAATTCGATAAAAAGGATTTATAAGGACAATTTCAAAGAAATAGCCTGTGGATTTGGGATTTATAATACTTGGGTCACTCTTAAATTCTTTGAAATTTTTCAGTCGATCGAATAATAATTATTCAACAAACAAGATTCATTATTGCAGAACGGGGGGAAGCAGCAACGCAGCCACCACTCGCTTGCCTGTAGTTGGCTGTCGCTTTTGCGTGTGTTTGTGACTGTGTAAGTGAACGAAGATATGTTTGAACGTTTTAGAACTGGGTACAGAGAACAGTAGAGCATTGTTACTTGTGTTTGTATGAAAACTTGTGCAGTATGGCAACTTCAACTACTTACAGTGCCGCCCCGGCTAAAAGATACTTATGCCACTACCGTTTGGTCACTTAAAAATAAGAAATTCAGAGCTTGAGCCATTGTAACCGAATCTAGAACCTTAACCTAAGCAATATATACATATACAAAAATGTATACATATAATTGTATGTGATTAATGGTAATTGCTTTTATGGCTTTTTCTGTACTCGCCACGCTTTCTGCCACCAGTTTGCTGCTGTAATCTGGCTTTTAGTCGCATTAGTTGCCGTTGAGCGTCGCAGTCTCTGACCGTGAGTACTTTGACTGCCAGTACTATTGTTAGTTAAAGTTCAACCGCATCAAATAGCAAATAATTCTGATCTGTGCACTTTGTGAACTTCATATAATTTTGAGAAATTTAAATTTAGGTTCTAGGTGTGCTCTACTTTTTTGCGAATTTAATACCCATATCAATGGACTTTTTCAATTCCTTCACTGCCTTTTCTAGAGCTTCGGTTTCGTCATCGTCAAGTTGCGGAAGGCCGAGGTTCTTCTCAATGCCTTTGGGACCATAACTGAGTGGAGTAGCAAAAAAGCACGCAGCGGTCAACTCGGATTCCACGTAGGCACACTCAACTGGTGCTTTTTCACCCTTGAGGCCCATTAGAAGAGCATTAACAAACCGAGCGGTTGCAAATGCCATAGAAAGAGTGGCAGAGCCAGCGCCGTTTTTAGCCTGAACCACCTCATCGCCGCCCATCTGAATGCGTTTGACTATGGCTGCTTTGCACTCATCATCACCATGAAAAGTGGGCTTACACTGCGAGAGGATGGGCAAGATAGTGGTGCCTGCATGTCCACCGATGACTGGTATTTTCACCTTCGCAGGACTTATATTCATGTGATCTCCTATAAAAGCCTCAGCGCGCACACAGTCCAGCGTGGTAACGCCAAACAAGCGCAATGGATCATAGACCTCCTTTTGCTTTAGCAACTCGGCGGCCATCGGCACTACCGAATTGATTGGGTTTGTGACGATTGCTATCAGCGCATGCGCCGAGTTCTTAGCGATGGCGCATACCGTACTTTTGACAACATTGGCATTTATCTCAAACAGCTGTTCACGGTCCATGCCCGGCCTACGCGCCACGCCGGCAGTTATGACAACCAGGTCAGAGCCTTTGACGGCCTTGTCTAGCTCGCCTGTACCCTGCATGGCTTTTACTTCGACTGGTGTGGCAATGTGCGACAAATCTGCGGCCACACCTTTAACATTTGCCAAATCATGCAGTGTCAGTTCTGTTACTAGATTGTTACTCTTTAACAGCAAAGAAAGCGGCTGACCAATACCACCGCAAGCTCCAACAACTGTCACCCTAAATTTGCGCCGCTGGACAAGGGAAATTAGTTGGCAAAATGCTGATTTCAACTACATTCGCTTACCATTTGTAACTGGCAACATGCCAGGCTAAGATGGCAGCGATATTTTCCAAACATGACCATCAGGATTTACTTTAAATTTGTATAAAAAAAAAAAACAGTCAGAACAATAAAAACATAGTCTAGAAATATAAAAATATGAATTATACTGTCAATAGAGCTGTACTTTTTCAAATGGTATCGTATTTTAAAGGTATATCGTATCCTAAAATATTATTAATACGACTTTGGTACAAGTTCACGGTTCTAAAAGGGTAGATCGGCTCTGTTTTGTATGCATATTTAATAGGTTTGCAGTATGGGTGGCAAATCATCGAGGCCACTATTGATAGTTTTAAATTTCTTTTATTATCGATGGCTTGGTTTGAAATATCGATAGCATCATCCACATCATTTATTCGGAGACATGTTCATATTATATTATATTATACTAGCGGGTAATATCCCGGCCTTGCCCGGGGAATTATTTAGATGAAATTGCATTTTTTTTTAAATTGACTACTTTCGTCAACCGTAAGAAATACAACTAAATAATTGTATTGTGTAGGGCTATTAAAATGTCTTTAAAAAAGCAAAACAGGTTCCCGTTCATTTGTCCTTGACTTCCATTTCCCTCCCGTGGCGACGCGGAGTAGATTTTCCAAAATCATTTGGCATTTGAAGTCAATTCCTAGATTAATACTAAGAATCCAGACTAAAGCTTTCCAAAAATTACCGCCCGTCGTATTGCCCGCAAAGTACCGAGGTTTTTGTATTCATATTTGGAAATTAGTATAAAGCCACGTGTATTTTTCAAAACCGGTAGCACATGTGACGAATTATTTAATGTGAGGTGCTTTGAAAATTAGTTTCAAAATGGTTGAATGATAAACAGAAGTTTGAAAATGAGTTTGAAGTCAATCGGACGATAATCAAAAAAGTTGCATACAACAGTTTTCCGCGACTTTTCCGACCCTGTGGGTAGATTTTCCAAATTCTTTGGACACCGCGCCTATTATGTGTTTGGGTGAATCCATGAAAATGAAATTGAAGCCAATCGCATGAAAATTAAAAATGTCGAATGCCAGAATTTTCCACCAATTTTCCGACTATTGGGCTGAATTTCCCAAAATCGCTGATACACGTGTCTTCTCATATAACCTTGAAAATGAGTTTGAAGCCAATCGTATTAAAATTAAAAATGTCGAATGCCTGAGTTTTCCACCGATTTTCCGACCCTGTAGTTGAATTTCCCAAAATCGCTCATACACGTGTCGAATTATTTTGCGTGAAGAGCTTTGAAAATGAATTTAAAGGTGATTGGACTAAAATTAGACTTTCGCCTATACAACCTTGAGAACCCCCATCCAAAATCGGTGAAATATGTGTCAAGTGAATTTTTGTGTAGATCGTTGAAAATGAGTTTGAAGTCGATTGGATGGTAAACAATAAAGTTTCATACAACAGTTTTCCGCGATTTTGGGTTACTTGACATCTATGGGTTATGTGTATATGTTATGTTAGGTATTATTGGTGTGAAAAACACGTATTTGGATTAGGCGGGTTTTAGCGGCAATTTCATAGACCTGGATTCCGTATCTCCAGATCGGTGCAAAAATGGCTTTGTATATCAATATTTTATTGCTGAAAGACAGCTTGTTTGTGGCATTGAGTAGCCAGTACATCCGGCAGGCCTTGGCTCGGAGATTGCCGACAATCTCAGTGATGTGCTGCCTGAAGGTAAGTCGTCTATCAAGAGTGACCCCAAGTTAATTGTGCACGGTTCGCTGGGACAGGAGTTCTCCATGGAGGAATACACCAGGGAAGGTGTCTTTTCTGAGTGCATGTGTAACGCTGACGCATTTGTCAGTGTTAATTGAGATATTCCAGCGGCAGGCTCAATTCTCAAAGCGTTTCAGATATTCCTGCAAGATATGCGTTGCTTCATAAACACATGTGCTTCGAGCTAAGACGGCTGTGTCATCGGTGAAGGTGGTAACAAGGAGGTCCTGCAGGTTTGGGATACAAATTTCCGACGAGGTGGGCATATCGCTGGTAAAAAGACTGTATAGTGTTGGGCCCTGTGGTACACCAACTTTGATGATTTTTGTTGCGAACTAATCCCATCCTGCACAACGCTAAAGGTTCTGTCAGTTAAAAAGCTCTTTATAACCAGGTAGAGCTGGGGGTTGAGCAGAGATTTCAATTTATACAGCAGCCCAGAATGCCAGACTCTATCGAAAGCTTGCTGGATGTCAAGGTAAGCTCCGACGACATATTCCTTTGCGTGAAAACCTTGCAGTGTAAAATTCACCACTCGGTGCCGTGTCTTCTTTAACTAGGGTCTCATGGACGAGCTGTATCCTGTGTTCGGAAGCCGTCTTGAAGGGCTTGAACCTAGCCCCAAGGTTAGTTGCAAACGATTCGGCTCTGTCCTGGGCTGATCTTGCACATGAGGCGTCTGGATTTTGCACCGGGAACTTCGGCGCGACTTGTCTTTTGTATCGCCTTGTTAACTTCTATAAGGCAAATTTGGAGCTATCATCAGATGTGGCCTCTTCCAACATGGCATCAGTGGCTTCCTTTTTAAGGATGGCTAGCTCCCTTTTTACCCTATTGGATATCCTCCTGCATATCCTGTCAATGGCTGGATCGTTGATCCTGATGTATTCCCGTCTTAGCCGCTTCTTTAGAGCCAGAAGGCCTTCGGCTTCCGCGGAAAGGATCAAAGAGCCGGGTGTGTTTGGCCTGGAGGGTGAGTGGATTAAAGCGACGTTTTGAGCCGCATCCTCGGCTTTAATACGCAGCAACTGAACTGCAACGTCGACGTCTTCGTTAGTGCAGATCTCGATATTAAGGTTTAACGAGTCACTCAATTTATTTTGAAACTCCGTGATGTTAGTACCATGGGGGCTAGTCTAGCTCTGATAGGAATCCTGTGTGGCGTAGCTGATAGTGTGGCGATAAGTGGCAGGTGATCAGAGGACATCTCATGCGCCTCTCTTACTGATAGTCTTCTGATATAAACACCACGAGACATGTAAAAGTCTATACTCATTGGAATGCTTCTTCTGTTGAACGGGTAATGCGTTGGTCTGCAGCGCTGTGCCTCTTGGGATCGCTCTCAGGTTGCCCCAGAGCCGCTGATCCAGGAGCCTATCAAATCCAGCTTCGGTCCAGGACAGAGTGGGTGGCAACAACAAGAATTTCACTCACACCATTATCTAAATCAGCTGTATGTGATTGGTAGTAATCGGGTGAAGTTGGTAATGTATCAGATCCTGTCTGACTAGTACACAGGCTCCTCCTCTTGACCACCCTCCTGGATGGTCTGCACTAGCAAGTGTATCCTTCCATAACAAAGTAGGTTCCAGTGTGTAGAAATGTTTCTAAAAAATCATAATCTCAATTTCATGTTTGGTTAGAAACAATTTAAGCGTTTTATTAGGGATGATGCTGCGAGCGTTCCAAGTTCCGAGGCGCAGTACAGTAGTCATTATTTGTGCTGAATAATCGCTCTGGAGCCTAGAAGCTCTCTAATTTCTTCCAAAAGCTCAGTTATTGTGACCTGGAGTCCAGCAATAGTTTGCTGAATGGAAAAAATTATCTGAGCAAGTACACCCACCGTGGGTCCTCCGATGTGAACATTTACAAGACTTTCTGTATAATACCTTTCATTTTATTTTTATATTCTAAATTTATTACTAATAATTAGCTTAAATAAAAATGTCTTGAAAGTTAACTTTTACATATTTTTTACACTTCAAAAAAACTTACTTTCTATTTTGGTCATGGTAAGTTTGAATGTCTTCAATTCATCGTACTTTTGTCTCTTGAGGAGCAAAGCTCAGCTTTAAGATTTTTTCGGCGGCGAACTCATAGTTAGAAAATATCATATATACATATATAATAGGTAGAACCCATTATAATGAATTTAAACTTACCGATTTAAATTTGGCTCCGAATTACAAATTTATGTCCGTCCAATTCAACTGTCGACACAAAAGTAAACGAAACGATGGCATGCCATTACCGCAGCTGCCACAAAATAGAACACCGAAAGACAACAAAAATGCAAGGTCCCGTTGCAGACAAAGCAATCGAAGAAATTTCATACAACAAAAACAATGTCGACAGAACATCTTTGTTGCCGTCCAATTTGAAGTGGCACTTCGCTGCCACACGCGTAACCGGCCACTCAACCGGCAACCGGTAAATTCTCATGGTCCTTGGGACCGATTGTCTCCGGCCGAACCACTGGAAGTTTTAAGACCGAGAGCGATTCAAGAGACAGATTTTTAGATTTTTTGTACTTTCATGTTGTTATACAGCAGAGTCAATGGAATAATTAAAACTCATTGGGATTTATTCATGTCGATTTGTGAAGATATGGCTTTTGCAGTTGAATATCTAGTATAAGAATGCCACTTTAGTTATTGTTAGCAAAAATGCATATTCTTTTATTTCACACATGATATAAAAAGACCATTATCAATCATTGATTTATTAAATTAAATTCATTATCTTTTCTGATTCATTATCATTTTCTTAAAATTTAATTCTTAAAATTAACGAAAAAAAATTTAATAACTTAATGAAAAACCCTTGGTTTTTGTTTTGTAAGTTTAACACTTCACATTCACTTTCTCTTAAATCGAACAGCGTTAATTAAAAAAAAAAATATTGATAAAAGTTTGGATTTTAGACGGCAGGAATTTAGCACGAGATGTACTTTAAAGAAATAAAATAATTATAATGCATCTGCTCTGCTCTTTTTCCAGTTTGTTTCTAAGCCTAATGATCAGTCCCCATCTTCAACCGAGAGCGACTTGTTGAAACGACCATTTAAGTAGCTCGCCGACAATGGTGTTGGAGTGGGTTCCTGGCGCGACTCGCGGTATTTACTGAATAGGCCGCGCATTTTGTTGAGCGGCGTTTGGAATACGGTTTGCGTCACGGTAGCCGCTGCAATAGTTGCAAATGACGGCGTTGACAAAGCATTGTTCGTTGGCAAGCTGGTGACGATTTGCGACGGGATTTGCTCTACAACTCCAGACATTCGTGGCAGGCGTGTTGGCTTAGGAGGTGTTGACGGCGTTGCCGAGTGACGACGCGCCGCCGCTGCGCTCAGCTTAGGCGTAGCAAAAAGTCGCTTCGGATGCACCAACGGAACGCTGTCGGTGACAATACTGGCATTATTATTAGCAGCACCACCGCTGCTTGGCGTCTTCGAGGTGCTGCCTATAGCGAAGTACGAAGGCGGCTTATGCATCTTCAGTACACTTTTCGGAGAGGGAAAGCTGTGTATGGATAGTTCAATGTTGTGAATAATTTTTTCATACAAACGCACTTATACAAGCTAGCGGCTACTCACAGATCCATTTCGGCGGTAGAGAAGTTTTCCATGGCTGTTCGCCAGGCATGTATAAATGGCAGCGCTTCCTTCTCAATCTCCACATGAAATATCGCGTTGAGCACGTCCAAATCGCGTTTGGTCGGCTCGTTTCTGCAACGAATTAAGGCATGCATTTAACACAAGAAAATAATCTTTTACTTATTCTGTTGACTAACCCAACAATGAAGAGCTCGTAACGTGGTTCCAAGTCGCAGGACAACCTTGGCGAGCGGCTCTCCGGCGGTGTCAAGAATATCTCCTCCTCATCACTGCTGTCCCAACCACCGCATTCAAACTATGGATTAGTAAATAGATGGTCTGTCAGTGTTAATGCACAATGATAAATGAACTTACAAAGTAGGATTCATCTTCACTGTCGAGCTCGTCATCATCACTGTTGTTATCGCTGTTGCGGCCGTTGCCAGTTTTGGGGAGGGGCCAAACGACTGCCACGTTACACGTGGCGGAAGTGTGTAAGACGGTTGCGGCCGCCGCCAATGTTGTGGTCGCATTGCCAACATCTTGCACATGGGCGCGCAAAGATTCGGTGCGCTTGCGTCTGCTCGTCTTACGGCTGAGATTCGCATCCCAGAGACAGGAGCAACATTGCTCCACCTCCCAGGCAGCCGAGCACAATTCCTCGGTCTTGAGTGCGTCTGGCAGCTGAACAATTGGTGCCTGCTCCAACATCAGCAGCATGCTGGCGCACACGCAGTGCAAGTGTTCACGACGATCTCCATTTAGCTGCACCAGTTTGCGAAGCATTTGCATAAGCTGGTAGCGTAGGGCATCGCTAACCTCCTGCAAATGTTCTATGTAGCTGGCTACAAGATGAGCGATGCGTGAGTGCACCTTGGTAAAGTCAACACTGATGAAGCGTGCGTCGTCTTTAAAGCTGACGATGAGAGATTTCAGTCTTTTTAGCTCGGAGAGCATCGTATCGTTGATGGATACCATATTGCCAATGTTGTTAATGAGCGTTTTGGTGATGCGCTTCGCGAAAACCTGCAACGACTTCTCCACACAAGTGTAGGGCGTCATAACCTGTGTAATGACACCACTGGTGGCGTTGTTTGCTTTTCCTCGTTCGACTACCAGATCAAGATAGTGATGTATTTGCGAAAAGTTCCACGTCTGATCTGATCGCTCGGCCTGAGCCTGTTCCGATTTAAGTGACAGATAGCTCTCCAGGCGCGTGAGTCCATTGGGTGACGCGATATCCACAAAAACATCAAGAAAGTCCCAATACTCGCGCCACTCCAACTGCTCCTGGCGCGCCAGTTGACGCCCCACCACCTCAAGGCCCTTTTCAATGTCAGAATTCTTGATGTGCCGCTCACGAAAGCTATCATTAAGCGTGGACAAGGACGTGGACACATTGAAGCTGAAATCAGATGACATATCCATCGACATGTCGTCGACAAGCGGTGATGAATTCATGCTGCGATATTTCAAAAACAGTTCGGGCTTCATTTGACGTATGGGGGTTGAGGGCATTTCCAGGTCGCGTTTCAAAACACTTGTGTTGAAAGCAGATGACATGTCCATCGGTGAATCGTCGACTATAGGTGACGAATTCATGCTGCGATATTTCAAAAACAGTTCGGGCTGTATTTGCCGTACAGGCGTTGAGGGCAATTCCAGTACGCGCTTTGATACACTTGGGTTGTCCCTATGAGTACAGTTGTTATTGTTGTTCTCTATGTGTTCCAAGTCGCCATTTTGCAACACCGTTTGCTGTGGCTTGTGATTGCCATTCGGCTCGTTGACTGCTTTATTTGGCGTTGATCCACGTGGGTTGAATAGCACTCGGCGGTTGGGCGACATATTGCCTGCACTTTTATTGAAAATTGACTTGCTGGGCGTCTTCATGGGCGAGACGTACGGCGAGTTAGCCAACGGCGACATTACATTGCTTCCAATGCGCGGCGGCGTCTTCCATCGTCGAAAGAAACTAAATGCCTGTTCACGTGGCATTGGTCCAGCCAAAGCGCTGATCGCGAGATCCACGTTAAGACGCTCGCACTCGTCAGTTTTATACTGCAAACTCTATAAAATTACGAATAATAATTGAATCGAGCATTTTCAAGATAGGGGTTTGCTACTTACCGGCGGGTCGTTTGGCGTAAACGGTTGCCCAACATGCGGCGGCAGTTCATTACCAAGAGAGCGCAGAACGGGCACATAGTGTGGCTCTGACAGCAACAGCTCCAGCTTCTTGAATACCTCCGGACTAGCGTTGGGTGCTCGCTGGCATATTATCTGAATAAACAAGTAAGAATGCTATAGTCAAGTTTACCCGACTACAAAACTTCGTACACTAACACATACACAAACACGCACACACTCAAGCGACAGCGCAAGCGAGGTATTTTAAGTTGTGCTGTGCTGCTTCTCCTCCTCGAAGATGTCTCCGTCTGTCTGTTACATACATTTGTACAGATTTGGTACCCCCTTTTAACCCATTTTAGGGGTACAGGGAGTAACAAATAATGCTATAGTCGAGTATACCCGAATACAAAACTCCCTGCATTCAGATCGACTTGAAATTTGGACAGGAGATTTAGAGTGAACAAATTATTATACATGCCAAATCTCTAACATTGTTAGTATAAAACGTTTTTATCGAATTGCGGGGGAACGGGAGGTGATATTTGAATATGGTATAAAGAATCCTATATTTCAAATTTGGTGTATCTAGTTAGCTCTTATCGTTGCTGAGATCGACGTGTTCATCCGGACAGACGGATATGGCCAAAAACAAATCTCTTTTAATCCTTTTCGAGAAAATATATACTTCATAGGGTCGGAGATGTCGTCTTCTGCCTGTTAGATACATTTGCACAGATTTTGTACCCCCTTTTTACCCATTTAATGGGTACAGGGAGTAAAATGACGTACGTCACTTAATGTAAATTATGGCAAAACCTTATTAGCTAAAAGTAAGTCTGACTTATGCGTCAATCAATTTAAAAATATGCAACAGTATATCGTCTTGGACTCACTTTATGCTACGGTAACTAAAACCCTTTATACGTCTCTTGTTCGACCTATTCTTGAATATGGGTCTTGTATTTGGGGACCAGTACAAGGTTCATCAGGAAAGTATAGAATCGGTACAAAAAGAATTTCTGCTCTTTGCATTCCGGGGTCATAACTGAAATCCTAATACTTGCTTGCCTTCTTATCGTAGTACACTCTTACTAATAAACCAGCCTTCTCTTTCTGATCGTAGAACCATGCTTGGTGTAATTTTCTTACACAAATTAATTAATGGGGAAATTGATTCTTCTGAGTTGAACAGCCAAATTAATTTTGCAGTTCCGATCAGAAATTTTAGAAAATTTCTTCCCCTTTAAGCTTGTAATACTAATTATGCTATCCATAACCCTTTTCGAATTTTAAGTTCTAATTGTAACAACTTTAATCATCTAATATGTAATGCTACTTATATTTCCTTACTCAGAACTTCACTTTTATGTTACCTGTGTCATCTATAGTTACTTTTTGTCTATTGTTTTAATTTATGCAGAACTTTTATTTAGTTTGTACTTTTTTATTTGTCCACAATTTTCGTTACCGCAAGTTATAACGCTCTGTTACGATTGCAGTCATACCACAATAGCTGTCTTAAAAACAAAGATGTCTTATTTTCTTTCATTGATCACCCAATCTCACGTTCTTCTTCAAAACAAGTAAAAATGCTCTAATCGAGCATACCCAACTACGAAACTCCCTGCATCCAGGTCTAAAAGTTCCAACCACATATTCCTCCACTTACACATACACAAAGCCGCACATACAAGAGCCACAGCGTAAGCACGTCATTTTAAGTGGCGGCTATGCTTCTACAAACGGACATGGCCATATCGAAATCTCTTTTGATACTGATCAAGAATATATATCTATATATAAAAAAGAGTTCAGCTTGACTGACTGGTGACATTTGGACAGCCCAAACGGTAGCAGCTAGAAGACCGCAATTTGTACAGTAGCTTCTTATTTTAAAGTTAGGGAGAACTGTCGATAAAAATGGTTTAATATACATATATCGGGAAGTCTAAGAAAATTTTTTCAAAATCTCGGTAAATAACTTAAATTTGGTGAGTTTGGTTACGCTATCTTCAAAAACAAAAAAGTTGTTCATAGAAAACATAGTTGTCAACCGATTGTTTCTATGGGATATATAATATAGTGATTCGAACCGGCTGGTTTTCATATATGAACTGCCTGCACCGAAATTAAAGACTTGTTCCAAGTTTCATAACCAGTGCAAGCAGACGGACTGGCAACATTTTCTACCTTTAACTACGTATTATTTAATATGTATGGCACCTACAGAGCACCATAGCCTATAAATCTACGCGTTATGAATTTCCCTACAATATGCAAAGAAAATATGAAAGTGCAAACGAGATAACAAATCTCTCTCTTTAATCGCGCTCTCGGCCTTAAAACTTATAAGTGCGACTGAAATCGCAATATTGCCTATATCTCTCAGACTGCCTAGCTTTGCTATCGCTCTACGGTAGATGGCGCGCTGCTGCTCCTCACGTTTTTTTTTCACGTAATTCTTTAGTATAGCGCCCCCATATAAAGACTACATCCAAATGTCTGACTTTGGTCTTAAACGACGCGTCTCAAAATTAGAATTCAAATTCTTCCGGCAGAACTAGACCATTATTGTCGAAATAATGAAATTAATGCAAATAAAAGTTGATCGGTATGCGTATATCGACACGATAATTGTTCGTCTTAGTGTTGGAAAATATAAAACATTTACCACAGTTGCCAGTCTGTTAGATACAAAACGCACGATTTTGAATTTGTTAATAGGAGTTTAAAATAAAATGTGAATAGCCCGTTTAATGTAAATCTCGTGATTTATCGCTCTCTCAGCTCTAAAACTTAAAAGTGCGACTGAAACTAACATATTGGTTTGGTCTCTCAGCTTCTGCCTATGCTTTCCTATCGATCTACGAAAGATGGCGCGCTGCTGCTAGAGTCAAATTTTTTTGTTCTACTACGATTTGATTAATTTTAATCATTTAAGTTTATTTTTATTATGTACCTTTTTTGTTAATAGAAAGTGAATACTGCTGAGCCGATTTACTACATAACAACATTATTATTATTATTATGTAGCAAATCGGACCAGCTGCATGCGCATTATCAACGTTGATCGAGTTTCCATAAATGTGGCGGTCGGTTGATATTTGTTAGTCCGCATTTAGACGATGATTTAAACTCGTGAGTTTAACTAAAGAAGACGGGTGGCGGGGCAAGCGAGTCGTACAAAGACTCGTGACCAGCCTTTTCTTGAGTTTTTTACGCATTTTTGCTCTGTTTTACGCATTTTGCTCCATGTTTGTATGAAATTAGTTAGCGATAACTTAAATCAGTGTTGCAATGCAATCGAAAACTCGCCGTCTAAATGCAAGTGATTTTTTCAGTAGTTTTCAAGAAGAATGAAAAAACTCGCAAGTTTAAAACATCGTCTTTATGTAACATGTAATAAGTTAGACGCCAAATTTGAGACTTTGGAATTTTTGCTGACAGCGGTTCACATTTCCGCAGTGCACGGGATAATTTCAAGACTTATTCCAAGAATAATACTTAAAATGCAGACTAAAGATTTCCAACTCTTTCCGCCCGTTGTGTTGCCCGCAAAGTACCGAATTTTTTGTATTTAGCTGTAGAAATTAGTATGAAGCCTTTCGCATGAAAAACAAAAATGCTGAATTTCAGACTTCACCCCTTTTCCGACCGTGGGCGTGCATTTTCAAAATCGGTAGCACATGTATATATTAATGTGAGGTGCTTTGAAAGTTAGTTTCAAAATAATCGGATGATAAACAGAATATTTTGAAAATGAGTTTGAAGCCAATGGGACGCTAATCAAGAAAAAAGTTAACAAAACAGTTTTCCGCGAATTTTCTGACCTTGGGGGTAAATTTAATAAGATGGAACCTACTGTGAATATTTCAGCATTCTACGGTTTCGGCTGTTCGTTGATTATAAATCGTCAGTTAGTACGAACTTATATTATATATATATACTAGCAGGTAATATCCCGGCCTTGCCCGGGGAAATATTTAGATGAAAATGCATTTTTTTCTTGAATTTGACTGCTTTCGTCAACCGTAAGAAATACAACTAAATAGTTGAGCCACGTGACTAATGTTTTTTGTGTAGGGCTATGAAAATGTCTTTGAAAAAAAAAAAAACAACAAAAAAATGTCCCACTCATTTGTCCTTGACTTCCATTTCCCGCCCGTGGCGACACGGAGTAGATTTTCCAAAATCAATTGGCATTTTAAGCCAACAATAATACTAGGAATCCAAATTCAATCTTTCCAACTGTTTTCCGCCCGCTGTCTTGCCCGCAAAGTACCGAGGTTTTTGTATTTATATTTGGAAATTAGTATAAGGCCACGTGTATTTTTCGAAACCGGTAGCACATGTGACGAATTATTTAATGTGAGGTGCTTTGAAAATAAGTTTCAAAATGATTGAATGGTAAACAGAAGTTTGAAAATGAGTTTGAAGTAAATTGGAGGATAATCAAAAAAATTTCATACAACAGTTTTCCGCGTATTTTCCGACCTTAGGGATAGATTTTCCAAAATCTTTGGACACCGCGCCTATTATGTGATTGGGTAGAACCTTGAAAATGAGTTTGAAGCCAATCGCATGAAAATTAAAAATGTCGAATGCCAGAATTTTATACCGATTTTCCAACCATGTGGTCGAATTTCCCAAAATCGCTGATACACGTGTCGAATTATTTTACGTGAAGAGCTTTGAAAATGAATTTTAAGGTGATCGGACTAAAATTAGACTTTCGCCCATACAACCTTGAGACCCCCATTTTCCACCCATGGTGGTGGATTTTCCAAAATCGATGAAATATGTGTCAAATTAATTTTTGTGTAGATCTCTGAAAATGAGTTTGAAGCTGATTGGATGGTAAACAAAAAAGTTTCATACAACAGTTTTCAGCGATTTTAAACGCTTGTGGGTGGAATTTTCCAAAATCCCGTCTTAGTGTGCACTTTCATTATAGATGGAACCTACTAAGAAAAAATACAGCATCCTAGCTCTTATGGTTTAGGCTGTGCGATGATTGCCAATCAGTCAGTCAGTCAGTCAGTCAGCGCGAACTCTTTTATATATATAGATATGAATCATGAGTATTATAAGACATAATAACAGCTGCCAATGAAAAAATTGGTGGAAAAATGACTTGAGCATCCCCTTAGTATATAATTATTAACTCATTTATAGTCTCCTTACTATATAAAATTTCAATATCAACTTGAATCAGTACAGAAACAATTTATAATCTGTTATTCGTGAACTACATTAGGACCAATCCAGACTTTTTTGACTATAAAAGTAAGCTAAACCATAAAAACGATTCTTTTAAAATCCGTAGGATTTCACAACAAAAAAAAATTATTCATAAATTTATATTTGGTGAAGTTGCATTTATTGCTCTATGCCATCCCGTGCGACAAAACATAAACGAGTACTAGCTCTTCATATTCACAGCTGTCAAACCAACGAGGTTCAACAAAAATCTTTCTGCAGCCTTTGCCTGAATTATAACACTATCATTTAATTTCGGTTGATACTAATGCAAAAACTGGTTATTTAATTAATTATTTATCGAGAAAATTAAATTTGTGATGACTTTGACTTTGACTATGAGTTGGACCTTACAGAGTTTTAAAGCTCAATATTATATCACCTTGATTAAGTCTGTTTTTCTGAATTTAACAAAACATAATAGATATATAACAAAATTGGATGTTGTTTACATTTTACTATATCGAAATCAATTATCAATGCTGGTTGAAATTGCTGGTTATTAAGTTACTTACATCTTTGGGATACATGCCGTCCGTGTTCTTCAGCGATTTGCATTGTGGATAAGAGGTGAGCACCTCTACAACAGCTACGTGGCCGTTCTTGACGGCAAAATGCAACGGAGTCTCACCACGCCCCTTGTCCGGCATGTTGAGATAGTAATCGAGCAGATTCTCATTTAATGCGGCGCACATTCCGCCACTGCTCTTCTTGCCCGCATACAGCTGTGTGAAGTCGCGATCTGAGATTATCTTCAGTATAAGCTCTGCAACTGTCGCTCGGTTGCTCTGGGCGCAGATGTGCATTGCATTGTAACGGTAGCCCTCCTTCAGGCTAGTGGGCGTGTCACCGCTACTGATCAGAAAACGCGGATTGTCCCAAACAATTCGTTTGACCCGCTCATAATTACCAGCCTCGATTTGTTTACGAAAGTCGACAAGCTCCTGCTTGGTGGGGGCCCGAAAGGGCGGACGCTCTGCACTCAGCATACTGCTGCTTGTGTTGTTGCTGCTGCTGCTGGCAGCTGTGCCACCGATGCCAATATTGTGACTAACGACACTGTTGTTGAAACAGCTGCTTGGCAAAGCAACTATCATACTGGACATGGAAAGGCTCAGTGTGGAACTGGGCGAGCCACTAGTGCTGTTGGTGGGCGACGAAGAAAACGGGCTGTCTGCGCAGCCTGAGGCTGCCTTGAAGCCACTGCCTAGTGTCGTGGGCACTTGCACAGGCTCTGCAAAGGAGAGTTCACATATTTTATGTTCCGATGTATGTACATGTTTATTAAAATACAAATAAATAGATATACTTACTGCTTCCTGGTTTTGATTTGCCAAAACGTTTTAGAGACTCGATGCTCTCAAAACCAAACTGTACATAACTCTCGGCCTGTTCGCGATTGGGAAACTCACGCAGACGTGCGTCCTTGTAATGGCGCAACACATCCAGAGCCTTTGACTTATCCGTAAAGATCAACCACAGCGGTGAGTCGGCTGCAATGGATTGAGTAAGTTAGTAAATGAACAAATAAGCAAATGATACAGAAATTTGTCAGCAGTTTTCGCTCGGTGGCCGCCTGGTCACGCCATCTGTGCGAATGAGAAGATGCCAGACAGCGCAAGAAAAGTGTTAAGCACAACAAAGAATTTGCTAAATGAGTAGAGAGAGAGAGAAACCAGACAAGGTGGTGCTGGTGGACAAAGGCGGATGGCGGAATGGAACGGAACGGTTCGGAATGAGCCACGAGGAACAACCAACGGCCGGTGGCCAGCAATGTTGTTTCGGCATCAATAATACCCGAGCATATGCGTATGACGCAGATATTGGCACGTCGCCGGGAAAAGAATGTTGTATTAATTCTCTTTTTGTTTGTCAGCTAGGGACTGATGGGCGGACAGGTCGCTGTGCCAACTACAGTGGCTAGGGTAACCTTTTTAATGCTTGGGATATAAATATGAAGCCGTCGCGTACTTTTTCTGCTGTGTTGGCTGTGTTTGCTCAAACTTATTTTTAATATATACTTAAATACACATATGCATGTACAGTTGAACTTGTATGTTGGCGACCCAAATGCCTGCATGCTTTGTATTTTAATGGATTTCTTGAAACCTATTTTTCTTAAACAAAAATAAATAAAATGAATCCTTTAAAAAAAATCCTATTTGAAATTAAGGATTTGATTTCTTGTTGAGAAAAACTAACATCATGACTACTTCAATATATTCGTAACCATCTAACTCTAAACTTGTCCAAATATTGTTATGTTACTTATAGTAAATGTCTATACTCATTTAATGCCTCCTATTTGATAATGGGATATGTGCTAACACGGAAAAATTAAGTTTATATTATATGTTGCCAAGAGGAAATGCGATGGCAGGTTTTGTGAGGCACAACTCCTCTCAATTGAATGACCATATACCAGACTGTCATCATTTTCTGCTTCTGCCAGGTCAATTTTAGAATACGCATCTCTCATTTGGAACCCTTCTGCAGTGGCACATTGTAATAGAATTGAGCGGCTACAAAAACAGTTTCTTAAATTTGCGTTAAGCCCCCTACATTTTACGTTACCTTTTCCAGATATAGCAGTCGATCTCGTTTAGTGCACCTGTCTACAGGATAGGCGAACGATTGCTGGTCTAGTATTTACAAATAATATTATTATTGGCAATATAGATTGCTCAGCCTTTCTTTCGAATATAAATTTTTGTGTGCCGGGTAGACAAATGCAATACTGTATGTCATTTAATGTGGGTTTTCACAAAACTGTCTATGCTGTTAACTCGAACTTTGAAATGTTATAATGAATTGCCAACTGACATGCGGTTTGACTTCAGTCAAAACAAATTTCTTCTTAAGGAACAACTTAAAAAGTTATTTTTACAATATTAAAATTTGTTATTTTAATATTATTATTACAATTTTAATATTAAGTAAGCTAAGCTAGAACTAGAATAACCAGAAGGTCCTTTGACATTGGTTCAATAATAAATAAATATAAACAAGTAGGAACGTTGCAGTAGGACGTACCCGACAGCAGAATTCTTGTTTCAAGTCCGGTATAATTTGGTTATTTATGGGGTGGGAAAGAGAGAAAAACACAGTAGTCTGTATTTTAAATGTGGAGAATCAACCTAAACTGGTGTTTGAGAGATAAATTTTTTTCATTTGCAGGGGAGTGGGTGGGAGGACCAAAATTATTCTTGTCAAATCTGTCAAGGGTCTCAACAGTAGTCTGTGTGCCAAATTTGGTGACTCTACCTATTCAGTTATGTGAGATATAGATTTTGCTCATTTGCATGGGAGGGGGTGGCCGGTTTGCAAATTTTTTGTTGCTTAATGGTGCAGGGCGTCTACAGTAGTGTGTATGTCGCATTTGGTGACTCTAGCTCTGAAACTGTAGAAGAAAAACGTGTTTTGGGGAAAACTCTGTCGATTTGCGCAAAAGAAGGTGGGGGTGGCAAAAGATTTTTGATGCAGAGTTTTCAAGGAGGTCAAAATTAGTATGTTTGTCAAATTTACTGACTCTAGCTCAACATAAAATTCTTAAGATTTAGGTTTCCGCGAAATTGTGGGGAAGGGTGTTGAAGTAGGGGGTCGATCTTGACACTTTATAAATTGACGGTATACCAACGTGTGAACCAAGTTTGGTTGCTCTAGCTTCAAAGGTGTGGGAAAAAATTGCGTTCATACGCACGGACGGACGGACACTTCACAAGCTCAATATACAGTTTTTATATGTATAATATATATATATATATATATTTTTGACATTCCGAGTAAAAAATAAACTTAAAATATCTTACAGAAGAATTTAATCATGATTTAATCATTTTGAAAGTCGAATTGCTAGTAAGTCCGCACTTAGATGATGATTTAAACTCGCGAGTTTAACTAAAGTTTTTTGCTTGTAGGAAGACGGGTGGCGGAGCAAGCGAGTCGTACAAAGACTCATGACCAGCCTTTCTTGATATTTTTACGCATTTTTGCTCTGTTTTACACATTTTGCTCCGTGTTTGTATGAAATCAGTTAGCGATAATTTAAATCAGTGTTGCAATGCAATCAAAAATCAATTGCGAGTTTAAATCATTGTCAAAATGCGGACTAAGACATGGACGAGTACGACTAAAAGAATTGAATACAACATTTTTACTCCCTGTACCCATAAAATGGGTAAAAAGGGGGTATTGGATTTGTGCAAAAGTATGTAACAGGCAGAAGGAGACATCTCCGGCCCTATAAAGTATATATATTCTTGATCAGTATCAAAAGAGATTTCGATTTGGCCATGTCAGTCTGTCTGTCCGTCTGTCTGTCTGTCCGGATGAACGCGTCGATCTCAGCAACTATAAGAGCTAGAGACACCAAATTTGGAATGTCGGTTCCTGTATACAATACGCAGATCAAGTTTGTTTCCGATCTCAGATATCTCCCCCCGTTACCACGCAAATCGATCAAAACGTTTTACAGCCACAGTTTTAAAGATATAGCTTTGGGATTTGGCACGTACACTACTTTAGTCACTCTGCATCTACTGTTTAAATTTCAAGTCGATCGGATAATAAACACGGAAGTTATTCAACAAACAAGATTCAGTACTCGAGCGAGGGGGGAAGAAGCAGCACAGCCACGTCTTAAAATGCCTTGCTTGCGCTGTCGCCTTGCTGTCGCTTGTGTGTGTACGTCTTTGTGTATGTGTATATCTATGCATAAATGTACGAAGAAGCGATCGGAAATTTTCGACCTGGGTACAGGGAGTTTTGTAGTCGGGTATACTCGACTATAGCATTCTTACTTGTTATTTTTTTTTTTTCTATGCAATATTTTAAATGTATCAGTTCGTTTATGTTAACTTTGTATATCATATATACGTGAACTTAATTTATGAAACATTTTCAGGGCAAAAAACATACATATTGCTATTATTGTTTTGTTGTTTATGATCAAATGACTTCAAGATTGTCTACTATGGTATACTATGAATGTATGTACATATGTATGTATATCAAAGTAAATGTTTACATACTATGAATACACAGCGAAGAAAAATGCTGTAACAAAGATATTGCCGGTTTGCGAGCGAGAGCAATGACAGGTCAAGATACCGTTTTTGATTCTGAGAATATCGTTACGGATGAATTGAATTCGACTACCCCTTTCGACTTACTCTTACACGGATATAATCGATTATGCAATACAAATCGCATTTTAATTATATTACGTATTGTCGGAGGTGCAGCGAGCCCTTCTAATTCAATTGAAATTGTATACATATGTATTCGAACGTTACCCGTATTTGTTTACAGTTTGTTCATTCAGCACACATCAAGGCCGCAAAAATGGTGAGACGATGCAGACAGCACCAACAGTTAATTACCAAAGTGAAATGGAATTTGGGCTAGTTAAAAATATAAATTTACGTTTGTGTCTCAGAAGTCTGACAATATAAAATGCTACTGTTTTGAGTCATGGCCTACGGAGTAAAAATTTGATTAATACATGCTCCCTCTTATGGCAGCATAGTGCGGCAGTTTTGCTTACGATAGATCGCAAATATATCGTTAAGGGATCATTTTAGGAATAATTTACGGACATTGCAATTTAAAGTGCATTTTTTATTTTCTTATTTTTTGTTGAATTTTTTAAAACTTTATACAACTACTCCCTTAAGCACCGCAAGACGGTTCTTATATTGAAAATAAATCAAGAAAACAAAGGAAATATATACAAATGCCCTAGTTGCTAGTTTCTGATCGAATGGTTGCGTTTTTGTCTGTTGGGTAGTTACAACACACAGGCGGCACACAGTGGCTCGTTTTTCGAAAACAGCTTGCATATCTCAATTTTGGAGTTATTGATTTGGGCAAAAGTGTTTATTTACATAAACTTTATACATTTCGATTGGGAAATAATCAATGTTGACATATCTCTAAAAGTTATTAAACAATATCATTGCTACAATCGTGCCCGATTGGAGATAATCGCCCTTTTTATACTAACCCATGTTATAATATCTAAGCCACGCCCTTTAACTGCACAGTGCATGAAAAAAAGGAACGGGTTTAGTTCCTAAGCTGAATTTTTTTATTTTTCGTTAATTATTTATTTTTAAAAATAATATTTTAAATTGATACGAAATGTTTGCAGTGCACATGTATGTCGTAAAATATTATTACAATTTAACTTTACAAATCAAAAGTTTAAGTCTGGAAATAAATTACGCCCCTTTTATTGGGCGTGTAAATTAAACTAGTTGTAGAAGAATGCTCTAGTCGAGTATAGCCTGTACCAAGGTCTACTATTTGCGAACACATGTGTTATGATTTTTGCAAGCTGTTTTGAAAACACGAACCACTGTGCGGCAGCTCAAAGCGACAACAATACTAAGAAATGTTAACTGCGATGCGCAACAAATGGAACGTATTGCCGCGTTGATGACGTCGTTGTTTCTTTCAAACGCGCGCTTTGATTTCGTTGGGGTTCGAAATAACAAGCACCATACATACAGACAATGTATATACATATGTATATGTATGTAAGTACTCTTATGGAGGTACATATGTATGTATGTATGTATGTATACACATCAATAAACATGGCGACGCATTTGCTGCAGAATTGGAACTTACGTGGATAATCGGGATCCTCATATTTTGACAAATCAGTTTCGTCTGCTGCAGTGGCCGGTAACTGTGGCGCATCCTTAATGTTGACTGCCGCTATGGAACCCGCACATTGTGCCGCCGTGCCCTCAAAGCCCGCCTTGGACGGCGGTATATAGACGGCAAAGAAGGACATTACTATCAGGTCGACCTAGGGGCCTTAGGAAAGCTGCTGAGGCACAAAATAGAAACAAAATGGAAGTCGTATATTTTTACGACGCTGGCAGAAAATACCGATGTGCAAGATTTTGCAAAATGCATACAAAAAGAAAATGTCGTCCCACGCGCGACTTGCGACGACGCCAATGGCGTAGCAACGCAAATCTTTTACCTTAAAAATTAAAACAACTACAAAAAACTTCTGACACAGCTTCACATTTAGTTTGCTATATTTCGTTTTTTTTTATACACCCGATATATTATTGCAGCGAATGTGTTTATGTTTGGTGGACTCAAATGAACAGAACGAACGATAATCGGACTCAAAGGAATGGAACGAACGATAACTTGACTCCGGCGAACAAGAGAAACAAAACAAATTGAACGACTAAACTTGTTCGTTCAATTGAGCTATTCAAAATTAGTGTAGAGTTGATCGCGAGTGAACCAAAGTATTATTTTTGAAAGAAACTGAGCAAGCAGGCACAGTTAGCGTTCATTTCGATCACTTACAAATAGGATGTGGGGATTGACTTATGGTGGTGAGCAGGTTTGTTGTGTACGATTGCTTTGAATTTAATGTTTTGCTTTTTCCTTTGTTGGCAGCAAATGAATATTGCTTTCAACTTTTTCTATTGTTGGCATAAAAATATTTAAAAATACTGCTTCAGTTTTCTAATTTTTTATTATATATGTTATAAAAAGTGGCAATGTTTCGGTTGAGTTACTGTTTTGCGAGAGGCCAAAAATTGAGAAATAATTTAAGATTTAGATTTCCGGCTGCGGAGGTTGTCTATTTTGCGATAATTATTATTAAAATCTATCTATATATATAAAAGTGAATGTCTGTCTGTATGTTCGCGATAAACTTGAAAACCGTTTAAAGGATCTTGATGAAATCTATTATAATATATTCCTTGAAGTCCAGGGAATGTTTATAGCTATAGTTTGTTGTGTCATCACCACCCCCACACAAGCACCCACTCATAAACGAAAAATGATAATATTCATGAGTATAATTTTACATTAAATAAAAACTATAATATCCACGAGTGTTAGTGTGTGTAAGTGTGTGGGGAAGGAAGTTTCATAGCAATTTTTTTACCGTGCCCTCGATCGACAATAATAAATATTTATAAGAATCAAAAATTAAATAAATATAGTTAGGAAATGCGAGCAACGCCGCGGGTATAAGCTAGTATTAAATATAAATGGTCCCACACAAGTGAAGCGATTACTGTTTTGGTGGGAGCATCGATAGGTTATCGATATGAGGGCTGTTATGCATGTATGCGATATATACACGCTATATCGACTCGGCAATTCATACACTTTATTGGGTCGGAAACGTCTCCTTCAGTCCATTACACATTTCGAGACAAAATCTTAATTCCCCCTGTAAGATATAAAAATAATTTTGAGTAGCTCAGTGCTTGCTATTTTTGTTCATAGCCAATTTAACAGATTCCTGAATTAATTCTAATGGTATAAACATGTTCAGTTAAATGAACAATTTATTCCCAACACTATGTCAAAGATGGCAGCAAATATCGATATTACAACGCAGACAAATAGCAAAGTTCCGATAACACTGTTGCTACTTGTTTATACACTTTTTGCGTAATTCTAAAGTTAAGCGGCCCCATTTAAAGACTGCATCAAAATGACTGCTATTAGCCTTAAACGACGTGTCTGAAAATAAGAAATTCCGGCGGCAGAACAAGACTTTATTGCCGAAATGAAATAAATGCAATAAGCCGTGTTCGATATACAAAAATCGAAAAATCACTCGATAGGTCAACTATCGCCATATTTATGAGATAGTTTTAAAGTGTTGTAAACTGCGTGGCGTTGCCTGGCTGTTTGACAGTCCGAAAGTTTACGATGCTGCTTTAATTGGAACTTACTATATTTCAAATATAATATATATACTTGTAATTATGTGTTATATATGTACATATATTTTTGGCGTGAAAGATATATATACAATTAATAGAAATATATATAAATCGCGCGAGTGGTAAACATCGACAAATGACCAGAGCTGCCAGACTGTTCGAAAAAAACCGCAAAAGTTTAAATACGCTAATAATAAATCGCAATAAAATGTGTAAGTAATTATAAAGTTTAGGGCCCCACATAAAGACTGCATAAAAATCCCTGCTATTACCCGGACCACACACGGGGCTCAAATAAATATTTCAATTTAAAAAAAAATACAAAAATTCAGAAAAAAATTTAAATTTCATTAATAACGAAAACAAAACGAATTTTTTAATTTTCATTAATTTCACTATTTTCCTCTTATGAACGGCAGCAAAAGATCTTCAAATGTTTCGTACACAACACACAGGCAACTACCAGGCGAACAGGAACAAGTAAGAATGCTATAGTCGAGTATACCCGACTACAAAACTCCCTGTACCCTGATCGAAAATTTCCGATCGCTTCTTCGTACATTTACGCATAGACATACACATACAGAAAGACACACACACACAAGCGACGGAAAAGCGACAGCGCAAGCGATGCATTTTAAGTTAAAATTTTTAACTTAACTTAACTTAAGTTGTGGCTGTGCTGCTTCTTGTCCCCCCTAGCTCAAGTACTGAATCTTGTGTGTTGTATAACTTAAGTGTTTATTATCCGATCGACTTGAAATTTAGACAGTAGATAAGGAGTGACTTAGGTATTGTACATGCAAAATCCCAAAGCTATATCTTTATTAAGTCTTTTAAGCTATAAAACGTTTTGATCGATTTGCGGGGTAACGGGGGAAGATATCTGAGATCGGAAACAAACTTGATCTGCGTATGGTATACAGGAACCGACATTCCAAATTTGGTGTCTCTCTAGTTGCTGAGATCGTCGCGTTCATACAGACGGACATGGCCAAATCGAAATGTCTTTTGATACTGACCAAGAATATATATACTTTATAGCGTCGAAGATGTCTCCTTCTGCCTGTTACATACTTTTGCACAAATCCAATACCCCCTTTTTACCGATTTTATGGGTACAGGGAGTAAAAAGAGGGTCTGTGCCAAGTTTCATTACGATAGCTTGAAAACTGAGAGACTAGTTGGCATAGAAACAGACGAGCAGACTGACGGCCGACACCGCTATACGACGAAGTATACGAGTATACAAGTATGTAAGACCATTAATTACTGAATACTGAATGAATTACTGTATTCAATAATTAATGCTAGCAGGTAATACCCCGGCCTTGCCCGGCGAAAAATTTAGATGAAAGGACATTCTTTTGAATTTGACTACTTTCGTCAACCATAAGAAATACACAAAAAAAAAGCGTATCACAGTTTTCCCTCCATTGGGGGTAGGAAACTAAATAGTTGAGCCACGTGACTAATGTTTTTTTGTGTAGGGCTATGAAAATGTCATCGAAGCCAATTTAACTAAAAAAAAACCCCCACTCATTTGTATTTGACTTGCATATTTAATGTCCATTCGGCTATATTGTTCAACAAATTTTGAAATGAAACCTTGGCCACAGTTTCTGTAATACTAATTTCCAAAGGCCTGCACTGCAATTTTGCCGTCCTTAGCTTATCATATCAAGGATATATATCGTAGCTTATGTACTCGTATTGTTGATTTGTAAGTCCATTCTCCAATACGAACGCCAATGCTTCAGTAATCGTTATAGGAATCTGTCCAATCCGTTTTCTAATTCAAGACTTTCTGCTTTTTGCTCTGTCATAGCTTATTTTAAAAATTCGCAAACTCTTATATTATTTTTTTTTTGAACAGAGGCAGAGGCTGCATGTAAAAGTAAAGGAGTTGAGAAATTAGTCTGTAATGCAAGTTCGGAAGCCAATTTTCTTTTTAATCTCAGTGCACAGCAGCAGCACAGCAACCACTTAAAATGCCTCGCTTGCGCTGTCGCTTGTATGTGCGCGTCTTTGTGTATGTATGTGTGTTCGAAGTTGCATCCAAAAATTTTTGACCTGAGTACAGGGAGTTTTGTAGTCGGGTATACTCGACTATAGAACTGAAGTATTTACTTTGAATACTCAAAGTAACTTTTTGAAATTACTACCATCGATGTTTTGACTTTATGCCGCAAAATTGGGAAAATCGCCCATAGTGCAATGTGAGAAAAACAAATTATTTATACTTAGATCACATTTTTTTTTTCTTCTTTGCAGATCTACATATTTCTTACAGAAGACACATTGAAGCAGTTGCAATTTTAATGCAAATAATTCTGGATATTCTAGTTTGTTAAAAGATTATCATTATATTTACGTACATATGTATTTACGTTTAATTTAATTGTTAGGCAAATATTAGTTAAAAATTGTTTCTTACCATTTTTGAGGAGAAAAATTGACAAAGACCTATGGCAGTAAACAGTTAACATTTGGTGTGAATTTTAATAGTATGTTTGATTTATTTTTAATACAATAATTTTATATAAAGTTGCACTATATGCTACATTGGAAGGAATGATTGCGTTTAATTGTTGGGCAGACACAAATATAAAGTGTATAAATATTACATATAAATTAGGGAGAAAGAAAATAAACTCTTTGAAAAAAAATATACTCAACAACATTTATATTAAAACTGCATAAATAGTAACACATACATATATAAATATAAGTTAATTAAGTCTCTACTTCTCGTATATAGTACGAGTTGGATTGTAAAACAGTATTAAGAACCAGGATATCTACATATGTACATATGTACTAAATAAATAAAAATGAATGTCCGAAAAAGGGAATCTTGCCTGACCTCCGATATAATCGGAGATCTTGATCAGCGTTGACTTCTTCTGTCGTTTTATAACAGAGGACGATAAAAGGCAAAAAGTATCAACAGTTAAAACTAGCAAATAACATTGCGCACTTAAAGTATACTCATACTAAACATAATTTTGGTAGTTTGCTTAATCTAGTTGCTCGCTTGGCTGCATACATGTCCACTGAGCTGCACGAATGCCTATCAATTAGTAAATACATACACTTGGCCCTATCAATGGCCTCGGCCTCTCTTAAATCCTACGCTGCGCACTCTTTTGGCGCCTACTTAATGAATATGATGTGTTTGTGTGTGTCCTCTAAGTCTGTTGAGTTCAACAAATTGGGTGAGTGAGTGAGGGAGAGAGAATGCTAGATGCCAAAGGTTAGATAATATAATGTTTAAATAAAATCGAGAGCTCCTACAACAGACGCCAGAAACTAAAGCTTTGTATGTTTGACAGTGTCCGTCCAATAGTTTTGTATTGTCATCGCCTCCAATGAGTTAAGAAACGAGTCATTGTCTAGGCTGTACATCTCATCAGAGTTATCCTATGGTAAAAAATAACAAAAGCAAAGGTCAGATAATGGGACAGCTGGTGCGTTGTGCCCGCGGGCAACTGGCCAACGAATTCTTACACTTACACGCATCGTGCTATCATCGATGTAAACGCTTGAGTCGGGCTCGCTAAGAGCCTGCGGTTTATTTATGTAGCGCCGCCGATAGAGCACGATTCCAATGGTGCCCACAGTACAGCAGATGCCAAAGACTGTAAAACATATGGCCGAGATGGCGCCAGCATCCAGAAAATAGGTACGCTATAAGCCATACATTAATATTATTAGATATTACATTAATTTACTATTCTGTCACTCACCTGAATGGCCAGCGCCTCGGAGGAAATGTTGCCCTCATCGGCATCGTAGCCTGAAACGCTGGGCGCCGCCGATGCGGAGCGGGTTAACAAGCTCTTAGTATCGGTGGAGAAATTGATGTAGCTATTGATGTGTTTATACTCTGCTGAGAGCACCTTGGACTTTCGAGACCGATGTTCATGTTCGGCACGACGCAGCTCCTCTTCCTTGTTGGCGTTCTCCAGCGTGAACGGGGCTTTTTGCAACTCATCCGACAGCCATTCGGTGTTGATATTTGGTGTGGAGGGGGTGGCTGATACTGTTTGACCCGTGCTATTGGTCGGCGGGCTTAATGTGGATGTAGTCGTTGTCGATGGTACTACAGTTGTACTACTGACTTCGGGACTCTTGCTATTCACAGCAGCTGATGTGCTTGTGGATGCGCTACTATTGATGTTGACATTTGTACTGCAAAGTGCACTACATTATTCGGAGAAATTGGGTGGCTATTTACAGGAATCACTTACCTTGTGATACGGCTAAAGTTCGTATAGTTGTTCAAATGCTCCGCTGCCAAACTGGCAGCGCCCTCTGGGACGACTGCAAAGTCTGCCGAGCGCTTAAATTCAAACTGATTGTGTGACAGGGCCAGTTTAACATTTGCCTCGTCATTGTCCTCCTCGTCATCTTTGTCAATGTCTCCTCCATTCTTGTCCTCGATTCCGTAGTTGTCATCGACGGCATCTGATTGATGCGACTCGACGTCACGTCCCTGCTGAACATCGGCCGTGTATGTGGACGTGACTATTGCCGACGCTGTCGTCTTAAGCGTCAGGTCCATGATATTCCTCTGTGTAGCCGTAGACCACGTTTGGCTTGCCGTGGTTTGATATAACTTTGTTGTTGGTCGACGGCCGTCAGACTCATGGCCCGCTATTGCCTCCGGGTATGTGGTTGCCTCTAGGCTTATGTCTTGACTGGGATAAGTGTGCACATATTTAATGGCATTGGGCAGCAATTGCACTGAAATAGATAGATTTGATAGATCAATCATGGAATAACATTCGGGTTGGCAATTCCAGTTGCATACCACTCAGACAGGTTATCCAAAACCAATGGGACCACCAGTAAAAAGTCATGATGCGGCACGTGCTGTGATCTTGGGCCGACTACACGGCGCTGTAACATATAAAGGAAATGCCAGAATGTTAGCTCATGAGTGTGACAATCACCGATCGCATTAATATAATCCAACATTACGCATTGCTCATCCGCCGTGTGAGTCACGGCCGACAGAGGCAAAGGCAGACGTTAACAAAAGCAATAAGCAGCCAGAGATACGAGAGGAGTACTTATGCGATGAAGTCATTCAGTCATTGAACAGTCGTGGCAGCGCTATCTGCTAAAACAAGTTTCGGAGTCCACTTCGGAAAACGGCCCATGACCAGGCCAGGCCCTGTCAATTTTGGGCCCCGAAGCCCGCTCCGAAGGTAGACGACTCGCCGCTGGCGTAAGGCAGATGACACAAAAACAAAAGTTTCTTATTAGCCTACGCTTGTTTTTACTATATATAGTACTCGTTCTAAATATAAGTATGGCGCGCCACCTACCCTACGCACACTTTAAACGATTGCCAAGATGAAAACTGGCAAAATTCAAGTCTTACCAAAATGGCATCTTCCCATACTTTAAATTAGTTGTTACGCTTGTTGATTTAGCCAACTGATTCTGAGTCAAGAAGAAGTGACTCACAAGCGAACTCATTGGTAAGGCGACATTTCTATATTAAACCATTTAAGATTAAGTGTACAAAGAAAACAGTCTACGGGGTGTTATCAGGTCTGTTTCGAAGAGTTCACGTGAACCAATTTCCTTCACCTGTTTTGGGTCTCACTTTCGGCAAGTTTTCGAGATTTGAATTGGTCGTTAACTTAATTCGCCAGGGTAAAAATCGATTATATTATTATACTTAAAATCATTGCTTTGTAATTAAATGTTCTAATGTTTTCTTAGTGACATCAAATTTATTATTAGGTCATATGGTTTATAAATCATTTTTAAGTACTCATACAATACACCTTATTTTGGTGTAGCTGCAAACCAAGCATTTCGCGTTTTTGACCACCGAAATTAAGAAAGAACATTTAATGGGATTGCACTTGTATGCCAATAATTTAAAAATGCATGGTACATACACTTAACCATTCCTTTTCCGTTTAGAGATAAAAACAAGTAAGTATGCTATAGTTGCGCATACCCAACTACAAAACTCCCTGTACCCAGCTCAAAAATTTCCGGTTGCATCTTCGTACACTTACACAAACACACACATATACGCACACACACAAGCGACAGCTCAAGCGAGACATTTACTTGACTTTTAAGATTTACCTTTTTCCGCCTATGCAATTTTCTAGAGCATGGCTTTATTTTGAGAAGCTAACAATACTGCTGTAGTGGAAATAGGTGGAACTTTTTTTAAAGAAATTGGTGGCCCGATTCGCTAAAATTCCAACACAAATGTTAATATTTATTCATAATTTTGGTATTGTGTCAACAGGGTAGCCCCTATTCGGACTACACCGAATACCGCGCTCTTATTTTGTAGTTTGTGTGCTTGTGCTAAAAACTGTCTACGTACTCCCATTTATTTGGGTTAACGTCTACACGGACCGCGCCCGCTGAAAATCGCTTTAAATAAGTATGTGACTGATAAGATGTGAAGAGCACATTAACTTTTATATGTACTCGTGTATACGAGTACATTCTGCATGTGTGCGCTTTTATCGATAGGGCACTTTGACCCAGGTTGACCTCATTGAGCTTGGGGCACTCAACACTCGACAGCTCAATAGAAGCCAAAGCCTTTGGCGTCATAGGGCAGGTCGTGCTTTGGATTTGACACATATGATACTCATACTGCCAGTGGAAAGGTATTGCGGCAACATATGTATGTACAATGTACATACACATATGTATGTGTTACGTATACTGTTTGTACTGTTCAGTACATTAAACATTAAATATTATGGGCGACACTTTATGCATAGCACGAGGCGTTAAAGGTCAGCTCAATGTTGCTGTTGTTGCTGTAAATTTAATTCTACAACATACAAATTAAAACAATGCCGTAAAGAATAATAAAACATTGTTGCCCAAATTGTGAAGTACTTACGTATGTCTAAACAATCAAACCATAACAAAACAAAGACCGCTCAGCGTAACGAATGACACCAAACCAGTAGAGACAACAATCAGTGGGGGCATAGAGGAGAATCCGACGGAAAGGTGAAGTCGCTCCGCATCAAAAGCGCTAAAGCGAAACGCAAATGATCAACGCCCCTTGAAGAACCAATGTCTGCAGCAATACCATTAGAAGGCTTTATGTAAATTCCATGCGTTTCTTTGTTAATCATCATTATTTCTGTCGCATCTATAACGCCTAGCTTGTAGGCAATAAGATAGGCCACTCTGCCACACATTGCGACAGCATCAAAACTTACTCAGATCTGGGGATTGCGCGATGCGTCTCAGCGGTTAAGCCTTGAATTATAGACCGAACCACATCGCTGAGGTGATTATGATACAAAGTTACAAGTTGAAAAAATGTACAAAAAGTGTACACAATATCGACTAAGGTGAATAAAGACACTTCATAAGTTGAGGGTATACACCAACATGTGTACCAAGTTTGGTTGCTCTAGCTTCAAGAGTGTGGAACAATATTGCGTTCATACGGACATTTCATTTTCCCTCCGGGAAAAGAGTACAAAAAGTAAAAACGATTGATATTTTGATTGTGTTAAGTTGCATTTAAAATGAAAATTATTAGAAGTTCTAAATTTGAAAAGCTTTTGAAAAGCTTTGCTATTGGGACATAAATTCGAAAAGGAAAAGTCGCTGTTATTTCCTTCGAAAACAACATTAGAACATCAAAACGATTCTGAAAGAAGAAAACTCGGATATGGAATAAGGTCCCATGCACAAGTGTGGGAAAAATTACTTTTTCTGCATTATTATAATCTCTTATACTCGAATATATGTATACGTGCCCGTCAGCTCGATTGCCGGCCTGTTAGTTTTATGGCATAGAATTAATTCGAGTATTATTGTGATGGTTTTCAATGTACCATGCATATATCCATGTCGGAACCAGTTGGATTGAGTCCCCATGCCATCGGACAAAACAATACAGCTTTACAGATTTTAGTTAGAATCAAATTATTATGTCGAGTACCAGATAAGACTGTTCACATTATCTTAAAAAAACAAGCAATATTGCACTACTTATCATTTGCTCAAGTGTGAGCGCAAAATTTTTTCTGACGGCAGTGATTAGGAGCGACATTTTCGGGACATTTAAGTTTTCATTCCGTGTCAATCTTTCATGTATTTGTTGACCAGTGTTGCAAAACTTCCGCAGTGCTTTAAAGCTTAACAGTGTTGAACACGCAACCAAACAAACATTCACAAAATTTATTGCGCAATGGATTGAACACAAAGTAATATTTGTATCCAAGATTTTGTAACGCGAGACAGGGTTTATCAAAGTATGTAATTAAATGAACATGTCAGGAAATGTTCAGGCCTCATTACAGTAATGATGTAAACAGAGATTATATAAACTAAATAGTGCTATTTTTTATAATCATTAACAAGTAAGAATGCTCTAGTCGAGTATACCCGACTACGAAACTCCCTGTACCCAGGTCTAAGACTTTCAATCACAGCTTCGTCCACTTTACACATACACATACACACACGTACACAAAGCCGCAAAAACACAGCAGATTAAGAGTGATCTAAGCATAATACGTGCTAAGTCCCACGACTATATCTTTAAAATTGTAGCTGTAAACCGGTTTTCATTAAATTACGGGGGTTCGGGGGGAGATATCTGCAATCGGAGAAAAACTTGAGCTGCGTATGGTATATAGATGTCAAATTTGGTGTCTCTAGCTCTTATAGTTGGGGAAATCGACGCTTTCATCCGGACGGACGGATATGACCAAATCGATTTTTCTTTTGATACTGATCAAGAATATGTATACTTTATAAGATGTCGAAGATGTCTCCATCTGCCTGTTACATACTTATTTGCACAGATTTAATACCACACATTTAACTTTTTTTTTGGTACAGGGAGTAATGAAATATAAATGCATGTCTGTCTTAATTAATATTATTTATTTTAGGACGAGACGTTCCGACCCAACAAAGTATATACATATATTCTGAATCAGCATCAATAGCCGAGTCAATATAGCTATGCCCGTCTGTTTCTACAAACTAGTCTCTCAGTTTTAAAGCTATGTTAAAGAAACCTATTTTTGCTGCAGGCACTACATATGTCGGAATCGGCCGGATCGAACTATAACATAAGGCTGCCATGGGAATGATCAGTCGACAATTATGTTTTTGTACGAAAAACTTGTTTGTTCATGAAGATAACCTCACTCACCCAAACCGAGTCTCTAAGGAGTTTTAACAATCTGACCAAGTTTGGTCAAAATCGGACTACCATATCACATAGCTGCCATAAGATCAGATAAAATATAAGTTTTTGTGTGAAAAAATTTTTGTTTATACAAATATTATTCCAAACTAAGAGTTTTATTATACTTTATATAGTTTCCTATAATTTGATCAATACTGGACCACATAGCACCCATGGGAACAATCAGACGAAAATTTAGTTTTGTTCAAAAAATATTGTTGCTAAGGTATATACATAACTTCGGCACGCCAAAGATAACCATTCTTTCTTGTTATTTTTGTATTACTTTCTCTCATACAACCTTGGACCAACAATTTTCCAACCATGGAGGGTGGGTTTTCCAAATCGGTGAGAGCCGTTGCAGTTAATTTTTAGCAACTTCGAAAATAAATTTAATTTATGTTTTTGTTGGATAAAAAAGACGGTAAGTTGAGAGTGCTCGACAAGGATCTATCCTGCATACAGTCAGTTTTTTATGATACATAGACTGTTTTATATAAGTACGTAAACAGATTAATGGCCCTATTGAAATCGGACTACTTGTGAAAAGATGATTTTGAAACACAAAGTCTCGCAAGTCAAACATAGTTGTGTAGTGGTCTAAAATCGGGCCTAATGACATAGTGGCACTTAACTGTGAACACGGGTCAGCTCAAGTTGGCAAGTCCACTGGAAGCCATGTCATAATCGCATTGCGCATTGTGTGTGTGTGTGTGTGTGTGTGTGTGTGTATATGTGTGTGTCTGCGCGTGCGTACTTGTGTGTGTGTGTGTGTGTGTATATGTGTGTGTCTGCGCGTGCGTACTTGTGTGTGTGTGGGGAGTGTGTGTTTCGCACTGGAACTGCAATTAAGGCAAGAAAAAGAAGTGCAACCTTCATAAAACAACAAAGCAACGAACAAATTGAAAAGGCGGCTGGCCAAATGGCAACAATTAAATGCAGGGCGCTCATTATGCAAATGCCAAGACAAGACGTTGCACGGTAGACGTGGCAGGTAACTACACACAAACACACATTGTGGCAAGCATGTCGTCTGTGAAAACAGCAAATAATGGGAAAGTTCACGCTCACTTTCTAATGTCAGCAACGCGGCACGCTATGTCACTGGAAGATGGATTTAGAGGGGTTGGTGGTTTGGGGGGGTTACTAAGGGGCTTTAGCACCTTTCTCAAGCAAAAGCTTATCCTGTAGTTGTTCGATTGTTCCTACCACACCGTGCAGCTACATTTGAAAAGTTCTTCCAAGGGCCTAATGTACACCTTAAGTTTGGAATTTCTTCTTGATTGAATTTGTGAAGTTAGGAATCAATGCTAATCCAATATATTTTAGGAGTTGTGGCATGCCTGGAAAAACATATCAATTTGAAAATTGTTGGATTAAGCGATGGATACACACTGTTCACTCACATTACACACACCGGTCTAGACACAAATGTATGTATATTGGAGAACAACAACGCTAAAGAAAACGGAAGCACATGCAATTGACAATTCACAGAAACTTGACATTATTTGTTGGCTTTTGTGGTATTTGCTGCAGTAAGAAAAGTGCACTTTTCAAATGGAATGCGTTTCAACACTAGCGACCCCAACTGCCAAGAGCAGCGGCAGCATAATTGAGCATGATTCGGATCGCCGCAAGCTGCGAATGCTCTTGATGAAGTTGTCTATTGGCGATCAGCTGCTGCTTTATCGCAGGAATCAGGACCTGCAGCCAGTATGTAACAGTATATGGAGAGGTGCCCACAAGCGCTTGGATTTTCGACAGCTGGAACAGAATCTAAGCGGCGAACCCTTGATTTACTTTCTGAGCAACATGATGAATCACTTCCGGTATGTGTATTTTACAGCGGAGCGACTGCAGGATAATCTGAACGTCCTGGAGCGTGCCGGGATCAAGACACTCAACAATGTGCTGCACTGCGAGCTGCTGATGCCCCCGGAACCTTTGTTGAAGCGACCGGTTGACAGTGGCGCTGGCGATGCTGGACTTGGTTGGATTGTTGGCAATACATTAATACCACAGTGGCCGTTGCATGCCTTGCCAAAGATGCTGCACAATCTGCGCCGTCTGAAAGTGCACTGTGAGGTGCAGGTGCATTTTATAGAGCAATTTCCCAGGCTGGAGCTACTGGTGTTACATGGCGACGTCACACAGTCATCGCTGACTGGCATATTGAAGCGTTGTAAACAGCTTAAACGATTATTTATTAAGTGCCAAAAAGCACCGTCCAGTGTCGATGGCATCGCGAGTTGCCGTCATCTGCAGGATATCTCATTGCCCATGACGCTGTATCGACAGGCGCGAGACCAGATATTGTTGTTGACGGAGCTCAATATGCTGGAACTGACAGGAGGTAGGGATTTGCCACAGCTAACAATTGAGTGCTTGCATCATGTGCTGAAGGTCAAGGCAAATACCGTGGAGATCATACAGGTGAACTGTTCGTGCTTTGATAGTCCATACTGGATGCGTGATGCCGGTTTGGCCTACTGCGAGCAGCTGCAGGGCTTTGTACTGAACAATTGTGTCTTTAATGATCGCGAAATTTCCGATCTAAATATGCCATGCGTTGAAAACTATCTTGTACTGAGTAACTGTAGTGACCTGAAGGAGTACCAGCTGCTTGACATGATTAAAAGATGCCCACGTATTTCTGAGCTCTATCTTATCAACTGTCCTCAGCTCAGTGGCAAAGTGCTTCATGGCATCTATCGCATTCGACACAGTGAGAAACTTGACTACCCTATCAGCATCATTTTAAACAAGTGCGATGCCGTAGGTAAAGAATATCAGGAAACGGTAAGTAAATCAAAGCAGTTCTTTATAAAGTATTATTAATATGATGTCTTTCTTCTGGAACGAAGTATGCTGATTACTGGAGCTTTAAGTTGCCCATTCTGAAACTGGATAATTTGGTAGAGGACAACCGGTCCATCGAGGACTTGCAGATCTTTTTTTACAACAGCAAGAAAAAGTGAAAATCGTTCTACGAATTCTTTGTTCGATTATAAAAGATAGACAGTTCGCCTTTCATCAAAGAGCACGGAGCGTGTATTTAAATAAACGGTATACATACATACATATGCACATAGTATATTATTCCCAACGGTACCACAATTAGTGACTCTCCAGCCAAAGACCTACAACAATGCCAAGCAATTGTTTTATTTCTCTGACTTTTTGTTCGGCTTGCGCGTCGTGTATCCAAAGCAGATGAACAATAACAATTAACTCATTTTACTTTCTGTGTGCACGCCATTTTCGCATTTTCCAGTGAGATTTCTACATTTTGTGTGAACGTTTTATGTCTTTTTACTTATCTAACAAATAACTTGATTTTACTAGACCTGTCGGTCCACATGCAAATTGAAAGTGTTATGACTGAGAACAGATGTGCAGATACAAATTTTACTCGGGCAGGGCACAAAAAGATATTTAAAGGCGGGAAGCATGCAAACCAGATCATGGGTTCGTTCGTATCGCTCTTCAATAGGGTTATTCGGTGCAAAATTCCAGGTTTATTACCTGTAGACTCTGGGGGCTATGCGGGAAAAACCGAAAAGATACGAATGGTTTCAACTTGGCCAACTGTCAATAGATTTGAGGCCTAATTAATATATTGAGAAAGTGCTATTTAGCAACTGATGGTACTTGAAGTTGTTATTGACAACTTATTGCTAATTTCAGGTTTGTCATTTTATTACGGCTATTACGACCGGCTCGATGTGCGTAAAATATTTGGTAATATTAGAAAACGAATCTTTGCCCCAAACATATTACACTGACAATCGATTTATAAAGTTTATTTTTGCTACATATTTCACTATCCAAGGTTTGGATTCTTTTGTAGACAGTTTTTATAATATGCTTGACAAATGCGATAAGGAAAAGTGAAATTAGATATTTAGATCCGAAATAGTTTTCTTGACCGATTGACTTGGTTAGTAAGAAGGTCCCATCAATGGATCAGTGCTAAAAATATAAAACAAATGAGGAAACAAAGAAGTAAATTTAAATAATTAGTAATTTAAGTCGATTGTTTGTAATAAGAAATTCATCTGATTGATATTAGAATTATTGTAACTTTCGATGTCTTTAAGTTTACATTTGCATTTCCAGTACGGTATAATTTGGTTATTTGTGAAGTGGGAAGTAGACCCGAAAAACAGTAGTCTATAAACTTTATAAGCTAGGAGTATACACCAACTGGTGCACCAAGTTTGCTTGCTATGGCTTAAAGGGTGTGGAAAAAATTGTGTTCATACGGACGGACATTGCACAAGCTTCTTTTATAGTTAAAAATTTTTTTAAACAGAATATAAAAATGATTGAATAAAGTTTTGGTAGCGTGCTTATGCTAGAACCAGAAGAAACTTAAGTGGTAAACATATATTTGATCAATAGACAATTTTAACTAGCCATGGCTGTTAATATATCTACATGAACGCAATGATGTTGGAGACTATATATGCTAAAGATACTTAATTTGGTATGTAGATTCCTGTATATGCCGTAAAAGTTTGTTAAAATGTTTGATCAATTACAATAAACAGAAACAAGTAAGAATGCTCTAGTCGACTATACGAGACAGAAAGACACACATGGCCAAATTGAATTTTATTTGGATACTGATTAAAAATATATATACTTTATAGGGTCTTAGATGTCTCCTTCTGCCTGTTACTCAGATTTAATATTCCCTTTTTACCCATTTTATGGGTACAGGGAGTAAATATACAGCTGAAATGAGTTTGATGACACAATTTTGTAGATTAATCCAGCATAGAACACATTTGTAATTGAAATATGATTATGCGATTAAGCGGAAGCGTTAGTTTGTATGAATTTTTCCAAGAACTATGTGTGCATGCATGTGTTAGGGTATAGGATTTTCCCTAGTCGAGTATTACCGAGTAGAGCATTCCCATTGGATAAGTTTATTGTTTAATGAGTTACCTCTTGGTCTTCTTTGAATATCGGTGTAGTTTATTTGAGGTTAACATGGGTTCGATTTACCGGATGCATTATGGTTAATTATTTGTTTATAGGGACGTTCGTCTACTGTTAGTTAATAAATATATTAACTATTAATTGCTTATAATTTTGTCTGCCCCTTCTTCATTTTTCCCCATTCCGAAAAAGTCATTGAACGGTAATTTCCATTGGAATCTAGAGCCATGATCGTATTATTCACTTCGACGTAGTGACGTTGCGTTGAGAATCGATTTTCGCGCTGATTCAGGTTACTTTCAGTCTTCATTGAACTAACTGCTTTCGGCTGACGGGGGGCGGTTAGCATGGGCATGGGCAACGACTTAGGGCCGACTATGGATGATGACTGACCATAGTGAAATTGCATGGTTCCATACGGCATTGGTATTGGGGCTGGCACCATCTGATAGCCTTCGCGATGCAGCTTATCGTGCTGGTCACGCAGATCGTTCACAATCGGCAGTAGGGCGTCCAGCAGCGGAACATTATCCTGACGAATGGCTGCCTGTAGCCGCAGTTGCTGATGCGAGCTGAGAAGATACGATGGAGATATATTCGCATTATAGACAACTCGGGCGGATTCCTGTGACTGGCGTTCGTCTACGTCAAACTGCATCAAACTGTAGCTCTGAAAAGCTGAACTCATTGTGCTGCGCTTTAGGGGCGCAGCGCGTTCACAACTCAGGGGTATTACATCAATGCTTTCAATATTCTGATCATTCTCGTTAGCTCTGATTTTAGGTATGACTTGTATGGTCGAGCCAGGCCCCATACCGGGAGCGGGTGGATGACGGTCAGGGTTCCTAAAGAAGTCCATGGCGTTCATCAAGGATGGCATGTCTGGCGTACTAGTTCCTATGTTGGGCAATATTCCTGCCGGCAAATCCACCTTTACGCGAGTAACACCTGGCACTGCTTGTATTTCTAGCAGCTCCTGCGGCTGCGGTACGGTAGCTCCTATATACATCATCTCTAGGGAGGTGCCGTATTTGTTCATACGATTGTTGAGTGAGTACCACTGATTTGGAGCGCCTAACAGTAGTTCCTGCTGGATGAGCACAAATGATAAAATGGGCATCTACTGTGCCCATCACCGTTGGCTTACCTGGTGCGGTTTCTTTCGCTGTTCCTTTTGCTTCTTTCCATGTTGTTCAAATCGATGCTTGTTGTTGGATCGCTCCTGTCTTTGGATTTGCTGTTGCTGATTCGCCTGTGGTGGAAGCAACTGTCGATTCAAAGGGCCCTTGTTGTTGTTGTTGTTTTGGCGATGACCCGACGGTTGGGGAACGTCAGCAACGGTGGGCGACAGAGGTGGCGTCACCTTTGTATTATTAGATTGCTTGCTCTGGCTACTGTTTAAGTCTTGCTCGATGTTCTTATCGTCGCTGCTGACTCCGCCTTGATTTGCATTATAATTTTGGGTGCTGGACTTTTTGTCGTTGCCGATATAACCGACATTGAACTTGCTCTTTCCTTTTTTAGGCATTATTGTTTCACAAATATATATGGTTTTAGCTCCTACCAGATTGATGTTTCACAAAACAAGCTAAAAGTGCTTTGACAATATGACAGTTATCTTAAATTAAATGCCTACTATGATCATAATTCGTAATGACACGGTATTAATTTTCTCCTTCAATTGTAGCAACTTACGGAGTTTCGTTGGTGTGAGTGAAACAGAAATATTAAAATTTTCCTGAATTTCCCAGGAATGAGTCGGGAAAATTATCGGAAAATCTTCGGCATGCCTAAGCTAAAAAATAATTTGACCCGATTTCGATAGAAATTATAGGAAACTATATGAAACATAATAAAAATCAAAGAAAAAAGTTTTTCATACAACAACTCTCCTTGTACTACAGGCAGTACATATGTCCGAAATAGCTGACATTTAAACACTTGGTCAAATATTGACTTTTTTCTTTTTCTCTGATTTGTAAAAAAATTTTTTGTTCATGAAGATATCTTGATAAACCTTACCAAACCGAAGTTCCATTATGTTTTGTACAGGCTGACCTAATTTGGTTAAAATCCAACCACTATAAGTATTTATTAGCAACCAAACTCAGAAATTTGTAGGTTCTGTAGACTAAGTTTCCTAAAATTAGATTATATCCTAACGCTGCCATATGATGGCAATTTGAAAGAATGAGTTTTTGAATAAAAATTGTTTTTGCTTGTAAAGATATATTATCCAAACTTAGCAACCTTAAGTTTTATTACTCTTAATATAGTTTACTTAAATTTTTATCAAAATCTGACCACATTATTGAGTTTGCGTATACCATATGTAGATAGAATGTATCGTGTATGTGAACTATTATATAAATCCATATAAGAAATGCGACCTTCAACTAAGCAGTTAAAAGTAATTCTGCTTCAATATCAATCGATTATCCACTCATAATCCACTATATTTGAACATTTTGTTTAAGATATCAGTTGAAAGAAACATTTTTCTATATAATTTGAAATTTCAGTAGCGAGAATTTACATTTTCTTCAAGCTCAACAATAGCCTATACCAGTACCTATTTCTAGTAAACATATTTCATACTTTTATGCAATTGCAACAATGGCAAATTTGCATAGGCGTCGACTCATTTCGCAATTGAACTTGCAATAGTACATACGAGCACAACTGTGCGAGTCTGAATTAGAATTTTTTTCCAACACTTATAGTTATTTTTATACTCTGTTCCCCAAGGGAAAAATAGTATATTGGGTTTGCGAAATGTCCGTCTGTCCGTATGAACGCAATTTTATTCCACACCATTCAAGGGTGCTAGAGCAACAAAACTTGGTACACTTGTTAGTGCATATCCTCAATTTATGAAGTGTCAATATCTCTATATCTTTATCTCCCACACCTGTACAGGTAGAGTCACAAAATTTGGCATACAGACTAATGTTTAACCCCTGGACAATTCTGCATCAAACAAATTTGACCCCCCCACCCCCTACGCCACAAATAGGCAAAATCTATATCTCCTACACCTGTACAGGTAGTCATCAAATTCGACATACAGACTATTGTTTTTTTCGTGTCTCTTTCCGAACCCACAAATAACCACATAATACAAGACTGGGAACAGAGTATTCTGTGGTCGGGTACGTCCGACTGCAACGTTCTTACATGTTTTTTGCTGGAGTTATGGCTGTCCATTGTCTTCCGTTTGCAGATTCGCAAGTTGAGGATATGCCACAACTCCACTGCCCACCAACAAGCCTCATGGTATACGCGAATATACTTGGGGCATTATACTCACAGATACGCTCCTACGCTGGGTCGGGCGACTGCCGCTGGCCGGAACTGTTTTTGGGGCTTCCTTTTGTAGAAATTCCAAATGTGTGCTCCAGGCTTGGTAATCAACTGCAAGGACACGGAAAGGCTTTTACATAAATACACGTATAAAGTGAATGTACAGCTAAATGATCACGAAATGAAATCACACAATTGCTCTGCTTTCGATGGTACGCTGACTTAAACCCATTCGGCTGAGCCACCACTGAGGGCTCAAGTTTGAATAGTTAAGTGTCTTTGCCACTTTTGGTTAATTCTGAATTAGTACTTTAGAACTAATATATTTTGTATAGTTCTCTTCTAAGGTGATATGAAATAGCTTGTTTGTTTAGAACTATATACTATATAGCAATTTTAAACTGATGTAGCTAAGGCCAGCTAAATCGCACCATTTTCCGGGTGATAAGGCGGCATGTAAGATCATGCATATTCGTGCAATTGATATAAATATGTGTCTTTAACTGGTTTGCCTTTTATGGACTGCGGAGCTGATTTGCATACCAAATGACCGAGACATCAAATAATTGATATACCGTATTCCCAAAGGGGTATACTGTTTTTTTGTATCCATTATTGTATATATCTGCGTCAGTACAAGTCACACGCACTGTCGACCCACAAATCAGCAAAAATCACCAAATTTGATTATGGGACTTTTGATGATCTCCCTAAAAGATGAAGCTAAAATTACGACTAATCATGATTCCAAATTTTTTATAATGCATAAGCATGCAGCATCAGCTTATAATAGCATTATCAAGTTATTATTTTTTAGTAATCGATAAAAATTAAATAAAGAAGAATTCCTCCATCGTGCTTTTTGAGGTGACATTTGATATAAACAATACCTTAATAGTTATTTAAGTGGAAAACAAGAGATATATCGACGCTTTAAATCTTTGACGTCGACGTTTTCAGAAAGATGTGCCATAGCGGTTATCAGCGAATTTTACGCTAATATTTTTTGTGATACATACTGGCAAAGAAGGCCAGAGTATATAGCAGTCGAGATCTTCTGTATCAATGGTGTAACTTATTAAACTCGTTTTCAAAAAAATTTGTTTGAAAGAGAGTATATTGGGCTTGTGAATTGTCTGCAAAAAAGAATGTTCGAGAATGCTGCTCGCAATCAGGCTGCCCCCATTGATGCTGTTCGAAACCTTACTGTTCGGTTGTGTTCGGGCGGCTCGACCCAAAAGAAATATGTAATTGAAATAATATATTTTCTATTAATTGTATGATTTAGAAATATATGAAATAATATGTTGGTGTAGTTCTATGCCTAGCAATCTATTTCTTTATTTTCAAACACAAACATATATGTACATATGTATGTATGTATAATACATGAAAACGTATACATACATATATGCACAGTCTGCATTACATACACACATATGTGCATATGTATGTACATGTGTACAAATTTCACAAAGCATTGACTCGAGCTGATTTGCTTCAGTCACAATCAATTCATTCACAGCATACCCGAAATCTGAATTTTCATGCATCGGTCGGGTCGAATGTGTTCTTCGGTAGAATCATTTTCGCATCATCATACCCGAAGCGGGAAATCAACATTGGATCGTAAACGAGCAATCGAGCCGACTCGATCATACTCAAAGCAGCTCTCTGGTACACATGTTGGTGTATACCCTCAATTTATAAACTGTCTAGATCGACCCCTTACCTCCTCCCCCACAATTTAGCAGAAAACTAAATCTTAAAAATTTTATTTTAAGCTAGAATCATTAAATTTTACATACAGCCTAATGCTGACCTTCTTGAAAAATCAGCGTAAAACATATTTCGCCACCCCCACCACCTTCCCCGCAAACGTTATTCATAAGGGTATATCTTCTACAGTTTCACAGCTAGAGTCACCAAATTTGACACACACACTACTAAGGACGCCCTGCACCATTAAGCAAAAAATTTTTGAAAACCGGCCACCCCCTCCCACGCAAATGAGCAAAATCTATATCTCCCACACCTGTGTAGGTAGAGTCACCAAATTTAGCACACAGACTACTGTTGAGACCCTTGACAGATTTGACAAGAACAATTTTGGTATTCCCAACCACTCCCCCGCAAATAAACAAAATGTATTGTATTTTTTTTTTTTATTATGTATGTAAATTGAAATACAGACTACTGTGTTTTTCTTTCTTATCCACCCCACAAATAACCAAATTATACCGGACTTGAAAACGAGTATTCTGCTGTCGGGTACGTTCGACTGCAACGTTCTTGCTTGTTTTAGTTGTTTCTGGCTGCTATTTTAATAATATAACTAAGCCGTAGTTAAGCGAATGTAATTGTGGAGACTCGAAATATACAACGCAATTTAGAAATGAAAATGGGTTGGGCAACAGCAATTCGATGAGAACTTGACGACCGCACCCCACAGCAGAACACGAACTGTCTCACAATACACACAGATAAACTCGTATTTGCATATGTACTTTCAGAATCAAGTAAGAATGCTATAGTCGAGTATACCCGACTACAAGACTCCCTGTACCCAGGTAAAAAATTTCCGATCGCATCTTCGTACACTTACACATATACACACACATACACAAAGACGCACATACACAAGCGACAGCGCAAGCGAGGCATTTTAAATGATGGCTGTGCTGCTTCTTCTCCCCGCTCTGCAGCACTTAATCTTCTTCCGCGAATAACTTTCGTGTTTATTATCCGATCAACTTGATAATTTAAGTAGATTAAGAGTTACCAAAGTATTATAAGTAAGTAAGTATTAAGATTAAGAAACGGTGTTCTTAATTCTATAAGGCTGTGATGGAATTTATAGTGTTCTTAATTCTACAAGGCTGTGATTTAACTTATATATCTATACATAAAAAAGAGTTCGTGCTGACTGACTGATCGGCAATCATCGCACAGCCCAAACCAGGATGATGAAATATTCAGAGTAGGTTCCATCTATGATGAAAGTGCACACTGAGACGGGATTTTGGATTTTTTTGGAAAATCGCGAAAACTGTATGAAATATTTTTGTTAACCATTCAATCGGCTTCAAACTCATTTTCAACGATCTATGCAAAAATTAATTTGACATATATTTCATCGAATTTGGAAAACCCACCCCCATGGGCGGAAAATGGGGGTCTCAAGGGTGTAAGGGCGGAAGGGTAACTTTAGTCCGATCACCTTCAAATTCATCTTCAAAGCTCTTTACGTAAAATAATTCGACACGTGTATCAGCGAGTTTGGGAAATTCAGCCCCATAGTCGGAAAATCGGTGGAGAACTCTGGAATTCGACATTTTTAATTTGCATGTGATTGCCTTCAAACTCATTTTCAATGTTCTATAGGAAAACATGATATAGATGGTGGTAATAGATTTTGAAAAATCTACCCCCAAGGTCGGAAAATTCGCGGAAAACAGCTGTATGAAACTTCTTTGATTATAGTCCGATTGACTTCAAACTCATTTTAAAAGTTTTCTGTTTAACATCCAATTATTTTGAAACTTATTTTCAAAGCACCTCACATTAAATAATTCGACACATGTGCTACCGGTTTTGAAATATGCATGCCCACGGAAACGGGATGAAGTCTGGAATTCAGCATTTTCGTTTTTCATGAGAATGGCTTCATTACTAATTTCGAAATATTAATAAAAAATCCTTGGTACCTTGCGGGCAATACAACGGGTGGAAAATTGTTGGTGGAAAATTGTTGAAAAGATGTAGTCTGGATTCGTAGTATTATTCTTGGAATTGGCTTCAAATGCCAAATGATTTTAGAAAATCCATTCCTACGCGTCGCCGCGGGAGAGAAATGGAAGTCAAAGTCAAATGAGTGGGATTATTGGATCAATTAGATCGGCTTCAAAGATATTTTCATACCCCTACACAAGAAACATTAGTCACGTGACTCAACTATTTAGTTTCGTACCCCCACGGGAGGGAATACTTTGTTACGCTATTTATGTGTATTTCTTACGGTTGACAAAAGTAATCAATTTAAAAATAATGCACTTTCATCTAAACATTTTGCCGGTCAAGGCCGGGTTTTTGCCTGCTAGTAATTTATATATGTTCTTAAAATTTTAAGTAAGGGTATATTCGTACATAGTTTTTAAGAAATATTGATGCAATCTTGTATTTCTCTGAGTGTACACTTATGCACCATATACATACATATGGATAAGGTCAGATGATTTTTTGGGCAGCTCAAAGTGTTAAGAAAGTAAGACATCCACAAAAGCTTTAAGTTGAGTATTTTGGACGGCGCTTCTAGCTAACAGGACCACAACATGCAAATCTAATTGACGTAGCTTTCAGATACACCCACATTTTCGTGTATGCCTGTGTATTATGTATCTGTGTGTGTTGTGCGTGCTTAAAATTTTAAGGTGGGCTACAACCACGACATCAGCGTCAGTGTTGAACGGGGTCGCTTAATAGAAGCCCATTTTATAAGCTGACTAGCTGACACATTTCTTCAGCCACATGGGCAGCATTAATAAGCAAAGATATAAGGTGAAGTTTTGGAAGAAGTAGCACACTTTGAGGCTGCCGTAAAAGTGAAATGCTTCTGGCCAGCATTTAAGATTTAAGGCACGCTCAACGCCAACTGCCTGCACCTGAGCTACAAGTTAAAATCGTGTCTTCTTTGAAGAGGAACAAAGCAGAGATACTTTGTATCTACAAAAGACTCCTCAAAACATCCAACACCAATCAAGTTGACGGCGACTGGCAAATGGAGTCATTAAGCTTCTCAAATGTCATTAACACTTAATTGTTGTGTACTGCTCGTTCTGGGCAAATGATTTGCAGAGTTTTGCATTCATTCATCTTCCAGAGTCAACTTACAGCTTACAGTCCGTTTATTATGTTTTGCCTACGCATCCAAATAAACAAAATGTGCCCAACAGTCAACAACGAACGAAACGCGAAACTGAAAATGGATGATGACGATGTCATAACTTCGACATCCATATTTTGTTAATCACATTTGCCAAAAGTTTTTAATAGCACTAAACAAGCTCAAACCTAAGCACTAACAATAAAGACGACATGCAATTTACTGATTGCTAAATGGTGCCAGCCATCCAAAAACCATTGCAGTCATTACTCGTAGAATGGTAGGCAAAGTGTTAAGCTGATGTTCCCAAGTACAGCACAAAAGACAGCGCAAGCGAGGCATTTGGCGAGGCAGTGGTGGCTGTGCTGCTTTTTGAATCTACTTTTGTTAATACCTTCCGTGTTTATTATCGGACCCACTTGAAATTGTGACATGCCGAATCCCAAAGTTATATCTTTAAAATTGTTACTATAGAACGTTTTTATGAAATTGCAGGGGAACGGAGGGAGATATCTGAAATTGGAAACTAACTTGATCTGCATACTTGATCTGGTATACAGGAACCTACATTCCAAATTTGGTGTCTCTAGCTCTCATAGTTGTTGAGATCATCGCGCTCATACAGACGGACAGATAGATTGACATGGCCAAATCAAAATTTCTTTGGATACTGATCAAGAATATGTATACACATGGAGTCGAAGATGTCTCCTTCTGCTTGTTATATACATTTTCAAAGATATAGTACCCCCTTTTTACCCATTTTATGGGTACAGGGAGTAAAAACGTTTCTTCCGTAATAGTAATTCTAAAACTCGAGAACCGTTTTTGTTTTATATTGGCGTTAGAGGGAGGATTTGACTGGGGACGTGGAAGAACCGCTGGACCAGATCTTACCATATGTTAAACCCGTGTTAAGTGTGTGGCGTGGATGATGTCTCTTAAATGTGTACCCTGTTGGTGTAAAGTTCTTCAAAACTCTTTATTAGGGCTTAACAAAAATTCAAAATGTATGTATACTTAAATGGATATGAAACATTTTTTATATACTGCTAGCTGGTAATACCCCAGCGTTACCCGGCAAACTATACAATTTAAATTTTTCAACATTATACACACAATTGCTTACCACAATTTTCACGCCCGTGGGAGAAAACTTTCCTTAATAGTTGAGCTTAATGATATTTTGTGAAAATGTCTTCAACCCGATCTAAAAACAAGTAAGAACGTTGCAGTCGAACGTATCTGAGAGCAAAATACTCTGTTCCCAGACCGGAATAATTTGCGGGTTCGAAAACAGTAGCCGCTACGTCAATTTGGATGTGTCATAGATATAGAGATATAGATTTTGCTCATTTGCGGGAGAGGGTGGTGGGGTGGGTGGGGGGTCAAAAATCTTGACACTTAATTGAGGGTATACACCAACATGTGTACCAAGTTTGGTGGCTCTAGCTTCAAGAGTGTGAAAAAAAATTGCGTTCATACGGACAGAGCTTTGAAATTACATTTAAAGGTGATCGAACTAAAATTAGACTTACAACCTTGAGTCCCCCATTTTCCGCCCAAGGGAGTGGATTTTCCAAAATCGGTGAAATATGTGCAAAATGAATTTTTGTGTAGATCATTGAAAATAATTTTGAAGCCGATTGGATGGTAAGCGAAAAAATGTCATGCAACACTTTTCCGGGATCTCCACACTTGTGGGTGGAATTTGTACTATATGTGTACAAAATTTCACAGAGCATTGACTCGATCTGATTTGCTTCACCCCCAGTCAAGTCCTTCACAACATACCCGAAATCTGAAATTTAATGATTTGTTCGGTTTGATTGTGATCTTCGGTACAACCATATTCGCATCATCATATCCAAAGCAAAAATTAAAAATTTTTTCGTAAGCAGATCAATCGATCGTTTCGTGTGCGAAAGAATCGAACATGTTGTTACGAAGCGATGTATGTGTTAAGTTGTGATCAAATTTTAGCCGACTCGATCATGCTCAAAGCAGTTCTCTGGTGTGCATGTCAAATTTGGTGACTCTAGCTGTGCAACTGTTAGAGATATACCCCTGTAAAAAACGTGTTTTGCGGAAAGCTCTGCCGATTTGGGGGGAAGGGGGTTGATCTTGACAGTTTATTAATTGAGGATGTACACCAACATGTGCACCAAGTTTGGTTGCTCTAGCTTTAAGGGTGTGAAAAAAATGGAGTTTATACGGCCAGACGGGCATTTCACAAACCCAATATACTCTATTTCCAGAATTTTATTTTAAAACGAGTATAAAAACCAAAGACAAATCCGATATCCAATGTTTTTGAGCTTTAACGTGTACATCGGTATATTTTATAACTTTACACACACCGCTCACAAACAGCGACTGTCTGGCAGTTATGATTATATGACCAAGCGCTCGGATTGCGCATTCATCACGTAGAGCGCCAGAACAAAGTTATTGACGTCATAGCCGGTCAGCAGTCAGTAAGTCGTCGGTAGTCAGTAAGCTGAACGAGAGACTGAAGGTTACCCCACAGTTGCCATGGCTGCAAATGACACATGAGACTGGGACTGAGACTGAATCTGGAAGCTGCTCTGCTCAGCTTGACGCCGTTCTGCGAAGGAAAGACGCTGACGCTAACAAAAAATTATGGGAATCGTTTCGGTTCTCAAGGTAGTTGCATGCTCATGCATACTACATACAATCATATGCATATTCATACGTACTTGGAAGTACAATAACTTTCATTGGCAATGCTTTATAAGACCATTGACTTGGCATGGAAAATGTTATTGACTTGCACGCAAGACAAATGGCAACTGATTGTCGACCACAAAGTGAATGAATCTATTATGGTGCTCTGAGCCAGCAACTGGTCACGTTATGCAAACGTAAAGAGCGCCGGTCAGAGCTAATTGGATACGCTGGCCATTCATCGAGCAGCGATTCCCATTGGCAGCTATACACAATCGAAGCATAGAAACATTTCGTGGCACCTAAACCATACATTTGCCACTCGTATGGGCAACTCAATCCCTTTAGCTGCCTGGCTCCCTTCCCCTTACGCCAGCACAACTTTGCACACTTTTACTTTTGGCATTTGTTAATTGCACTACTTAACCAGCGGGCGGGCCTGGAATACTTTCCAAACCGTTTTCTCGGCTTTGTGAAATGGGTAACAAAAGAAAATTTGTGTTCAACATGCTGGCAATCCGATTGTCAGAGTGACATAATGAGGGACAACAACGTTGCAGCCCCACATTGTAATGCATCATAATTTATTTAATTTAAATAATTTGCCGACTCGTTTACTTAGCCAAAAGAGAGTTCATACTTTCAAGCACTCGGCTGTAAGAAAACAATATGATCACTAACTAAATTTGTTGCTTCCTGCATATGGGTTTTCACCTGATATCGAATGCGGATATTAGCACTGTAAGCATTTCAAACGCTTTGGGGAAGTACTCGAAATTGCATCTATAAGATGAACAATAGGCGTTGGGTAAATACTTACTTATATATGTACTTTCAGTAATTAACTATAATAGAGATGGATATGGATTATAATCATTTTTTCGGTTTGAAGTAGACCATGCATACACAAGTATCAGTGGCGTGTCATGGGTTTCCTTCAAGGGGTGTTTTTTTCACAAGGTTTCATTTTTCAAACTTCTTTAATAATTCCTCCGATGATTATACTATGTTCCCGAGGGGAAATAATATCAAAAAATTATAAGAAGGAGAGAAACGAAGAAATCGTTTATTTTGGGCGATAACAAATATTCGGGGGAAGCAACAGAGGAGCGACGCTTAAAGTAAAGGGTGTCTCGTAACCGAATATAGTTGACTAGACCTTCTAACTTTTTTCTTTTTGTGCTCCAGGGGGCTGGGACTAGAGTACCCAAATCCCTCTTGGATCCGCCACTGACGAGTAAGTGTTTATCTACACTTACATACGTGTTAGTCAGTTGTCGGCAACATAGTACACATAACTATTTGACTCGTAGGCAGCAGGAGGAGCGTGCAACAGCCTACTGAAAGGCTGATCTCCTATTTTCTATAAACCAGCTGGTAGTACCCCAGCGTTGCCCGGCGATATATATTGATTAAAATGCATTATAATGAATTTTACTTCTTTCATCAACGTAAGAAATACACATAATGCTACAATTTTGCCGCCCGTGGCAGGAGACTTTCCTAAATAGTTGAGCCTTATGATGTATTCGATCACTTGATTCCAATTTCCGGCCCATGGAAACGGGTTGTGGTACAATTTCTAACACACTCTGAAATTACTTTTGGATGAGTTTATAAAAATAAATTTTAAGCCGATTGAAAAAATAATACTACCAAAGAAAGTTTTCCACCTATTTCCCCCTCGTTATGTTGACACCCAAAGAACTTAACTTTTTGTATTTAGCTTTGGAAATTAGTATGAAGCCATTCGCATAAAAAAATTAAAATGATGAAATCCAGACTTCACCTCTTTTCCGACCGTGGGCGTGAATTTTTCAAGATCGGTAGCACATGTGTCGAATTATTTAATGTGAGGCGTTTTGAAAATATTAAAGATTCAAAAAATTTGGATAATAAACATAAATCTTTGAAAATGAGTTTGAAGCCAATCGGACGATAATCAAAAATGTTTCATACAACAGTTTTTCGCAAATTTTCCGACCTTGATTTTCCAAAATCTTTGGCCACCGAGGCTTTTATGTTTTTTTATATAACCTTAAAAATGAGTTTGAAGTCAATCGCATGAAATTAAAAAATTAAAATTAAAAGAGATTTGAAAATGAATTTGCAGGTGATCGAACTAAATTTAGGCTTTTGCCCATACAAACTTGGGTCCCCCATTTTCCACCCATGGGGGTGGATTTCCAAAATCAGTGAAATATGTGTCAAAAGAATTTATGTGTAGATTTTCGAAAATGAGTTTGGTGCATAAAAAGTTTCATACAACAGTTTTCCGCGATTTTCCACGCTCCTGGGCGAAATTTCCCAAAACCGTGTCTTAGTTGATCATAAATGGAACCTACTGTGAAAATTTCACCACCGTAGCTCTTACGGTTTGGGCTGTGCGATGATTGGCAATCAGTCAGAACAAACTCTTTTATATATGTATCATATATCTATAATGGCATGTAATTGGTAGAGCTATGCTTAAACCTTAAATGCTCGGTATTGGAACGGTTTTTTAACGACAATCTTGGATATATGGCCTTGATTTTTGGTATCGATGATTCTTGAGTCATTCTTTATCTACTGTGCAAGTTTCAAGCCGATCGGCTAATAGGCACAGAACACTGACTGATATCGGGACACTGTCTCGTATCGGGACACTGACTGTTAATATTATTTTTGATATTCACATACAAATATTTCTGACACGACATTTATTTGTCAGAGGTATGACGATACTGCTAATGCCCAATACTTACAGGCAGGAATATTTTGGAAAATGGGCAAGCCGGCTTGTTATTAGTCTGTTCCTTGTATGACTTTTTATGTTTGAACATGAGTTGTTTGCATAATCTATATATATAAAAGAGTTCGTGCTGACTGACTGACTGACTGACTGACTGACTGACTGACTGACTGACTGACTGATTGGCAATCATCGCACAGCCCAAACCATAAGAGCTAGGATGCTGAAATTTTCACAGAAGCTTCCATCTATGAAGAAAGTGCACACTAAGACGGGATTTTGGAAAATTCCACCCACAAGCGTGGAAAATCGCGGAAAACTGTTGTATGAAACTTTTTTGTTTACCATCCAATCAGCTTCAAACTTATTTTCAGAGATCTACACAAAAAATCATTTGACACATATTTCACCGATTTTGGAAAATCCACCCCCAATTTTCTAATTTTAGTCCGATCACCTTCAAATTCATTTTCAAAGCTCTTCACGTAAAATAATTCGACACGTGTATCAGCGATTTTGCGAAAATCGACCACATGGTCGGAAAATCGGTGGAAAAGTCTGGCATTCGACATTTATAATTTTCATGCGATTGGCTTCAAACTCATTTTCAAGGTTGTATGGGCAGAAATAATAGGCACGGTGGTCAAAGATTTTGGAAAATCTACCTCCAAAGTCGGAAAATTCGTGGAAAACTGTTGTATGAAACTTTTATGATTATCGTCCGATTGGCTTCAAAATCATTTTCAAAGCTCTTCACATTAAATAATTTGACACGTGTATCAGCGATTTTGGGAAATTCAATCACATGGTCGGAAAATCGGTGGAAAACTCTGGCATTTGACATTTATAATTTTCATGCGATTGGCTTCAAACTCATTTTCAAGGTTCTATGGGCAAAAATAATAGGCGCAGTGGTCAAAGATTTTGGAAAATCTACCCCCAAAGTCGGAAAATTCGTGGAAAACTGTTGTATGAAACTTTTTTGATTATCGTCCGATTGACTTCAAACTCATTTTCAAAGCTCTTCACATTAAATAATTTGACACGTGTATCAGCGATTTTGGGAAATTCATCTCCATGGTCGGAAAATCGTTGGAAAAGTCTGGCATTCGACATTTTTAATTTTCATGCGATTGGCTTCAAACTCATTTTCAAGGTTCTATGGGCAAAAATAGTAGGCGCGGTGGTTAAACATTTTGGAAAATCTACCCGCAAAGCCGGAAAATTCACGGAAAACAATTGCATGAATTTTGTTTTTATTATGTTCCAATTGACTTCAAACTTCTGTTTATCATTCAATCATTTTGAAACTAATTTTCAAAGCACCTCACATTAAATAATTCGTCACATGTGCTACCGGTTTTAAAAAATATAAATAAATACTAAGACCTCGGTACTTTGCGAGCAATACAACGGGCGGAAAACCGTTGGAAAGATTGAATCTGGATTCTTAGTATTATTGTTGGCTTAAAATGCCAAATGATTTTGGAAAATCTACTCCGTGTCCCCACGGGCGGGAAATGGAAGTCAAGGATAAATGTGTGGGACATTTTTTTTTTTTTTCAAAGACATTTTCATAGCCCTACACTGAAAACATAAGTCACGTGGCTCAACTATTTAGTTGTATTTCTTACGGTTGACGAAAGTAGTCAAATTCAAGAAAAAAATGCATTTTCATCGAAATATTTCCCCGGGCAAGGCCGGGATATTACCTGCTAGTTTTATATATTTAAGAGCTTAGGTCACATATTTGCCTGGAGTCAGGTAGCCAGCCTAGAAGTCGCTTTCACTTAGCCAAGGTCAGCAGCATAGTGAAGCCAATCTGTAAATGTTTACTCCTATGTCAGTTTTCCAGAGCGGGTTCAATAACTTTGGAGCTTTTCTTACACACGTGCCGGCCGCGTTCCCATTTCATACGCCGCGTAAAATATTTAGTGACTATATTTACTTGGCGGCAACAAAGTTTTGAAGAATGTTTAGGCATACATAAGTACATGTGTATGCATGTATATTTATATGTTCAATATGCGAAGGTACGGTGAAAAGTTTTCGGCTTTTCGTTTAATAAAAAAATAAATTTATATATATCACTGTTCGTTACACAAAGTAACAAAAGCGTCAACGGGCATTGACGTTGTTAGGCGTTTCTGACCTAATGAAACAAATTCATTATATTTTTATTTTAAACATTATCTCCATTATTCATAACGGTGCTAAAATTTGGAAACCCTTGCAGAGTGTATTATAATTATATCACGAAATGTGTAACGCAATTAAGGAGACATTTTAGACTAAAAAGACTAAAAACTCTGTTAACCGAAGTTTAAATATGTTTTGTACAGGCTGACCAATTTTGGTTCAAATCGAACAAAATCGAATCTTATAGCTGCTATTGGAACAATCGGATAGAAAATTAGTTTTTCTGTGATTAATTGATTAATTATACAGAATTTTCATCCAAACACAGCAATTGCGAATTTTATTTCACTTTGAATAGTGTTCTTTAATTGTAAGCAAAATTCGACCACATTATCATATAGCTTCCATAGGAACAAATGGTCGAATATTGAGTTTTTGTGTTAACCACATTTTGGCAGGAGTATATATACTTATATGTTTTTGGCGCACCGAAAATAGCCGTTCTTTATTTATATAAAAGGATCTGTGGAGCTCCTAATAACAGGCATATTCAGTTGACGAGTAATTTCTCTGTGAGTCATGAGTTTAGAGTTTAGAAAACATGATAATCGCTGGGGATAAATCTTATAAATTTTAAGATCGTGTATGATAGTTTAATATTTACAATTTCGTCCCTCAATGGACTTAATAGCTGAAGGAAGATACATAAATATTTGACTGTTAAATACAATGGAGAAGAGTTCTTCAGTGTTGAATTATTTTCTTGTTTGATTAAAGGCCATTTAAATAAGAAAAAATAAGTATTCTTACCATTTTAAGATTCACGTGGGTGTGCAATTTATTGTACTAGGTGAATTAGCCAAGGGTTATAAAAAGGGTGTCGCAAAATTCACGAAAAATATAATTGTTAGGATTGAACCATTTTATTATTATTATTTTTATTTGTTCCAGAAACAAAAATGAAATAGATTAAATATTAGGCCATATAATGCCATCTCTGACTTGGTTTTGCCAACTTTAAACCCCACCCTCGAATATTTGAATTAGTGGCTGAAATAGCGGCTATCAAAAAAAAAATCACTTTGCCAATAACTATAACTATAACTATATATACTTTATATACATATGTGGGAATTTATATATTGAGCAAATTATGCATGTTTTTTGTGTGCGGCGTCCATTTGCTTTGGTTTGGCAGAGCTCCACACACGCAACGAAATTGCAACATAATATAAGTCCATGAGCCGAACATTAATATATGCCAATGGGATGGAAAGGAAACTAATTGCCAACAAAGTGGATGCATTGGGATTCAAAGACCACCGAGTGGAAAACTGTTTAAGCACTTTTCATCAGTCATAATCGATTTATTTAATTGCTGGAAATATGCACGTGAAAGTAAGTATGTGAAATTATGCAAAATACCAATAAACAATCGCATGATTCAAATCTATCGAATGCTGATGTCTGAGTTGTTGCACCACAAAATGCAGCAACAACAACAACTCTCAATTCTCATTTGTAAAATGCACGAAGCAAATAACAACAGTGGAAATGGAATAAAAATCGAATAAGGAGCATTAACTAAATTTTCATAGAGACGTGACTATTAAGCTTTTTATACCGTAGCATCGGGCATAACAACTTTAACACCACACACAACTACTAGTCGGACAACCTTTACAATTATTAGCATATCTAAGGTATTTTGTAATCAAATTTAATAGTTTATATTTAAACAAGAAAGAACGGCTATCTTCGGAGTACGGAAACTATATACCCTAGCAGGAATTAATTTTTAAACAAAACTTAATTTTTGTTTGATTGCTCCTATGGGAGCCCTGGGGTCCAATTTTAATGAAATTATAGGAAACTATTTGAAGTATAATAAATCTCTCACTTAGCTTGGATAAAATATTTGTATAAGCAAAAGGTTTGAAATAGCGATATAGTGGTCCGATTTTTACCAAATTCTCTATATATACTCTACTTGGGACTGAAAAAGTTTTCATACAAAAACATAGTTGTCGACCAATCATTCTTATGGCAGCTATATGTTATAGTGGTCCGATCCGGCCAGTTCCGACATATTTACTGCCTGCAGCAAAAAGAAGGGTCTGTGACAAGTTTCATTACGATAGCTATACAACTGAGAGACCAGTTCGCATAGAAACAGTCGGACAGACGGACATCGCTATATCGACTCGGCTATTCATGCTGATTCAGAATATATATATATATACATATATACATTTCGAGACAAAATTATAATACCCTCTGCTAGGGTATAAAAAGATTAATTATCCTTCTCTGGTAGTAGTATACGGGATATTTTTATTGCTTCACAACTTTATATTTTCTGTACCCACCAATAGGTTAAACAAGTAAGAACTATGCAGTCAAATGTATCCGACAGAAGAATATGCTGTTCCCAGTCCGGTATAATTTGTTGATGCAGATTTGTCTAGGGGTGATATGAAAGTGCATTATTTTGAATTTGACTACTTTCGTTACCCGTAAGATATACACAAAACTAACGTATCATAGTTTCCCTACCGTGGGGGTACAAATTTTTCTTATGCAGGGCTATGTAAATGTCTTTGAAGTTTGAAAATGAGTTTGAGGCCAATCGGACGATAATCAAAAACGTTTCATACAAGAGTTTCCGCGAATTTTCCGATCTTGGGGGTAGCTTTTCCAAAATCTTTAAATACCGCGCCTATTATGTTTTCCTATAGAACCTTGAAAATGAGTTTGAAGCCAATTGCATGAAAATTACAAAGTCGAGTGCCAGAGTTTTCCACCGATTTTCCGACCATGGGCCTGAAATTTCCAAAATCGGTAAGAAACGTATGAAATTATCTTACGTGAAGAATTTACTGAAATGAATTTAAAAGTGATGATTTTTCCAAAATCGGTGAAATCTTAAATGAACTTTTGTGTAGATCATTAAAAAATAATATATATAGATATGTATGTATATATGTAGAAATGGCATATGGTAAACTAGGCTAAGCAAACGTTTTGTTCGAAGTGGAGAGAGAAACTGTAGAATTTACATAAAATTCAGAATTTAAGGGTAAAAGTATTTCAAATTTGACATTAATTTGATCAACAGTATAATATGCAAGCATCAAATAAAATATTTCTAGCTCAAACTCTGATATCGAAAAAGAATAGACCTACAAATTAGAAATTTGTATACTTTAAGGATGGGAGGCCTGCTTGTGTCTGGTGCATTTGTGCTTACAATTGCACAACTCTCAAATACTCTTTTACATATTTTAGTGCGTACAGGGTTTGACCAGTAATTCAATAATTTCGCTATAAATTTTTAAAACGCAAAGTGAAATGTTGTAAGCACACAAGCTAGAAACAATGTGTAATTTTCGGTGCGTTGCGAAAAAGGTTTCTTTCTGGTTGAGCTAAAAGGCACATTTGATGTGCACTCATTTACCCATACAACACCCACACAGCGGTACGTACGAGTAACGTCAATTGAATTGAAGACTTAACAACAATTAAGCAACAAAACAACAGGGCGACTATGGGACTGGAAGCGGGGGTCAACCTCATTAAATGTTCAGAGTGAAATGTAAGCTGAGCTAATTTTTGCACTGGCCGCTCACACGTTTGTTGCATTCACGTTGTGTAACCACCGTAGGATAAGTTGTGCTGATTTTACTGTGCGCTACAGTAAGCGGATACATATTGCTATAGATGCTAAAGCTGTTGTTTTTGATGATTCTTGACCAACGGAAATGTAAATGACACTGCACTATGCGAAATTTTTCCCGTTTTTCTGGCATTAATTAAAACTTAAAGACAAGCTCACTAATTTGGCTATAGTTTCTTTATTAACGCTAAAATTCATGTTAGAATTTGGCACCACCAACACCCAACATCTCGCAACATTACTGAAAAGTTCAGGAAGCTCGGACAATTAGAACAGAAGTTATTCAACCATCAACATACTACATACAGGGAAAGGGGAATCGAATGCCTGACACTGCATATATCGGTTTGCTTGAAGCTTAATTGTGTATGTTTAATATTGCCAAATGTTGCAAAAAGTTGAATTTGCCACTAACTGCTTTTAAAACGAAGTTGATGGATCTACAAGCTTCGTGCTGACTGACTGACTGATTGGCCATCATCGCACAGCCCAAACCGCAACAGCAAGGATGCTGAAATTTTCACATCAGGTTCCACCTATGATGAATGTGGACACTAAGACGGGATTTTGGCGTGAAAAATCGAGGAAAAATGTTGTATGAATCTATTCTGTTTACCATCCAATCACATATGTACACATAAATTAATTTAATACATATTTCACCGATTTTGGAAAATCCAGCCCCTGAGCGGCATATGTGGGTCTCAAGGTTGTATGAGCGAAAGTCTAATTTTAGTCCGATCACGTTCAAATTCAGTTTCAAAGCTTTTCACATAAAATAATTTGATACGTGTCTCACCGATTTTGGAATATTCAACCCCATGGTCGGATAATTGGTGGAAAACTCTGGCACTCGGCATTTTGAATTTTTATGCGATTGGCTTCAAACTCATTTTCAAGGTTCTACATATAAACATAATATGTACGGCGCTCAAAGATTTTGAAATATCTACCCCTAAGGTCGTTAATACAAGGTCAAATGAATGACAATAATTGTTCTTCTAGATCGATTAAAAGACATTTGCATAGCCCTACACAAAAAATCAATCAAAATTTAGTATTTTTTCGGAAATCAACATACCAAAATTTAGTATTTTTTCGGAAATCAAGTTACCAAAATTTAGTATTTTTGGTATTTTTTGCATCTAAAAAATACTAAAAAAAAATACCAAATATAAATGTTTTCAAAAATTTCTGATATTTTTTGAGCCCAACACTTCAAATAATACAAAATAATAATGCAGTATTAATTTAATACAGATTTGAGTTTTATCTTTTGCAAAAAAAAATAAAACTCAAGAAATAAGTTTTATTCTTAAGCGAAATATAAAACTCAAAAAATAATCGTTATTTTTCTTCGAAATATAAAACTCAAAAAATTATTTTTATTTCTGAGCGAAAAAATATATAAATAAAATAAGTCTTATTTTTAAGGGTAAAAATAAATCTGAAAAATAATATTTATTATTGAGTTTTTCTATATAACTTAAGAAAATAAAAATCATTGCAGCAATGGATAGTCCTGACAACAAGGATGCGCTAGGTTTTGTCCTTTTTCATTTATCAATTCTCGTTCATTATGATTTTTTTCTTAAAAAAATAGGTACGTAATCATTATTTACGGTCCCTGCTTTTGTCAACTGTAAGAAATACACAAAAATAGCGTATTATAGTTTTCCCTTCCGTGACTAATGTTTATCATGTAGGGCTATGAAAATGTCTTTGAAGTCAATCTAACTAAATAATTAATCCCACTCATTTGTCCTTGACTTCCATTTCCCGCTAGTGGCCACGCATAGGAGTAGATTTTGACTTAAGCCTAAAGCTTTCCAATTATTATCAGCCCGTTGTGTTGCCTTCAAAGTACCGAGGTTTTTGTATTTAGCTTTGGCAATTAGTATGAAGTCATTCGCATGAAATCCGAAAATTCTGAATTCCTGATCTTACCCCTTTTCCGACTATGGGCGTGCATTTCTTAAAATCGGTGCACATGTGCCGAATTATTTAATGTGAGGTGCTTTGATAATTATTTTTAAAATAATTTAATGAAAAACAGAAAACTTTTAAAATAAGTTTGAAGCAAATCGGACGATAATCAAAAAAGTTTCATACAACACTTTTCCGTGAATTTTCCGATCTTGGAGGTAGATTTCCCAAAATCTTTGAGCACCACGCCTATTATGTCTTTGTGCAGAATCTTGAAAATGAGTTGGAAGCCAATCGCATGAAAATTAAAATTGTCGAATGCTACAGTTTTCCACCGATTTTTCGCCAAAATTTTGGCATCCTAGCTCTTAAGGTTTGGGATGTGGTTGTCAATCAGTCAGGACAAACTCTTTTATATGTACATATAGATAAGTTATTTGCCTTAATTTGTAATTTACTAATACAAAAGAAAATATTTTTGATGTCTCTGAAATCAATAGAAGTGCATGGCTAGACCGACTTGGCTATTGACTCTGGCCTATTACAAATCTACGTTATAAGTTCGAAGATTACTTTATTGCACATCTTTGTTTACTCATTTGGATAAAGTTTAAGTGAACAATCCATGGCCTCATCGAGTGTTATGCGGCTGTGGTGGCAAAAGTAACTCAAAAATCCAAGTTTCTTGAGGTGAACTGAAAATATGAAGTATGCAGAAATAGTATGCCTTTTGAGCATACGTAATCTTATTATCTTATTAATGTTTGTAATATTTACACAACTTGACCCTGAACTCCAACCCCAAAATACAAAATTTAAATGGATTCACAAGCACTATTAACTGAATATTAACAAACGCATTTCAATTCTAATTGGTATTGTCAATGGGATAAATTTGTACAAGTAATCGAAAATATATTTCATTGTGGCAAATGTTGTCTACATTGTCAAGACAGGTATTGTCTTACAAAAACAATAACAGCACGGCCATAAAACCTGCATATAGTAGCACTTAAAATGTAAAAATTGATAAGCTGGCAACGGCAACACTGTTCAAGACATAATAATAAAAACAATAAATTTTGCCATCTGTTGCGACTCCCTTGGTCTTAGTCAACCAGCCAGTCATCCCCGCGGTCATAGTCATATCATCAGCCAAGACATCTTCATAAACAAATGGAAATATCATCCATAAGTGCCGGCCTGAAAGCGATGTGGCTGAAATATGTATGTATGTCTGCTTGAGTGCTGGCAGTGACATTGTCTTGAACAAAGCTCAACTTTCAGCATCTGTAAGGTACAGATATCTTTATGCATCTGCATACGCACGCAATCTAACGGAATCGACAGCAATAACAACCAGGGACTGTAATTTTTATAATTTAAAAAAAAAATTATTTTTAAATAAAAGTTATTTGTTGATTTTTATAATAAAAATTTAAAACAAAAATTATTATTATTATTTTTATTATAAAAATTGTTTTTCAATTTTTATTATAAAAATAACTATTTTTATTTTCAGTTTTTATAATAAACATTAAAAATAAAAATTGAATGTAAATATCTTTTGAACGAAGTGAACCAAATAGTATGTGAACATATTCTTGAACTATGATTCAATACTTTTCATATGATATATCACATGTCCTTCAATGACGAATATGAAGGATCCCACTATTTTTTCTTATTATATTCCATTTATTCTTCTATATTCTGTTGCAGTACCAAAAGTAGTATTCATTGACAAACAAAATACCAATAGATAATACTAATACCAAAAATCATAAAACTACAAAGTAAGAACGTTGCAGACGGGCGCACCCGACTACAGAATACTCTGTTCCCAGTCATGTATAATTTGGTTATTTGTGGCTTCGGAAAGAGACACGAAAAATTTGGCACTTCATAAATTAAGGATATACACAAACATGTGTTCCAAGTTTGGCTGCTCTAGCTTCAAGGCTGTGGAAAAAAATTGCGTTCATATGTTCCCTTCGGGAACAGAGTATAAAAAGCTAAAAATTATAAAAATATCAAAAAGTCATAAATATACCCAAACATCATACTTAATAATCATTACAGGAAATCAAAATAATAATAAACAAACAAATTGCATTATGTGATATGGGCTTCAGTATTTATTTATTTAATTTGAGAAATAATATTTTTTTATGTACTCCGATGACAGATTGTACGTTAAGTCTGAAAGTACAAACTTCTTTCTTTCAGTGCAGTTTCAAGATTTTCGTTCAAATATTCGATCGCTTTAATAAGGTTCTTGCCTTTATCTGACGCGACGGTGTAAGACTGCTGCATGGAAATTGAAAAGTCGTCCAATATATTTTCGATTGCCACACTTAAATTGAGCCCGCAATGTTTTTTCACAATGGACATCATATGTAAGGTATTGAATCATAGATCAAGAATATGTTTAAATTTTTGTAATACACCACTTGGTTTAAAAAATATTTACATTTAGTTTTTAGTTTCAATTTTTAATAATAAGAAATAAAAATTATTTCAAAATTTTTATAGTAAAAATTGGCAATAAAAATTATTTTTTAATTTTAAATTTAAAAATTAAAGTCATTAGCCTATCATAAGAAACCCCTATTAATTTAGGCCTCATCTTCAAAGTCGGAGTTGAAATTTGTTGATATTTTTTTTCAATTTGGGAGACTTAAGATTTCAAATAAACTTGACAAACATATTTGTATTAGAGTATTTATATATAGTCGAAACTGCCTACAACGGAATTTAAAAAGCCCCAAAAAATGAATTTAAAAAAATATATATATTTAAATATGGAACAACGAAATTCGTTATAAAGAAGTAGTCTGAAATTGAGAAAAAACTACGATCAAAACACACTAACAATTAAAAAGTGTGAAAAGTTTGATCTAGAGAAAAAATCGTTGTAGAGAAGTTTGTCTGCACCAATATTGTCTTCTGATTTTAGAATATTGTTTCCTCAGTGTACATAATATGTATACAAATATTTTGAATACATACATTGTTGTTATTTTCTGTTGCATTAATGCATATTGAACAATACAAAATCCAAGTATGTTTCGTGTAGTAGTCACGTGCCTTTGTTGCTGACACAATTAATGTGGGTAAACAATATCCATTCCTAGGGTTTTGTCCATGTGCGATTGAAACTAGGCTTTTGTGTTTATTGCAGCATTTATTGTTATTTTTGCTGTTGGATTGAATATTTGATACGAGCCGCACAAATTGTTACTATTATTGCAGTTATTGCAGTTATTGTTTGGCATTTGGGTCAGCGGGGAGTACTTCTACTATATTCACAGAGCGATACAAGCCTTGGAAGACTACAAACCGACGAGATTGAAAGGCCAACCACGGTCTTCAACTCCAACTTCATCTGAAGAACAATTCCAAGACTCCAACTACCTTAAGCTGAGGCCAAGTTCAAAGTCAAATCGAGACGAGGAAGTGAACTAATTGGTTAACGAACGAGTAATAAACAAATACAATCGGTAAATAGACACAACATTTGTGTTGCTTCTGTCAATAATTAATTTTGTATTTAGGTGCAACTTTTCATACTATTAGTACAAGAAAAGTCCGACAACCTCCAGTTGAAGATCGAACAATGACAAAGGCCGTCTCATGCTATCTGCATACTGTACGAGTATATACATTATATATACATACATACATAGTTATTATTTATGTTAAGTACTTATTTATGAGCATGTCTTCGTAGACATTGAAGCACTTGCGGGCATGCATATGGATGTGTATATAATTGACTTATAAGTGATGCATAAACAAAATTAAAATCGAAATCCTTCAATTGTCTTACATCACTGTTATTTTTTATACATTAGCATTATAGGTAGGTATTATAATTTTCTCTCGATATGTGTAATGGACTGAAGGGAACGTTTCCGACCCAACAAAGTATATATATTCTGAATCAGCATGAATAGACCAGTTAATATAGCAATGTCCGTCTATTTCTATGCAAATTAGTCTCTCAGCTTACAAGATATCGTATTAAAACACATCGACGCGTTCATACATACATACATACATACGGACAGACGGACATGGCCAAATCGAATTTTCTTTTGATACCGATCAAGAATATATATGTATACTTTATAGGGCCGGAGATGTCTTTCTTTGCCTGTTAAATACATTTGCACAGATTTAGTACCCCCTTAATACCCATTTTATGGTTACAGGAAGTAAAAATGTTCGCCGTGTTAAGGTTGGGTCCAGTTTTTTTAATTTTCCCGGGAAATGAAGTGTTTTATGTTAAGTTAGCGGAGCCCCACTTTCCCGGATTATTTTATTTCCGAGTTGATCATTGCCGACTTAACAGAAGTTTTATGATCTTTTACATTTGGGCAGTCAAGCTCTAAAAACTTTTTTCGATATGCGGGAGTAAGCGTGGCAAAACTCTTTTCATCGTCCCAGGCCTTTGATGGTTTAATTGCGTTGCCAACTATATCAAAATAAAGAGCGTTGCCATGTAGATGTAAACATGTAAAATATACGAGCAACACGGTCTTATATTTACATACATTTTGTTAAAATATTATTAACGCCTTTGACTAGCTACAACTTATTCTTACAGTGCTTTTATTATCTTTGTTTAGATATGTCCCCAGGAAGTGACTGATCTTCGGAGTTAAATTGTTGGCATTCATCCGTTTATCAGTTCACATTATACGGTTCAATTAAACGTGTTTTCTTTATGCTTCTTGGAGTATCTTTACAACTTATTTCCACGCGTTGACTTTCAAAATTGCGCAGCGTGAACAATGTTAACTGAAAGCGCGATGAGGAAGTTGCTGCTGCCACGCTTCCCATCCCAACAAACTGTGTACATCACGGTTCCTTAACTGTTTTGATTCCACTTAACGCAGTCAAGTCACAAACTGGTTTATCTACTTTTCGTTTGTTCTACACAAAGATACACTCACATTATGAACGAAAAGCAACAGCTGCCGGTACTGGCTTACTGACTGGACTATTAGCTGGGAAACTGACTTGGCCATGTCCAGCGAATGTTAAATGATCGCAATGTCAAGTCAAGTCAACTCAACTCAAATTATGCAAAGTCGATTTGAGTTTGGGGCTTGCACTTATTACTTGGCAACGTTTCTTGCAACAACAATGACTCATTGGAGGCGGCTACTTTGATTAGATAAAGCTCATTGGCACATGCCAGCTGATAGACACACGATAACCGATATCTGCTAACTGATACTGAATACTGTTCGGACTCCTAGTTCATGTTGTACATCTGAATATAAATCCCAATCAGAGCATATCAACCAAGAGTAAATTGTCTTATATGTATATGTAAGTGTGTAAAAGGTAATTACCAGTGCTGTTAAGAACTGTTACTGTTAACTGTAAAATCAGCAAGCGGCTCGCAAATACCATATTGCCTTTTTAATTACTTACTTGCAACTCCAACAGCATGAAAACACTCATGAAAACCAGCAAACAAAGTGTTTATAAATAGAATCTCAATTGTCCTTTAAAAAACATCACAAAAACAAATATAAAGAAGTATAACGAGTGTTTTAGGCCACAACAACCAATGCCAATTAAATAAAAAGTCGCAAATCAAAGCAAACAATAGAAACTAGTTGGGAAATTAATAAACTCATCGCTTCCCAAACACGCATACTGCTCGAACATTAAGCTGAAGCATTGATGATTTCACTCGAATTTGATTATAAAATAATCAGGGTTGTTCTTGTTCCCCAAGCACTTTTCAGAAAATTAGTGGTAGTTTACATTGCAATGACTCAAAAGCAAAAACCTTTTTGTTTTTAAGCCCAGAACAGCTAACAATTCCGATTTCGATCAGTATCGGAAATGGAAGCACTTGGAGAAGTAAACTAAGTTAAATCGTTGTGTTGCTTGGCATATAATATGGCATATAAAATACAACTGCGATATCCAGCAATTTTGACGCTTAGCATAGCATATTTCCATAGTTTTCGATTTGATATAATCCACATTATTTGTGAACATTTATTACACCCAATAAAATGGATAAGTGGAGATAATAAAACTATCCAAGTCTAGTATGTAGCAGTCGCGTCGACCTTGCCATTTCCGTTTGTCTGTGTCGATAGTCTCTAAGACTATCAGAGCAAGTGATGTTACATAGCTTGAAAAATGTCTCTAAGACTATCAGAGCAAGACTATCATATCTTGAAAAATGTTATATACCATTCAAAGATCTAGTTTGTTTACAACTTTATAGGAACTAAAGTAATTAGTATTATTACATTATTTTTACTCCTTTACCCATAAAGTAGATAAAAGGGGGTATTAATTCTGTGCAAATGTATGTAACAGGCAGAAAGACACATCTCCGACCCTATAAAGTATATATTTACATTCATGATTAGTTTCAATAGCCGAATCGATCTGGATCTTTCTGTGTGATTGTATGATCGCGTCGATCTCAGAAACACCAAATTTGGAATTTAGGTTCCTGTTACGAAGATCAAGATTGTTTTAAGTCTTAGATATTTTCCCCCCGCACTCCAGCAATTAAAGATATGACCTTGAGACTTGGTATGCATGACTTTTCAGTTCCTTAAAGTCTTAAATTTAAAACACACCTTCGTACAATTATAGTACATACTACAAGCGGCATTGCAATCTCGATTCAATCTAATTTATTTTATTGCGCATCTACTATCTGCTAAGAAGCTTCTAACACGGCTGTCGTACGGGAAATTCTAAAGGGAATTTGCAAGGTAATTTGCCGGAAATCCGGTGCAAATTTTCGCGTTATTGAATACGCGACATTTTAACGAAAATAGCAACAGGCCTGGCGTGTAATCAAGAGATCATTAGACAATTACATTAATAAATACTCAGGTAGGTCGATCGCCTTAAATTTAAGTTCAAGGAGTTCCGGAGTCCACCTGCGCTTGAGCGCACTACATACACACAATGTATGTTGTGGTTGTTGCTGTTGTTGCCAAGTGTGTTTCAAATTGCGCCACTTGCAGTTGGCAGCTGCAACAACAACAATAACAATAACAATAATTACTTATAGGAATAATAGCAACGGGTTTAGTGCTGTGGGCACTTTGGTCACGCTTTACTAAGTAGGCGCGCGCATTTAACGGTGTTTTATTATTTTAACGCTTATTGTTGTATTTGTTGTTGATGCACTGAACGCAATATTTTTTCAACAATTACCAGCATGTGTGAAATTAGCTGCAATTGCAATTGCACACAGCGTCCCGCATAATTGGCAAGATTTCTAGATGTTTGTTTGTGCTACAAATTCAGTTGGCGTCCTTTCTGAAGCTACAGAACATACAAAATGAGAAATATAAATGAGCAAGATAACTTACATGCACCTATACCATACATGTGTAAATACTCTATATTTACATATACACATATATGTATGTGTCTATGTTTGTATGTATGTATGTACATAAGTATGTACGCAAGTGGGAGTGAAACAGGAACAGGGCTCCCACGACTGTTTGTTATTTGACTTTTGCACGCGCGTGCTTTATTGATTTTTAGCACAGGTTCACAACTCACACACACACACAAGCACGCACACACGGGAACACACCCTGCTGTTGGTTCCTGCTCCTGCAGCGATGGCATGTGTTTCTGTATCCGTTTGACACAAAATCAAAACAGCAGCATGCGCTAATTAAGCCAGACACTAACGCGGCGGCACCTCAGCTCAAAAGGCGGCTCGCATCTACAAATATATGTATGTATGTATGTATCTACTTCATACTATGTACATATGTATGTACATATGTTGTGGTTTTGGCCAAAGTTAGCTTTGAGCGCCACAACAAACAGAACTCGTTAGTTGTGTGTGAATTTATATGAGCGCTTATGCGCTTTCAGGATCAACAATATTAGGGTAGAAAAACATTGTCAATAACGCAGTAGATCAACTCACATTTGTTTATTGCATTTTTCGTAGCCAACGAACAATACACAATTATGCGCGCGCGTCAAATTGCAAATACGAGCGAGCAGCACGCAAAAAAACAAAAAAAAATACCACACACTTTAAACGCGCGCAACGGTCGCGTCCGCTATACGTCCAATTCGCTTGCTGTTGATTTTTCTTCTGTAACTGACGGCAAGTTAATTGTTATCGACAACAAACGAGCACAGCTGCTTATCGATGTATCATTCGATAGTTGTATCGATGGCAATACACCTGGCACATCGATATTATAGTACATCACCAACAGCTTCTACTTTTCTATCGAGTTGTAGATGCATCTACGCCGAAAGTGACTAAAAATGTGTTAAATGGTAATTTAACTACACAAAGGCCATTAAAAAAGGCTCAATATATCAGTGATTGTAGCATACATCTAGGGCAGTATCCGCTTTTGTAGTTATGTGCAATGAATAAGCTAACGCGAATCGGAGGCGCACATCAACTCAAAAAACGGCAAAATATGCATTGTTATGCGGCCATTGTTGTTTTTGTTGGTGTTGTTGCTCCTGCCGCTACTACGAGCGGGCTGGTTGTATTTTAACTGAGGGAGAGTGGTGGGGGTGGCAATGTCGACCACCCAAAACCAGAAAATCTATTGATTTTTAACAATACGCCTTGCCAATACCACGTACACACTCATGTGTACTCAGTAAAGGAAACACGCGCACGCACACACATGTACATACACATGCATGTGTAAATATGTACATATGTATGTATTTATGTGCATGCATATATATATGTACGTATTTATGCCCATGCATATGTATATATACAAGGAGCAATTGCTTTCTGTAGTCATCTAATTCGAAATCGTAGTCCCAGTGTGCCAGACTGTGACAGATGCGGTACGCGGCTCACCTTGCCGATAATTGGCGACCACAGTGGAAACAAAAAGCAAAGCAACTGCCGGCTGGCGTGTCCTTTTTTGTGTGTGGTTCTTGTGGATAGTTGTACAGTGACCGTTCGGGTAGTATTTCGTTACTGAGTAAAAGTCAATCACATTTGCTTTTATTGCTCTTAAAATAAATAATTCGATTGTACGCTGTGTATAATTGAGTTTTTGGTATAAAATTAAGTTCGTGATATTATTGGGTTAATATAGTTATTTTAGATCAAACCTTTCTTACTAAACGAATAGTGTATAAAGCTTCACTGCGATTGCTGTATTCGTGTTTGTTTTGCCTGCCTTACCAACTTTTAGAGGCCAAGGGTACGTGCGCAAGTCCACCACCACCGCACATAGACACACACGCGTTGGTAAGGAGAAACTATGCACATTCACACGTGTGCAAGTTTTGATGCTGCCTTTGCTATTGGGTAAACCTGCAGTGGCACGCCAACTCATTGGTGTTACTCCGAGTCCCTAACCAGAACAACAACCGCAGCTGCATTCAAAGCTACTCTTGCATTTGAAGTGATTCATTGCACTATTTATAGCATTAGGTCATCAACTGAGAGTCATCTACCTACTAATTGTAGCCTAACGCTTCGCTCTTTACAGGCATCACACTCAAAGCGTAGCATGTCAGCAGCGGCATTTGAGATTACCACTGGCTGCTGAAAGCTAGCTTAAACCGCTTACAAAGCGTAATCGTACCCAGTCAACTCGCAGCGCCCAGTGTACCTATGCGTTCAGCATGAACTCCTGCAGCGACAGTAGCAACGAGTCGATGGAGGCAAATGTTAATCACGCAGCCAATGAACGACACACGGAGCTGCATATGAGCTTTGGCGGCAGTGTTGCTAGTAAGCCAGTATCACAGGAGCGTTACGTGTGGGAAATGCACACTCGCAGCCCCAACGTGACACCAGCTAGCACTGTGCTGAACTCACCGGATCTGAATGTAGAACTTCAGTATGCGCCCATGCATCACCATCATCACCAGACATTTGAACAACTCTCACCGCCTCATCACTTGCCTGGATACTTTAGCACGCATCAGCAGCCTGTATACTATTACCAACGGCCGCATCCACACCAGATACGCTTGGGTCGCAGTCCAGGCAGCAGTCATTTTGAGCCGGAGGTAAGTTGATACACTTATCAAAGAATTGCTTCAAACCAAGCCAAGAATATAAAAAACTAAATTTACAATAAGATAGTACACAGTATCGGGCTCTTTATTGATTAACATGTGAATAAATGTTAGATCTCGTTTCAAACGAACTCAATTGAACCATTATACTTAAAATAAACTGTTATGTTACGAGATGTTTGTTTAAATATTGTACGGAGCAGAACCTATTACATAAATTCTAAATATTGTAATATAGTCTATCATGCCTGTTCCCAATTCCACTTTTACGCGAAAGTTGCGAAAGTAGTATTACTAATCGTTTCAGCTGTTCTTAACTCGCTAAAACGAGTAACTTTTTCGTTTCGAAAACAGGTAGCATTTTAGTCGTCGGAATTGCAGTAATTGCGAGATTACATAGGAAAATGAAATAATACATTCATAAACATCATTTTCTAATATTTAGAAACGAATAAGTCCATTCATTCATTTAATTACAGTCAAATTGCATGTATACTATTAAATTTAGAAACTCTGTAAATTTCACCATCAAAAACGAAATTGTGCAGACAAACAGAGAAACACAGTAGCTGAACTCAATGAATCATATGGTTTGCTTATCACTGAAGAAACGATGATTGTGTTGCATAAATGCAACATTGTAGACAACGAATTATGTACATATATACAATTAAAGAGGTAAATTGCGCAGCGCGCAGTAGAGGAGGATATTCTCTCGGATTATTGCAGTGTTTATTTGGCACTTTTAATACGCAATTTAGCTACATATGTATGCACATTTAATTTTGTGGAACAGATTATAGATAACTTATTGCTGTCAAAAGTCAGAGGAAACAAAGTCAAACCGCTTGAAATTGGGAACAGCACCTCGGAATGCATTCGTTTTTACTCCCTGTGCCCATAAAATGGGTAAAAAGGAGGTATTAAATCTGTGCAAATGTATGTAACAGGCACAGGCAGAAGGAGACATCTCCGACCCTACAAAGTATATATATTCTTGATCAGTATAAAAAGTGATTTCGATTCGGCCATGTCCGTCTGTCTGTATGTATGAACGCGTCGATCTCAGCAACTATAAGAGCTAGAGACACAAAATTTGGAGTGTAGGTTGTACCAGGGTACAAGGAGTTTTGTAATTGGGTATGCTCAACTATAACATTCTTACTTGTTACTCCCTGTACCCATAAAATGGGTAAAAAGGGGGTATTGGATTTGTGCAAAAGTATGTAACAGGCAGAAGGAGAAATCTCCGACCCTATAAAGTATATATATTCTTGATCAGTATCAAAAGAGATTTCGATTTGGCCATGTCCGTCTGTCTGTCCGTCTGTCTGTCTGTCCGGATGAACGCGTCGATCTCAGCAACTATAAGAGCTAGAGACACCAAATTTGGAATGTAGGTTCCTGTATACCATACGCAGATCAAGTTTGTTTCCAATCTCTGATATCTTACCCCGTTCCCCCGCAAATCGATCAAAACGTTTTACAGCCACAGTTTTGAAGATATAGCTTTGGGATTTGGCATGTACACTACTTAAGTCACTCAAATTTCAAGTCGATCGGATAATAAACACGGAAGTTATTCAACGAACAAGATTCAGTACTGGAGCGAGGGGTGGAAGAAGAAACACAGCCACGACTTAAAATGCCTTGCGTACGCTGTGGCTCGCGTGTGTGTGTGTATGCTTTGTGTATGTGTGCGTGCATGTGTAAGAGACGAACATATGATTGGAAGTTTTAGACCTGGGTACAGGGAGTTTCGTAGTCGGGTATACTCGACTAGAGCATTCTTACTTGTTACATTTGAAAACGTGTGGAATTGGAAACAGGCCTGTATATTAAATTTTCCGTAGTTCCATAATTGGCTGTATGCTTCTGTTCTGTTAAATGTTAATGCTCAGAACATAATTCACTTGAGCTTGTATATTTAACAGACGTATATTGCAGGGTTTCTTTAGATCTGTCCTTTTTAGATAAAAATTGGACAGTTTTGTGACCAAGTTTTGATTAAGGCATTGACCGCCGATGATGCACTTTGCTTTATGTTGAATTTGACTACTTTCGTCAACCGTAAGAAATGCACAAAATTTGCGTATCACAATTTTCCTCCCGTGGGGGTAGGAAACTAAATAGTTGAGCCACGTGACTAATGTTTCTTGTGTAGGGCTATGTAAATGTCTTTGAAACGGATTTAACTAAACAAATAATCCCACTTATTCGACTTTGACTTCCATTTCCTGCGACACGTAGGAGTATATTTTTCAAAATCATTTGGTATTTGAAGCAAAATATTTTAGAATAATACTAAAATTCCAGACTTATGGTTTCCAACTATTTGCCGCCCGTTGTGTTGACCGCAAAGTACTGAGGTTTTTGTATTAGCTTTGGAAATTAGAATGAAGCCATTCACATGAAAAACGAAAATTATAATTTCATGACTTCACCCCATTCTGACCGTTGGCGTGCATTTGTCAAAATCGGTAGCACATGTGTTGAAAAATTTAATGTGAGGTGCTTTGTATATTAGTTTCAAGAGATTTCCGGGAATTTTCCGACCTTGTGGATAGCTTTTCCAAAATCTTTGAGCACCACGCCTGTTATGGCTTTGTGTAGAACCTTAAAAATTAAGGTGATCGGACTAAAATTAGACTTTCGCCCATACAACCTTGAGACCCCCATTCTCCGCCCATGGGGGTGAGTTTCCCAATATCGGTAAGATATGTGTCAACTGAATTTTAATGTAGATCTTTGAAAATGAGTTTTATGCCGATTAGATGGTAAACAAAAAATGTTTCATACAACATTTTTCCGCTATTTTGCACGTAAAAACCGACAAATTATGCGTATTCATTGTCAATGCATTCACGGATTGAAATTAAGATTAGTTTCCTTATGCTTGTCAGCAGGGCCTAGCAAGTCCCGGCTCGCCGACGGATGTAGGCAAGGGTGATGGCCAGTGTTTGCGGGACGGCGAGATTGTTGTGTTTGACGATATTGACACAAATTGGATGAACAAACCTGCGGTAGTGCCGGCGCCAGACAGGGGAAGCAACGAGGATGTCCTCAAGGTTACCAAGATGATAGGCCAGTTACCGATTGCCGAGTATGAGGGCTCTCCGCGTCGATTTGGCAATCAGCTCGGTAATCAGCATGCTGCTACCAAGAACGCTGGTTTTCCAAAGCGGCCGCCCGGTTTTCCACAGCGTGTCTCACCCACCACACAGCGCTTGGATAATAATAACGTGATGGGGAACATGCCTGGTAAGGCATCTGTGGGCAATCTGATAGATCTGATCGATCATGAGGGTACACCCGCAACTGCATCTTCAAAGACGCCAACTTTTGACTATCTGTACGAATTTTCCGAGACTCGCAAAGTGCTGGAGGAGTTCTTCAAAGGAAACCCCGATGACGATGAGAAGCGCTTTACGGACTACACAACGGAGAGTGGCGACGATGTCGCTAGTTCGGTGAGTTGTCAGAGCTCCAACAAGACTCGAATATCAATTCAAATGCTATAATGCTTCACACAGGACATGCAGCCGCGCGTCTGTGACGTGGATAAACATATCGAGCAGGCTTACATTGGCCAGCGTCTAGCTAGAATTCCCAAAAACGAGCTCTACATGGTGCACCGTTCGCCCAGAATGCAGGTGAGTCAGCGTTAATGTTGGGTTATATTATCACACCATTTGAACACCCTCTACCCAAAAATTGGTTTAGGTGGCACTGAAACTGTGCAAATGTATGTAATAGGCAGTACTGCTGCTGGGAAAACTTACGGGTTACTAAGAACATTGTATTTAAGCCAGCGCTGTTTTCGAATCAGTATACCATTGTTAATTGCCAAGACGGGCTTAATACCAACACTCGTATATGGCGTAGAAGTCGTTGCAAATTGTGATACGGCTAGCAACCGAAAAAATAAATTTTGGTTATACAATACAATTTTTGATCTCAAGTGATATGATAAAATTCCATATCATTCCAATAAATTGGGTGACCTAAAAATAAACAACTTGATGAATTTTAAAACATTAAAAAATCTCTACGAAAAACGCTACGTCCACTAGGATAAACAATCTTATCTGCAATATATATAAAACTTTAAACTCTGAAAGACTCTTTATACATGCTTTTCGCACCTGGAATAAACCTCAGTGGTGCCGCGCAATTAAAAGCAAAATTAACAGCTTATCTCCAAAACAGCAACTAATCTTATAAAAGTATCTTTTAATTCAGTTTAACCTATAAACATAGAATAACAGTTGTAGCAATAATATTGATATAGTAATATGTGTAGATGAAAAATAACCAAATAATAATATAATAATTAAAGTGACTAGTGCCATAACTAATAAGCTTTGGCTGGTAGCACCAGAATATATCAAATAAATTAGTAAAACTAATATTGAGTGACTGACTGACTGACTGTTCGGAAAAATAAGGAGGCTCCGCGCTGCAGCAGTGAATCTTCTTTCGTGAATAACTTCCGTGTTTATTTTCCGATCGACTTGATATTTGAACACTAAATTAATAGTGACCAAAGTATTATACACGCCAAATCCCAAAGCTATATCTTTAAAGTTGATGGTGTTAAACGTTTTCATCGAATTGGGGCGGAACGGTGGGAGATATCTGAAATTGGAAACAAACTTGATCTGCGTATGGTCTACGGGAACCTTCATTCCGACGCGTTCATACAGACAGACAGACAGACGGACATGACCAAATCAAAATCTCTTTTAATACTGATCAAGAATATATATACATTATAGGGTCGAAGATGTCTCCTGCCTGTTACAGATTTAGTACCCCCTTTTTACCCATTTTATGGGTACAGGGAGTAACAAGTTGTTCATACAAAACATAGTTGTCAACCGATTGTTCCTATGGAAATATGATATAGCAATCCTATCCGGCTGGGTTTCGAATATGTACTGCCTTCAGTGAAAACAGTTTCATAATCATTGGCGGACTGGCAAAATTTTCTCACCTTGACTGCGTATTATTTAATATGTATGGCACATAGAGGGGACCAAAACATATCAATCGATACGTCTCGCAATTCTCTATAATATCCTGAAGTGGGTTTCACATCTGATTAAATTTACAGTCACACAGGTAGGTTTTCTAAAATAAGTCGTTGATTTCCATACATTTTTTTAAACACGTTGGGTCATGTGACGTCACGCTCACGTGTCGCCAAATAACGGCGACTAACGGACATGCGCATGGCGTAACCTACTGTCTCTCAACCGTGGGCGTTAGTAGCTCGGCTTTTTTTTTTGCCGAGTTGGCGAAGCACGACTCTAGTAGTTCGGCCTTTTTGCGAAATCGCTCTGGGGCGTTACGGTCAGCAAAGCATCTGGTTTCAGAAAAATGTGAGTTTGATATATCTATGTATTCAGTAATTAATAGTGTAAGCTTGTTTGGTAGTAAAACATCCACAATTGACTTTCAGTTTTTTAATTCGGAGTGGCTTAGTTCTACATCCTGATGGGTTTGTGCGTGCATTGCGAATAATTAAGGGCCATACACATGGTGCCCAAACGCCACGATTTCTTATATACGATTTAATAGTACTATGCACAGAAGCAACTGTCATCATTGTATGTGCGGGGAGTAAATATGTAATTTTGATTCTTTTTATAAAATTGTATACATTTAAAAAATATTCCAGCATAGCTAGTACGGCACAACTGTAGCAATATAGACCTACACTAGTCGGCATAAATATTTTGACGAAATGAAAGCGATCTGTTTTTGCTTGTAACTTTTTATTGTCTTTATAGAACTTAACAATTTTTTTATCCTTTTTACATCTCGGTTATACAAACTTAAAAGTAATTAAACAACAATTTTTTCATGGAAACTTTAAAATATATGAATTAAATGGATTTCCAGCCGTTGGCATAAGTATTTTGACAAGTGATTTTAATTAACGAAATAACAATTAAATCATAAAAAGGTTTCAAAATATAATTTCGATTAATAGAACGTATAGTCTCCTTTAGCTTCAATAACTTTTTGAAGGCGTTTTGGAACTGAGTCCACTAAAGCTTTGAGGATATCCGTGGACACCTCGTTCCAAAGGGAAGTAACCTCACAAATTGTTTCTTCTTTGCTTTTATGCAAAGAAGTAATTCGCTTCCGCTTCATGAGGGACCACACGTTTTCAATTACATTCAGGTCTGGACTTTATGGTGGCCAGTCCAGTGTATTGACACCAACATTTTTCAAAAACTTTGTGATCATTCTGCTCTTGTGGCATGGAGCATTATCCTGTTGCAGAATGAATGACTCGCCGATAAGCTTGTCTCCGGAAGGAAAAACATTATCGTTCAGCACTCTCAAATATTGCCCTTGGTTCATCGAGCCTTCAATGGGAACGAAGTCATCCAACCCATTGTATGAAATGCATCCCCAGAACATGACAGAGCCTCCGCCATGACTCACTGTTTTGCAAACGGGCCTATTTTTTCGTCTGTCCAAAGAACGCTCCTCCAAAACTCTTTTGGCTTATGCTGATGCTCCTTTGCGAAAGCCAATCTTTTCGCCTTGTTTACTTTAGAGATGTACGGTATTTCCTTTGCTCGGTAAGTCTTGATATTTGCTTCCTTCAAACGTCTTCGAACAGTACGTTCACTGACTGTTTTAATGGCTTTCTCATTCCATTCATTTGCAGCAGATTGAGGCTTTAAATGAATGTTTTTCTTGAATGCCCGCAGAAGGATTCTATCTTCATTCGACGTTGTTTTGCGTTTGGCACCCAATCTCTTGCAAGTTGTTAACAGTATTATGTTTATTGAATTTGTTTATCTGATAATGAACTGTTTGCCGCGACAGATTAAATTGAATTGCAATGTCTTTTACCGCAACTCCAGCTTCAAGCTTCGCTATGATTAAAGCTCTAACAACCGGGCTTAACTCTGCCGTTTTCACTATAGTTTTCAATTATTAGTTCTCAATTTTATTTTTTTTATTATAAACAAATGCTAACAAAGATGCTAGCAAAAAATTAAGAGTAACACTTGGTGAAACTCGCGAGATAATTACCACAAAGGTTTCGTCAAAATACTTGTGCCACGAAAAAAATAGTTTTCTGCGTGCATTCTTATCAGCAGAAAGAGAATGCAAAAGATAATCCCAAAATAATTTTGCTTGCACATAGCTGTAATTACGCTCTTTCGCTTTATATTCATTTTCGCATCGTTCGGTAACGGTACTAATCAAAGTGTAGTCGGATAGTCGCAAGTAAGTAAAATATTTATGCCGACTAGTGTATGTTAGTAGCGTCTTCCTTCATCATTGGATATTTATAAAAAGTTGTCTAATTGCAGTCTATTTCACCCTATAAAAAAAAGCTACTCCTAGTCCCATTTTCATAAACACTGAAATTATAGTAGGCGTACTTGCGTGAGTAAAATAAGGCTATTGCCGACCGGAGTATTCACAACTTCACAGCATAAGAACCTTTTTAGCTTTATTTTGCTCTCTTAAAAAATTAGCTTTGACCACATATTTTTACTCCTGTACCCATAAAATGGGTAAAAAGGGGTATTGGATTTGTGCAAAAGTATGTAACAGGCAGAAGGAGACATCTCCGACCCTATAAAGTATATATATTCTTGATCAGTATCAAAAGAGATTTCGTTTTGGCCATGTCCGTCTGTCTGTCCGTATGAACGCGTCGATCTCAGCAACTATAAGAACTAGAGACACCAAATTTGGAATGTATGTTCCTGTATACCATACGCAGATCAAGTTTGTTTCCGATCTCAGATATCTTACCCCGTTCCCCCGCAAATCGATCAAAACGTTTTACAGCCACAGTTTTGAAGATATAGCTTTGGGATTTGGCATGTCACTCGGTCACTCTTAATCTACTGTGCAAATTTCAAGTCGATCGGATAATAAATACGGAAGTTATTCAACGAGCAATATTCAGTACTGGAGCGAGGGGGGAAGAAGAAGCACAGCCACGACTTAAAATGCCTTGCGTACGCTGTGGCTCGCGTGTGTGTGTGTATGCTTTGTGTATGTGTGCGTGCATGTGTAAGAGGCGAACATATGATTGGAAGTTTTAGACTTGGGTACAGGGAGTTTCGTAGTCGGGTATACTCGACTAGAACATTCTTACTTGTTTTTTTTATCATTTGAAATTTTTTCTAATTTCTCTAAAATATTGAATACTAGCAGGTTATATCCCGGCCTTGGCCGGAGAAATATTTAGACGAAAGTGCATTATTTAGAATTTGACTACTTTCGTAAACCGTAAGAAATACACATAAATTGCGTGTCACATTTTTCCTCCCGTGGGGGTAGGATACTAAATAGGGCTATCGAAATTTCTTTTGAGCCACTCAACTAAACAAATAATCCCACTCATTTGTCCCTGACTTCCATTTCCCGCCCGTGGCGACGCGGAGTAGATTTTTCAAATTCATTTGGCATTTGAAGCCAATTCCAAAAATAATACTAAGAATCCAGACTAAAGCTTTCCAAGTATTTTCGACTCGTTGTCTTGCCCTTAAAGTATCGAGGTTTTTGTATTTGCATTTGGAAATTAGTATGAAGCCATTCGTATGAAAAACGAAAATGCTGAATTCGAGACTTTTTCCCTTTTCCGTGGGCATGCAAACTTTGAAACCGGTAGCACACATGTCCAATTATTTAATGTGAAGAGCTTTGTTTTTTTGTTTGTTGTTATGCCCTAGAAGAGGGTATTATAATTTTGTCTCGAAATGTGTAATGGTCAGAAGGAGCCGTTTCCGACCCAACAAAGTATATAAATTCTGAATCAGCATGAATAGCCGAATCGGTATAGCGATGTCCGTCTGTTTCTATGCAAACTAGTCTCTCAGCTTTAAAGCTATCGGAATGAAACTTGGCACAGACCTTTCTTTTTGCTGCAGGCAGTACATATGTCGGAACCGGCCGGATCGGTCCACTATAACATATAGCTGCCATAGGAGTGATCGTTCGACAATTATGTTTTTGTGTTAAAAACTTTTTTGTTTATTTAGTTTTCCGCGATTTTCCACGCTTGTGGGTGGAATTTTCCAAAATCCCGTCTTAGTGTGTACTTTCATCATAGATGGAACCTACTGTGAAAATTCCAGCATCCTAGCTCTTATAGTTTGGGCTTTGCGATGATTGCCAATCAGTCAGTCAGTCAGTCAGGGCGAACTCTTTTATATATATAGATTAAAAAATAAATATAACAGCTGCTATATATCGATTTATCTGCAACATGCAACAAGAAGTCTGTTGGCACATACGATAATTTCGCCCACAAGAAAAATATGCATTGGCACATACTATAAATTATGCAGTCGTTTTTTGGCGGAACTATAAGGATTTCAGAATGTGTGTTTAGCGACGTATAGATTGTAAATGAAATATTTAGCAGGCTTGAGGTCAAAGATTCAGGGTGAATATAGAAAGATTGGTATGACAAGTAATGGCTGGTCTTAAAGCGCTATTTCGGATGCTGCCAAGCATCCTCATCAGTGACCATATTGTTAGAATTTACTTCCAAACTTGTCACATATAATGTTTAACCAGGTGTTGCGTTTTGGAATGCAGAGCAGATTTCCATCAAAAAGTCAATTTCGAAACAAGTAAGAATGCCATAGTCGAGTATACCCTGTACCCAGGTCAAAAGTTTTCGATCGTATCTGCTTGTTCTTCCCCCGCTCTGCAGTACTGAATCTTCTTTATATATTTTATAGGGTCGGAAATGTCTCCTTCTGCCTGTTACATACATTTACGCAGATAAAGTACGCCATTTTTACCCATTTTATGGGCACAGGGAGTAAAAGTGTGCTTGGAATTAATAACATGTCCGCATGTTTTAATTTACATCGGCTTTAAACTCGTATTCAAATCTTTCCACAAAAAGGAATATAGCTTTTGGATTTGAGCAAATCTTATCGAAAACGGTGGTATGCTACTTTTATGTTTAGCTAATTCTACAATATTTAAGTAAAAAAAACTTCTTGAATAACTGTATTAAAACACTTTCATGCAAGGGCTACTATATCTGCGTCACTCCTAAAAATAGCTTTTATTTATACAGTGGGCAACGCGCAGAAATTTTCGAATAGTGTAGCCATGTGATCCGTGTATCTGCTGGATTTTCTATTTATCTGCTTACTTATCTTTATACATATATTATGAAGCTTAGATTCCATTGACGGGTATAGCAGAGAGATTATATAATCGTTATTCTCGTTATTTTCTTGTCGTTCACAGCCCGGCGAGCACACTGCCTACCAGGAGCACAACGAGATCGAGCTGTACATCGACTCCAACAGCCGGAGTAGCGGCGACCTGGCCGACACCGAACTGGAGGCCAATCTGCGTCGTCATTCGCGTAACTTTACACTGTCGCCGGAGACCACGGATTACGATTCGAATTGCGGCGATTTGGACAGCCTCTCGAATGACATCAACTGCACAACAACTGACTATGGCAAGCTTTACACAAGCATGCCAGTACTAGAGGATGGACTCAGCAGTGGCCATGCGTCTGATACTGAAAACAATGTTTCCGTCGTCTGCGACAAGGAGCAGCAGCAAAATCAGCCGCAGCAAATCATGCCCGAACATGAACATAATGGCAACAGCGACGGCGAAAGACTGCAGAGCGAATACAACAGTGCCAGTCTAGCCACAGCACTAACAGATGCCTCGGAGACGAGTGATTTTGTTACTACGCTACCAACGCCCCCACCGCTGCCAACATCGCCATCGGTCACGCCACCACCAGAACAATGTCAAGAGGCAGAGTTAGCAGAGAGTGCAGGCGTTGATGATAGCGCCAGTCCCGCGATAACACACTACGGTCAAGTTTATGCCGCTGCGGCGACAGTCAGCAATAAACCACCATCTGCAGCAGCTGCATCCCCAGTCGAGATACAAGAAGCAATGAAGGAAATACGATCGGCTCTTCAGCGCACTAAAACACAGCCAGATAAGCTAAAGTTCTGCGATGAGGTACTGCCAGCGGATCCGGATTCGCCGGTATGGGTGCCGCGCAAAATTGGGACAACGACGGCGACACGCATGGATGAGGAGGAAGTGGACACGGATCTAGAAACGGATCGGCTGCTGGGCCAGCAGGATTTCTTTGCTGAACATGTATGTTTATTTCTTATTCTAAGGATTCTGCTAAACAACATTAATTGCGTATTATTGAATCGTCTAGACCACACCCCTGGCCGATGCCGCTGATAGCAATGCCAATGGATTGGCCAACAATAACGGCAGTAGCGTTAATGGCAGCGACAACAACAGCAACCTTAAGCCACAGAGCTACTCGACGGCCACCATACGACACGGTATTGGCACCTCACTGACGCCTAACTCACCAGATATTTGCCAGATTGTGGGTAATGCAGATGTTTCACTTAGTTCGCCGGAAAAATTGCAATTTTCGAAGAGTCCCACGGGCTCCATTAAATCGCTAAAGGACTCGGCCAACACCGATAAAAAGGCAAAAACACGCAATAAGGAGGGTAAGTAGTGTATGTGTTTGTGTGTGTGGAGTTTCTGCTGCAAAATCGCCACACAAAGCGATCAACAGTAATTTTATTGTGTGCTGTATTTCTTCTCAATCAATTTTGACATTCACTTTTTTCTTTTGTCGTACGCTGCATATTGATATTTTCATTTATGTATTTGATGGTGTTGTGCCTGTCATGTAAGTGGATGTGCTCTATCTCTCTTTATCTGTCTATTTCTTCAACAACAGTATAGTTTGCTTACCAGCCCCAATAACCTGCACCAGCTGAATTAAATGTATATGTTTTATAAAATATTTTATATTATAGCATTAAATGTATACATTTACATTTACATTACATTTAAAAATAAGTAAACAAGTAAATGAAAGTACATTTTAAAATAAAACTGATCTGCGCATACAGGAGCCCATATATCAAATTAGCTATTTCTTAAGCTCTAAAGCCCGTATTATGATAATAAATGATAATGTAATTGAAGTACCTATCATATGTAGTTACCATACTGGTTAGTATTATTTAGCTAAGGCCTGCTTTATATTATTATCTTTATGCGGTGTGTATATGTCTAAACGTAGATTTGTTTGATGGCAATGCTATATGGTAAAGTATACTACATCAATTTTCAACTTATCCGCACTAATATTATTACTGCGGTCTGGTATATTTTTAAACTGTGTGTTAAATTTTATGCTTTTCTTTTAACTGAACATCCCAATACAAGCATATTTTCAATACTGTGGCTTTAAACCAATATTTAGTTAATAGTTATAGACTTACTAAACATTTAGAGTATAAATCTAACAATAGCATTGGTACAAAACTTTAAGCACAATTTCTTATAAAATGACTTGCTGTATAATCACTTTATGTATGTATGTCGAAACTGATCGGATTAGTTGCGAAATCAACAATCAGTTGAAAGCACAGTTGTTATATAGAAAACCTTTTTTTAGGTCAAACTTACAAATTATTAATAATACTATTCTAAATATATACTAATCTTGATCGAAATACTATATCTTATAGCGGCCATAGGACCAAAGCAATAAACAATAGAAAATCAAGTAAGAATGCTTTGGTCTGGTATACCCGACTACGAGACACCTTGTATCAAAGCCTGAAATTTCCGAAAACATCTTTGTACATCACGTACATAAGTATATATTTCAAGCAACATCACTGCTGCTCCCTGCTCGGAGGTACAGAAATATTTTCGTGAATAGCTTTAATGTTTACTATCTAAACGTTCTGAACTTTCAGAGTATATCATGCAAAAAGGAAAAGGAACAGGCCGCGTGTATCATAAAGTAAAAAATCGAACGTTTCCCAACGTGTTACGAGCTGCTGTTCTTAATTTAGATCGGTTTGGTTTCGTTTTCTCTTGCGAAACCGACCTTCGATAGCAATAAGTTGTCGATGGTATCAGCTGTTTCACAAAAAAATAAAATACATAGCTAATTCGCATTAAAAGTCGCAATAATCCAATAGAATATTCTCCTCTACTGCGTGCTGCGCAGTTAACTTCTTTATTTGTATATCATTTGTTGTCCGCAATGTACATGTTTTAAGCAACACACGTACATATAATTTCTCGAGTTTCATATCGATAAGCAAACCATATAATTCATTGTGAACAGCTGCTTTGTTTGTCTGCATGATTTCATTTTTGATGGTGATTTTTACAGACAGTTTTCTAATTACGTAACTTGAATTAAATGAATGAATGGGTTTATTCGTTTCTAAATATGATGAAGTATATTAGAAGATTGTGTTTATGAATATTTTATTTCATTTTCTATCAATTCCGACTGAAAACAATGCTACTTGTATGCTATAGTCGAGCATACCCAACTACAAAACTCCTTGTACCCAAAAATTTCGCGCCCGTGCTACAGTACCGAATTTTTTTGTTTAATAACTTCCGTGTTTATATTCCGATCGACTTGAAATTTGAAGCGTAGATTAAGAGAGACTAAAGTCTTGTACATGCTAAATCTTGAAAATTGTAGTTGTAAAACGGTTTTTATCGAACAGCGGGGGAATGGAAGAGAATATCTCGGATCCAAAATAAACTTGATCTGAACCGAAACAAAATGATAATCGTGTTCTAATCTTTTGCAAAAGTTTGATTTTGCTGCCACGAAATAACTCAAAAATTTTTTTAATTTAAAGTGACACTTTATTGAAGGCTGCTAAGCAAATTATACTATAATTATATCTTATGATGTAAATACATATTTATTTTTCAACTAAGGTTACTTCTACGTTTACTAAATGATTCGTTCTCGCATTTATCAGGTTTGTTGGAACCCAAAGTACTCATCGAGGGCGTTCTTTTTCGTGCCCGGTATCTAGGCTCTACACAGCTGGTTTGTGAGGGCCAGCCTACCAAGTCAACGCGCATGATGCAGGCCGAGGAGGCCGTATCGCGAATAAAGGTGAGTAGTTGATGATCAGCATTTGTCAGTTCCTCTCCTCTAGAACATGCTCGGTAAATGCTCTGTCTGTCTATAATGCGTCTCGCTTTTCTCGCCCAATTCCCTTACAAACCCATGCTGCACACTCCTTGACATGTTTAGGCTTTGGTAAGCAACAAACATAAACTAAGCGCTGTTAACACCGCCCAATGCAGACCTATTTAGAGGCTAACTAATGTTCACGTGTGTTTTTGTTTGTTGACAGGCGCCAGAGGGCGAGAGTCAACCAAGCACCGAAGTGGATCTGTTTATATCAACCGAGAAAATAATGGTGCTCAACACGGACCTCAAGGAGATCATGATGGATCATGCGCTGCGAACGATCTCCTATATAGCAGACATTGGTGATCTGGTGGTGCTGATGGCTCGTCGACGCTTTGTACCTAATGCAGGTGGCGTCGATATTGATTCGCTAACCTGCCCAATGACTGGAGAAACTATCGAAGGCGAACCGGTAAAGGAGAACAGCGACAAGGAAAGCGGCTCCTCCAACAAGCACAATCGAACGCCCAAAATGATATGCCATGTCTTTGAGAGCGATGAGGCACAGTTTATAGCGCAGTCTATTGGCCAGGCTTTTCAGGTAGCCTACATGGAGTTCCTGAAAGCCAATGGCATTGAAAATGAGAATCTGGCGAAAGAGATGGACTACCAAGAGGTGCTCAACAGTCAAGAGATATTTGGTGATGAACTCGAAATTTTCGCCAAAAAGGAGTTGCAAAAGGAAATCGTGGTGCCCAAAGCCAAGGGTGAAATACTTGGCGTTGTCATAGTAGAGAGCGGCTGGGGATCCATGCTGCCTACAGTAGTTATTGCCAATTTAATGTCCGGCGGCGCAGCTGCTCGCTGTGGGCAGTTAAACATTGGAGACCAGCTGATAGCCATCAATGGCATGAGCCTTGTCGGATTGCCGCTTTCCACCTGCCAGAGCTACATCCGCAATGCCAAAAATCAAACTGCCGTCAAATTCACCGTTGTGCCCTGTCCGCCTGTCGTCGAGGTGAAAATACTACGTCCCAAAGCCCTCTTTCAGCTGGGCTTCAGCGTGCAAAACGGCGTGGTAAGTTGCATAGTAAAACAAACCACGCATTCACAAACATTAAAAAAATATCAACCACCCAATTAAAAAATTAATTGATGATTGAATGAAACGAAATACGATAAGAACCCAATTTCAATTGGAATAGAATATACATCGTAATTGTGCTAAATATCTGCAATTAATTATAAACTCCCGCTTGCTCCGCAGATTTGCAGCCTACTCCGTGGCGGTATTGCAGAGCGCGGCGGTGTACGCGTGGGTCATCGCATCATCGAGATTAATAATCAGAGTGTTGTGGCTGTACCACATGATACCATCGTCAAGCTGTTGTCCTCATCTGTGGGCGAGGTTAGTTATATCTATTGTATTATTCGTTTCCTATATTTAACTTTTAATTTCTTTACGTCATAGATTTTGATGAAAACAATGCCCACGTCCATGTTTCGATTGCTTACCGGCCAGGAGACACCAATTTATATCTAATAAAAGTCATACTTATATGCACTCCTCTCTAAGAACACATACTAAGAACTCGTATGTCTGTTGTTGATCCACTTACAAACCAAGCTAAATCTTATAAATATACTTTCGTTATGTCAGTCAGCACACAGTCAAACAAATGGAACACACTGAAATTAAAAACTACTCATATTCATCTAATTAAACTAAGCACTCGTAGAATAGATCACACTTATTTCAGCTTCGGCATAAATATTTACTTTATTTACAATTGTTTGCATCTCATTACTCTCTGTTCCCATAAAATGGGTAAAAAGGGGGTATTGGATCTGTGCAAACGTATGTAACAGGCAGAAGGAGACATCTCCAACCCTATAAAGTATATATATTCTTGATCAGTATCAAAAGAGATTTCGATTTGGCCATGTCCGTCTGTATGAACGCGTCGATCTCAGCAACTATAAGAGCTGGAGGCACCAAATTTGGAATGTAGGCTCGTGTATAGCGGGCGCAGGTCAAGCTAATTTTGGATCCGAGATATTCCCGACACATTCCACCGCTATTCGATAAAAACCGTTTTGCAGTAAATATTTTCAATATGAAGTTTTGGGATTTGGCATGTACAATACATCAGTCACTCTTATTCTACTATCCAAATGTCAAGTCGATCGGATAATAAACACGGAAGTTATTCAACAAACAAGATTCAGATCTGTAGCGCGGGGGGAAGTAGCAGCACAGCCACCACTTAAAATTTCTCGCTTGCGCTGTCGCTTGTGCTCTGTATGTATATGTCTTTGTGTATGTGTGTGTGTATGTGTAAGTGTTCGAAGCTGCGATCGGAACTTTTTGACCTGGGTACGGGGAGTTTTGTAGTTGGGTATGCTCGACTATAGCATTCTTACTTGTTTTTTCTATGTACATGAAAAAGACTGAATCTTATGCTTTGTGTATGTGTATGTGTATGTGAGAGTGTGTCTCTGTGTGCAACATAGTTTTGCAAAAATTGTCCGAGAAAAATACTGGGTGTATTTACCGCATTCTTAATACTTTTGTAGCTAGAGCAAGATAAAGTCAACGGATAAGACAGCGACAGACAGACCATTGCATAGAATGTGTATGTGCGAGGGAGAAAAATAAATAGAGAGAGTGAGAGATGAATAGGGCAATAAATGTATAAGATTTGTATTAAATCTGTTTGCTAGCGAGATAGACAAACAGCAATAACGCAGCAATAAATTTCTAAATAGAACAGCCATTATATTTTTTTAATATAGTTAGTAATTCTAACTACAAAAATCAAAAACATTTTTAAAAAGAATTTCAAAAAAATTATTGTCATAAATTTGCAATTAGAGAATGATTAAGGCTAAACTATAAAATATGTGCAAAAACTTTATAGGTACACAATTTAGCAAATTTAACTGACTTTCAAACAAATGCTTTTTCTATCAGATGGGTAAAGTCATACTTTGTCAATAACCACTGATAATAACACTGAATTGTATTCAAAATAAAATTTTGTTGGTCTGTACTTGAGCCGACTAACTTAATTGAATAAGTGAAATACGACTGTTCTTGTCTGCGAACATATTAATATTTTGTTGCTTAGTGTATTTTTTATTATACTGATAATTTCGTGATAATTGATTTTTTTTTTAACTACATTTATAATTTTCAATTATGCCAAAAAACAAATATACGATGTACGAGTAAGACGGGATGAGATTTTGTTGAATTTTTTTCTTTGTGTAGACAATATCATCGTATTAAATGTATGTCAAATACTCAGCATAGCTTTAACAATGCCTGTTATAAGCAAACAGTAAACAAAATGAAATGCATTTACGTAAGTAACGTCAAAATAATGTGTATACTTACAATAAATATGCAAAGTTTAAATTTGCACTGTTCTCGATTTATAACATTTAAAAAGCAATAAGCAACCGCTACTTAAATAAATATATATACCAATACAAAAACCACAAACAACAGAAACAAAAGTAATATGAAGAACAATAAATTGTCCATTAAATAATTTTTATTAAGCAAAAAACGTAACATATATTAAGAGAGCTTATTTTTGCTAAATTCGAAATCCCGAAGGAGAACAAAAAGTGACACGCAAGTACATACATAAGTATAACAAATAAAATCAACTACATATGTTGAGTAATAAGTACATATGTATGTATGTAAGTACATATAAGTATGCATGTAATAAATTAATAATTAATGCAAATCTGAAGGTAAATGATAATATTTCAAATATTGAAAGTGCTAAATGGGCAGTAACCACAAGTTGATATGTATACACATATATATACACATACACGATCAATTTGGTCGTTCACAAAGGCATTATTTTTGCAAAACACAGCCGGAGCTGAGCAAGCAAATTGAATAATATATGATTTATAGATACAATTATCGAATAGCTTGTGTATACATAACGTGAATATAACTCTATTGCTATGCGCCTAAGCTAAATAACTACCACACTAAATTGTATACTATCTTATACTACTTATTTATTTACACCAGATCGATATACACAATTCGAGGCCAACAACAAAACATGCCGGATTCGGTGAGAAGGCCAATCAGGTGAAACGCAGATAACTTTGCTATGAAAAATTATAAAGTCAAAAGATAACAAATGCAAACTGTAACTCAACAAAAGAAACATTTAAATACATGAAATACATTACAAATTTATTAATTAAAATACAATTGAAGGGTTTAATGGTGGAAGCACGTACACATTGCAAGAAAAAAATATATAGGAGTATAGCCAGCTCATTTACTTTCTACAAATTATGCACCGGTAAGTCTAATATTAGGCACTTAAAACATTGATGTTTCGCAGTTTTCAATATATTATTTACTTTAAAACTAAATTTTTGTCTATTCTTGCAGTATTAACCTTAATACATTCATAAATTTCCAGTCGCTTACTTGAAAGCTGGGAGCACTTCCTTGGGTATGTAAATAACGATTACAACGCTGATTACATTGTTATTGGCATGGCGGCGTTGTCGACATCACCGATTACTAGGATTACTAAATGAAAGCGCTTTCTTTTTACTCCCTGTACCCATAGATTTAATAATTTATACAAAACTCAATTTACTTCTGATTGTTCCTATTGCTTTCTTTTTACTCCCTGTACCCATAGATTTAATAATTTATACAAAACTCAATTTACTTCTGATTGTTCCTATTGCCCACCGATCATTTCTATGGCAGCTATACGTTATAGTGGTCCGATCCGACCGGTTTCGACATATGTAAATACTGCCTGCAGCAAAAATAAGAGCCTGTGCCAAGTTTCATTACGATAGCTTTAATACGGAGTTTGCATAGAAACAGACGGACAGACTGTCATCGCTATATCGACTCGGCTATTCATGCTGATTCGGAATATATATACCTTGTTGGGTCGGAAACGTCTCCTTCAGTCCATTGCACATTCGAGACAAAATTATAATACCCTCTGCTAGGATATAACAAATAAGAATGCTATAGTCGAGTATGCCCGACTAAAAAACTCCCTGAATCAGGTAAAAAATTGCGGATCGCATCTTCGTACACTTATGCATACACAATGACGCAAACACAAGCTACAGCGTAAGCAAGGCATTTTAAGTGGTGGCTGTGCTGCTTCCTCCCCGCGTTGCAGCACTGAATATTCTATTGTGAATAGCTTGCCGTGTTTATTATCCGATCAACTTGAAATTTGGACAGAAGATAAAGAGTGACTAAAGGAATATACATACATGCCGAATTCCAAAAAATTGGTATAAAACGTTTTTATCAAATTGCGGGGAAACGAGGAGAGATATCTGAAATTGGAAACAAGCTTGATCTGCGTATGATATATAGACGATATACCTACATTCCAAATTTGATGTCTCTAGCTCTTATAGTTGCTGGGATCGATGCGTTCATCCGGACAGACGGACATGGCCAAATCGAAAACTCTTTTGATACTGATCAAGAATATATATACTTTATAGGATCAGAGATGTCTCCTTGTGCCTGTTACACATACATTTGCCCAGATTTAGTACCCTTAACCTTAAAAAAATTTTTTAGGTATAGGAAGTAAGAAGGTGGTTTTCAATCTGTGCAAATGTATGTAACAGGCAGAAGGAGCCATCTCCAAACCTATAGGTTAGGTTAGGTTGAGACGGTAGATCACCCCCACGGGTGGCCTCTCATAGACCAGCTGGTCCTTAGTGGTACCGCATAATTGAACCTTGCGACGTCTAAGATTCTTTGATTCTTTGGTTCAGTGGTGTCCTCGATACACTCCAGGGAAGTGAAGGTATGGGATCCCAGATGGTTGAGGTGTTCCAGGGTTTCGGATATCCCCGGCTCCCTGCACTTCCTGCAAGTTCTATATAGATCGTTTGTAAGGAGATTGGTAGATTCTCGACGCTACCTGTCTTTAGTCCCACACCATCCTTGACCAATTTGTCTGCCCTTTCGTTACTGCCAATGCCCTGGTGGCTTGGAACCCCCTAGATGCGCACTCTCTTAGAAGCACTTAGTGCGTCCACTGTCTCCCTGCTTGCCAGGATATTTTTGGACTTGATGGCGCCTGAGCATAAGGATTTTAGGGCCGCCTGACTGTCAACCGATTGGTTGACATGTGTGTGCTGCGTGTTGAGCTCTAAGGCAGCCAACTTGTGGATGGCAAAAATCTCCGCCTGGAAGATGCAGTAGTCCGGTAGTTTGTATGGTCGCTGTATATTGAGCTTCTCACAATAATACTCCGCGCCTACTAAAGAGCCATGTTTCATGTTGCTTCTAAGCGTTGTGCGCTTTTCTCAGTTATTAGTCTCGCGTGTATGTCCAGCGGATTCACATCTAGAATTTTCTCGACGGGTTATGTTGGAGTTGATCTTAATGCCCCTGTAATGCACAGTAGTGCCTGTCTATGGGTCTTCTCCATCAGCCTTAAGTATGTGATATTTCCAGTTGCCAGTTCCATAACATTGGCCTTCCAACTCAGTTTTCTCTCTAGAACTACCCCCAGATACTTGACCTGCATATTTGGTGCGAGTCTTGTTTCTTTGATTCAGGGTGGGGTCCATGCTGGTACCTTGTACCTCTTCGTGAAGAGGATAAGGTCCGTTTTTTCCGCATTGATACTTAGTCCGACTTCAGTGGCTCAATTAAATATCTCCCTGAGTGTATGTTCCAGAGTCCAGAAAATGTGTAGTATAACCTCCTTGCGAAGTGCCTCTGTGCGCATCTTTTATTGTTGTTGGGCCCCACTCGGCCTTGACCCGTCTACAACTCAGAAGGTTGTCTATCGATTGCCACCGTGGGGAAAGACATTGGAGACATTGTTATATGCGCCTGAGTCCAGGAACGCTCCAAGTGCATATTCCTTATGGAAGAGCCCTTGCCCTATGGTGGCTACCAGGAAATGTAGCGCAGCTTCTACCGATTTCCTTTTTGTGTAGGCGTGTTGGATGAGAGCTCAACTATTCGGCCTGTATTCCTTCAGATACAAATGGTTGCTCGTGCCTGATATCGGTAAGAATACAACTCTCGCATGAATATTTCTTCGAGCCATAGTAGAACTTGGGATTTCGTCATCTGTAACATGGCTTAAAATATACCATCTCGTCCATTTGTAAAAGAAATGATCGCCCAGTTGATCTTCCTTACCGCTACCATTTTTCTTGTGTATGTGGGTCTTATCAGTTGGTTTTGGTAGCGACTCACAGGCTCCGCGCAGCCAGGGAAATGTGCGTCTATGAGTCCTTACTACTTTAGGTCCATTCTGTATTGTACCTCCGCTGAGGGCTCTACGTGGTTGGTTGACTGAATAGTAGCTTCCATCGGATTGTTTGTGAGATGTTCTCGATCGTAGAGCAGAAGTTCTTCAAAGAGATGCTCTTTGCTTTTCGTACTTATTATGGGAAGTCTTTAAGTCTATGATTGTATTCCCTCCAGATAATTTCATGGTCAGCTGCATTAGTTAATTTGAAGAACTCTCTGACTTCACGTCTAAGCTCTGCAAGCTCAGGGCTTAACCATGGTCTGGCTTTGCGCTTAGCCCGTGTGGGCCTTCAAGAAGAGTGGTAAGCTCTGAGGAGTTGGCTTGTAAGATTCTCTATGGAGTTTTTTGTTTCGGCCTTAGTCGTAATTTCTTTGGTTAACCGAGTGTCTTCTCTGTTAACTTTTTGAAACGGGGATTTCTGTAGACTTTCCTTATGCCGAATACCCTGTGTTGAGGTGTAGCTAAAGGACATTAATGCGCTACACTGGTTGCTGGTTCGTTCACGGGGTCGACTTCCATGGTCGTGCCACCTTTGTTGCGTCTGTCAAGTTAAGGGCCAGGGTGGCATCGGTCACAGCTTTAAGGTCGAGATAATTTTCCACCTCCCCTGACTCTAGAGTGTTTTTGTAGCCGTCTGCGAGGTGGCGTTTCTTCACACGTAGGTACACGCTACCTACGCCACACGCCATCTTCGCAAATCGTTGGTACAGAACATCCTCTGTCTCCTTGCTGATTTGGATGATGTAATGATGCCCGCCACTGCTCTGAGGCAGCAGCTTGGCAACATGTAACACCTTCACTTCAGTCGTTGCCACGTCGGGGTTCTGTGTACTGAGTAGTCTGGGACGACGACTATGGGGATGAGTACCTTCGCCTTCGGTACCGACGAAATCAATGTTCTGTCAACTACCTCCAGCTTGGCCCCGTCCCACAGGTCTTGGAGTGCCGGAGCAGCTGCCCTTATCCAGTTAAGCGTTGCTTCATTGTTAAGGATTTTGACCCCATTTATCCACGCCGCCTCATCAAATGTGGGCGTCGGGGAGTCCGGTAAGGCCTCCATCCTCTCAAATAACGCCTCGAGTAGCTTTACAACCACCGTCTTCCGCTGCTCGATCGTCACTTGGTCTTGCGGCATGTTCCGGTCTAAGAGTGCCGCGAATAAGTGTCTTGTGGCCTCGTCGCTCGACTTCGCAGTGTTGGATTTAGAATGCCTTACATTCGCCTTCTGCATTTGCCGTTTACCTGCGAGGATTCCGGTCTTTGCACTCTCGGCGGAACGCTGCCGCTTATTTGCAGCAAGCTCCTCCACACGATTTGCAAAGTGGGCATCCTTAGTTGCGTGCTGGGATCTTGATGCAAAATGCCTTGTAATGTAGCTTTGCCTCCAGTTCATCCTGTGACTTCGTTTTGGGCCCTTCCTTGCGTGAGGAGCTGGTGCCCGAGGACATGTCCGGAGACTGAAGCAGGCCTTCTTCGGTTTTAAGGGACATTTCGCTATCTGGGTCCGAGTCTATGGACTCTATGGCACCAGATCGCAAAAGCGATCTTTTGTTCGTGGCAGTAAAATCACTGAGACCTGCTCCCCACTCAGCGAAGTTGTGACAACTTGCGACACGCGGCGAGGATTGCTCCCCGCACATCCCACCAACGTTTGCGCTGACATCCCAGCTCGAGTTGTATCCGTCTTGTCGTCTATCCTGCAAGGTTGGTGTTTTTTTCTGGGACACCACCCCATAGCGTTTTTGACCTATGATCCATGGCTGTGACCTATGTAACCCCGGCGTGCCGAAGCCATCGGAGTCTTCTGTATCACAGCCTCCGCTAGACACTGCACTGGCTGAGTTGTAAGCGCGCAAGTGACACATGGTATTACCCGTTTACGCCGAAGTCAAACAGTGTCTATCGCCTACCCAGCACCCTCGTGGAGGGTTCACAAAGTCCTGATTCCTACGAGTACAGAAATGTATGGGTTTCGAAATCCTTAAGGATTTGGCCAAGTTATAGCTAATAATATGCCGCTGGATTTTCTAGCTTGAGATCAGCAGCCCAAGAGTATGCAACAAATATTTTGAATTTCTGCACACACATATAGAACGGGTTTGTAATAGCTCCCATTCAATCATATCCTTGCAGATTTTCAAAGAACCTTGTGCGTTAGGATCGTATGGACCTGCTCTATCAATTGGCATTCAAGGATTATGGGGTCATCTAAGAACCACCGACTTGTAAATTTTCAGTCCGAGGGCGACAATAAGTCTTTTGCCAGCATTTGGCAAGATATTGGAGAGATGTATCCTAAAAAGAATTCTTGAAACCAGAGCGGTCAAAAAAGCAATCCCGAAGTTTCAATTTGGCTTCAGGCTTCGGCACGGTACGCCAGAGCAGCTCCATCGAGTTGTTAACTTTGCTCTAGAGGGATTTCACGGAAAGGAGTATGTCGTTGGAGCTTACTTGGATATCCAGCAAGCTTTTGACAGAGTGTGGCATGCAGGACTTCTGCATAAGCTTAAAGGAATTCTCAACCCACAGCTCTACCTAATCGTTAAGAGTTTCCTTCACGAGCGCTCCTTTAAAGTCGTTCAGGATGGGCTTTCCTCTCAATCAAAGAGAGTCAGAGCTGGCGTACCGCAGGGTAGCGTATAGGGGCCAACTCTCTACAGCCTGTATACGCATGACATGCATTCTACCCACAATATGCCAATGTCTGATCCCAACAACTTGCTTGTTGCCACCTTTGCGGATGACACTGCGGTTATGGCCACAGAGGGGAAGTTAAGGGGTGATACTGGGGAGATCGTCTAAATTTTGGTAGGAGATCATCATGTCAAGACCCGGTTCAGGAGGTCTTGAGGGTGGTATCGCTTGAGTCTCCTCCTTACTCTTCTACGGTGGCAGGCAGTATTTAGGCGTCTAGCTAGACTGTTTGGGCAATCGCTTGGATTCTGTCTCCTATATTGGGCACCTTAAGGTCGCGATCAATATTGCATGTCCTTATGTACCATGGAGACCCAGAGATCATCCTCAGAGTCTTAGCTTGTAGCACACGGATCTTATTCAGATGCGTCTTGGCAGTGATACCGTACACCTGTATGGCATAGAATAAGCTAGGAGCTAAGATGCATTTGTATATTCGCACCTTGTTCTCCAGCGATAATTTGTTTTTGTCTGTGAGTAGCCAGGACATCCTATTTAATTTGTTTCTATATGAGTGCTGCAGTGACGTGACATGTCTTTCGAAGGTAAGACTTCTATCTAGGATGGCACCTAAGTACCTGTGCGCCAGTGAATGATCTAGTACTCTTCCATTAAGTGATACGACTGGGCAGTTCCGCACTCGTTTTGTGAAAGTCACATTTGCACATTTATCTGCGTTTATGCACACATTCCATTTCTTAGCCCATTCCTGGAATGCGTCCAAATACTCCTGCAGTGCACTTTTGGCCAGAAGTATGCAACTGCTTTTTGTGAGCACCGCAGTGTCGTCGGCGTAGGTCGCTATTAGCGTATCGCATTCGTTGACTGAGGTGATTGCCGTGTAGGTTGGCATATCCGCTGAATATAACGAGTACAATGTGGGACCTAAAACACTGCCCTGGGGAACGCCAGCTTCGATAGATTTAATGGAGGACTTGCACCCATCATCAGTCACTCGGAATATGCGCCTTTCTAAGAAGCTCTTTATAACCTGGAACAGCTGGGGGTATAAAAGGCTCTTGGCTTTGTAAAGAAGTCCCGGGTGCCACACCCTGTCGAAAGCTTGCTGTATGTCCAGGAGGACAGCAACCGCATACTCTTTCTCCTCCATGGCCTCTAACGCAAAGTTGACAACTCTATGCAGCTGTTCTGGAGTACCATGCTGTTTCCGAAATCCAAATTGGAATTTAGGGATCGAAAGGGAAACAGTATCAAGGTAAAACATTCTGTTCGGGATCAACCGCTCCATTATTTTGCTCAGTGATGGAAGTAGGCTGATTGGCCTATAAGAGTCCACATCTGTTGGTTCTTTGTTAGGCTTGAGGATCATAATTATGCTCGCCGACTTCCAGGCTCTCGGAAAATATCCCACACGTAGGACGCTGTTGAAAACAAGCACCAAAAACAACAATGCTTGATCTGGTAGGAGCTTTATGGTTCTGTTGTTAAGAAAGTCTTCGCCAGGGGCCTTCTTGGGTTTCAGTTTAGACACCAGCTGCTTCACTTCGTCCAGTGTGACAGTATCTGAAGACAAAGTCATTTGAAACGGGGTTTCCAATGACTCCGCAACTATCCTGCAGTGACTCTCAGGTGCAAAGTCGTGAGGCCTGAATCGTTGCTCAAGATTGTTTGCAAACACTTCCGATTTATCAATACTAGTGCGGCACCAGCCCCCTGAAGTGTCCCTAATAGCCGATTTCGGTGTTGCCAAAGTCTTATATCTCTTTGTAATTTTCCACAGAGAGTAGTTAGTAGAGGCATCGGTACCCAAGTTTCCCAACATGTTGTCAATTTGAATTCTTTTCCTGCGGGCCAGAACTTTGTGAAGATGATTAGCCAGCCTGTTGTGAATCTGCTGGATTCGGGCATCTCCTGTTCTGGCGTACTCCTTTCTGACTTTGCGCTTGAGACGCAGGAGCTCAACGATTACAAAAGGAAGTTGAGGCGATCTATCTCCATGCAGATGTTTTTGATTCCTAGAAGCAGCTCTTGTTGCAGCATCTTTCAGCTTGCTCATAAAAATATCGATTGCCTTATCAATATCATCTGCGTCTTGGATTTCCATATTAAGATCAATCTCCTGCTCCAGATGGGCCTTGAAAATTGCTGTATCAGCACCGTGTGGCTTGCTCAGCGGAGTGGCGTGTAAGTCCGCTATAAGCGGAGTGTGATCCGAAAAGAGCTCATGAAGCGATCTTACATTAAGCCTGCTCATTGTGTATCCATTAATTACAAAAAAATCTAGCGCTGATGTTGATCCTAGCAACTCCCTAGGTAGGATGAGTAGAATGTAGGCTCACCTGTTGGAAGAATTTGGTATCGATCATTCGCCACAACATCCTGCAATATTTTGCCTCTGGCGCAATTTGTTGAGTTGCCCCACCATGAGTGCTTGGCGTTGTAGTCACCACCTGCAATGAATTTATTACCTAGCATGGCAAACAGGGATTCAAACTCCGCTTTAGTACAAGGCTCTTTGGGAGGAAGATACAAAGACGCGAGTGCGACGGGCCCTTCCGATGTCTGCAAATTAACTCTTGCTAGCTGTATGTTGTTTGATGAGATGGGAGGCTGAGGAATGTGGCACATGCTGGAGCGCACAATGACTGTGGCGCCACCTCTGCTGTTACCGCTGGGGTGGAAGGCATGGTAAGTTGAGTATCCTGGCAGGAAGACACGCTGTTCCTTTTTCATGTGTGTCTCTGTGGCAAGCATTACATCTATATTATGTGTACTGAGAAACAGCCGGAGCTCTCCAGAGCCCCTAACTAGTCCCCGTGCGTTCCACAATCCGATTTTTATGATCGGTTGCATCATTTTTGGATACGTGAAATGAGAACCTGGACCAATTCACGGAAGGCCTTGTTAGCATCCATAGTCTCTTGAACCAACTTGAATAATTGGTCCATTCTGGAGTTGATCTCCCATATGGAGTTCTCCAGCGCAACAAATTTCTTGTCAGGCAGCTTGTCAGCATTTGGACCTACATCCGCCCTGTTGGGGCGATCAACGTCAGCGTAAGACAAATTGCATCTGACAGTCTCAGCCGGTATGAAGCCGCGTGATGGGCCATGGTTAAATTTTGGCCTGGCAGTGTTCCCAGTAGCAGGGAGCCTTGGGCTCGGTTTCAGTTTTCTGCTTTTCTCAATCCTGACAGGGCAGTTTTTGTCGGTCGACGCGTGATCACCACCGCAGTTGACGCACAAGAAATTTCACTCGTGCAAAGCAGGGAGCCAGTTATATGAGAGCCAGTACATTTGCCACAGATTGAATCCTGTAAGCAGTAATTTTTGGAATGACCGAAGATGTGGCATCTCAGACATTGTAAAACTTCGTTTCTGCGAGGAGCACGCTCCACAGAGACTCTGTATCTGCCGAGTTGAGTAATTTTCAAAACATTAGACACATTGGGTCCTTGTTTAAAATTGACCAAAAATAGATTTTGCCGTGTCTTGTAATTGACTGTCGCTTCGTCGTCCGTCTCGTTGACCTCAACGTTACGCCAATCTGCCTTTCTTGGGCAATATATATTGAGAGTTTTGAAACCCTGGTCAGTAAAAGCTTGCTCAATTTGCGTTTTGGGCACGTTGGCATTAATGCCCTTGACGACAACCTGTAAGGCTTGTCCTCCCTAAGCTGATGGTGCCAGAATTGGCAGTTAAGTTTTGTCAATTGTCTTACAGCTGCTCGGAAAGCATCAGAGTTTGCCGTGTATATCCGTGACACACCGAACTTGGAGGTGCGAATGATGTAGTTGTTGGCACCCACGCACGAGTCCAGTGCTTGTTCCATGCCTGAGGGATTGTCGACTTTAGGTACATGGCTGGAGGCTTTGAGAGCGTTTTTGAGGATTGTTTGTTCCCATTGCCAACAGCAGGAGCTTCATCTTCGTCGTCAGAACCACTTTCTGACAAGTCTTGCTCCATAATGTTGTCAGCTTCTTCGTCCAGAGCTGCAAAACTGCAATCGAAGTTGATGCTGTGTCTTTGGCTACTTTCTTGTGCAGTTCAGCGACCTTCATCTCAGCTCTCTGTATAGATTGAGATATTTTTACAGCTCCTTTATGCCTTTTACTTGCAGGCAGGCCACGGGCTTGAAACGAGCACTTCGTCTTATGACCCACTGTTGACAAGAATTCACCCAATGTGTTGCCAAGTGACGTAGTCGAGGAAATGTTGGGCCCCACAGTTGCCGCTACAGTATACGTAGATGTAGATGTCAAGCTTGCTTGCGACATAGAGATAGTGCAGGTAACGCTGGTATCACTGCTTGTTGTTACCGTCGGGCCAGTGATAACCGAATTTGGCAAAAAGCTGTTGTTTTCCGCACAAATGATTGCTACGCTACCGCGGATTTGAGAGCGTAGAGTTCCAGGGCTTACCCCAGCTGCTTTTCTCATCTCCTCCAGTACAGCTTGCCTATTACTAGGCAGCGACTGATTCGATGAGTTATTGTCCATAGTTTCAATTGTTATTATTTTGAGTCAAATAATGCAATTGTCGTCGACTTTTCAGATCAAAAGATAAGAGGTAACGGAACCAACCTCTCGCTTGCGCAGAGCGCAGGGCGAGGGGCAAACTTAGCACCGTTTAAGTCTGGCTTATCTTAGGTAAAGTACCGCAATATGCTGACGCCACCGCGAGCAGTGGCCAAAAATAGCGCAATAAGAGCTCAAAGAGATAATGAGATTGTGTTGATCACTTACGAAAATAATCTGTCAAGCGCGCAGGTCCGAATGCAACGATATCAAACTGACTAAAAGGATGCCGCAAGACTTTGTGGCTTAAGATCAGCAGCCCAAAAGTAAGCAACAAATATTTTGAATTTCTGCACACACATATGGAACGGGTTTGTAGTAGCTCCCATTCAGCCATATCCTTGCATATTTTCAAAGGACCTTGTGCGTTAGGATCGTAAGGACCTACTCTATCGATTGGCATTCAAGGATTATGGGGTCATCTAAGGACCATCGACTTGTAAATTTTCAGTCCGAGGGCGAAAGGAATCGTGCCCAAAATACAAAATCCTCAATATCTTGTGAACTACAAGGACGAATTTAATGTCCTTTTCCAGTTGGTAGCCCTGATAATGCCAAGTTGTCTGACACTGGACTCGTCAGGATATACAAGAATTCGGCCGAGATATCGCCACTTTTCTGTATACAGTAAAGTACTTATTTCTCAGCTCCTGTGAGGATATTCGTCCTTTGGGTTATATATCCGGGTTTGACAGGATAAGTCTTATCTTTTCGCCAAAGGACATTAAAATTGTCCTTGAAATGACCGAGTTACAGGCGATCTTGTGATTTTAGATCCTTTTTTCTGACCTTCCCCCTTGCAAAAAATTAAAGTGTTTTTTTCGGAGAGGTCCTGAAAATTCTTGAATGCCAATCGATAGTCGTGATTCCTACGAGTACAGAAATGTATGTGTTTTCGAAATCCGTAAGGATTTGGCCGAGCTATAGCTAATAATATGCCGCAAGGTTTTCTAGCTTGAGATCAGCAGCCATCAGTCTGGCAACGCTCTTAGCCGAGATACACGTGCCGGTACGTCGCTCTGAGTAAATTGTGAAAATATTCGCGTATTTATGGACAAGTCCACCTGCGGTGGCATAAAACTGCTCCGGGCAGCCTGCTACGGGCTTACATGCCAATAGTGCAACATCACAGATACTAACAAAGTGTATAAAGAAAATAAACTATTGTGTGGCCGCTGTGCGCTAGCAAGCGTGCCCGCACGTGCGTATTTAACTGCTGCTGCACATAGAAGTGTGCAACTGGCTGCGGCCATTAGGACTTATCCCAGTACCTGGGTCCACCCAGTATACCTGTGATTCTGAAACTCTTGATAAACCTAAACATTTTACAATCATAAATAAATTGTGCAATTCATAGTAAACAGTTGCCAGACTGGGCGAAGAAGTGTTGTGAAGTGCACCATATCAGCAACCAGAGTTGCAAAAAGACTATGCCAGACGTAAAGAAAATTGAGGAAATAGCAAGTGGTACACCAGCTCAAATAAGAGCCGAAATAATGAGAGATTTAGCCTTAGAATCTATACCAACTACAGGCGCAAATATGATAACCCAAAATTCAACTTTTGCGCCCACCACCACGGCAATCACCTTTGTGATGTCTACCTCGACAACATCGTGCTGCGTAACCACTTCGGCAAGTAGTGGAGTATGCTCCACACACAACATTCCGACTGGTGCAGTTGCCAAATCGGCATTCTGCGCTTTTCAAGGTACCATGGCAAGAGGAAAGTTGCCCCGTATTGTACATCAACTAAGAAGAGCAAAATTCTTCAAACATCCCAAGCCCCCTTAAAACCGTGTGGCTCCAACAAGCAAAATGACAACGTTGCATCCACATCATCAGCAGTACTTCATAACAATCGGTTTGCAGCGCTAGCTAAAGAAGCTGGCGCTCTTATGCAACTAGATGAGGAATTTGACGATGCAGCTGAGGGAGCTGATGATGTTATGCTTTTGGACGATCAAGAAGATTGTACAAAAAAAATAAACTCTTTGCAGCAGAAAAGCTCTGCTCCAAAACCTCCAGCTATATGCGTGACTCAACTCAATAATGCTGTCATTTCGGAAAGCGAGTATCAGCTTCGAACTTCAAAATCTGGTGTCACTCGAATTTATGCGAATACCGCTGAAGCTTTTCGATTTGTTGTCCGTTTACTGACGCAAATAAAATGTCAGTTTTGGTATCATCAACTAAGAGAAGACAAGCCGTTTAAACTAATATTAAAAGATTTACACCCTAGTGTATCTAAAGAGAGAATAGAGCGCACATTCTCTGACAAAGGGTTTCATGTACTCAATATATATTCGCCTAGGAAACAAGATTGGCGTAACATCGAAGTCAACGATGATGACAGCGAGGAGATTAAATATGCACAAGCCAGGCAGAGCTTGTTTTATGTCAATATTAAGCAAGTTCCTAACGTCACAGAAGCTCTAAAAATAACCCATATTGGCTCACATAGGGTCACCATAGCAAAAGCAAATCGCAGCAAGGATATAGTGCAGTGCTTTAGGTGTCAAGATTTTGGACATACTAGAAACTACTGCCTCAAGAAACCTGTGTGCGGTAAGTGTTCAGAAGATCACATTACAGATTCCAAGGAGTGTAAGATATCGGCAATCGATAGCAATGTTTGTGCCAACTGTGGTGAAGATCATGTTGCTAGTTATAAGGGCTGCAAAGTTAGGATTCAGTTAGCCAAAAAAATAAAGCCTGCTGTAAAATTGCCAAAAGATGGTCGTGCGTATTTAAATATGAGAACCCAAAAACCACGCTCAAACAATAATGCTTCGTTTATCCCGGATGCTGTTGTCCTATGCGGACATTGTGAGACGAAATACCGCCAATAATTTCCCAACAAGCAACAAGCAACATTTCTCTCGGCCAGAAAACACTGGCGATGATCAGGGCTTAAGCAAAAGGTTTGGCCTTCTTGAAAAGGCAATTCTGGACATAAATAATAGAATGGACCAGATGCTCAAAGTTATTTTGGGGGTAGTGGATGCGAATTGATCTCTTCGTGTCCTGGTTGAAAAACTTTCTGCAAAATGATTAATCCACGAATAAAAATCGGATTATGGAACTCACGAGGACTGCGTAAGAAAAATGAAGATCTTAGGCTTTTCCTTAGTGCCAATTCCATCGATGTCATGCTCGTAACTGAAACACATATAACCACAGGACAAAAAGTATACGTTATTTATTTTGCCAATCATCCTAGTGGTAGCAGCAAAGGTGGAGCTGCTATTATTATTCGATCGAACATTATGCACTACCAAAGAGAGCCTGTTTTGCTTGACAAGATGCAATTAGCAAGTGTGAATATTTACACTAATTTTTATTCCTATAACTCCCAGCTAGTCTCATCCGCATTAGATTTCTTCGTTATAAATGGAATTGATCACAATCGGCTCACGGTTCAATCATTATTTGATCTGTCTTCAGACCATTTGCCAATCCTAGCAAGCCTGTACTGTTCAGCCCAGTTTAATCCTACAAGGCAACGCTTTTTGCCAGCTGGATCTGCTCAGGAGACTTTTAGGGTGTATTTGAATAAATCTATTAATCTTAGCCTCGATTTAAATAGCCCAGAAGATATTGACGACGCCATAAACATATTTATGGATAAATTAAAGCAAGCTGCCATTGTCGCTGCCCCAAAAACACAGCACACCACTAGACCGGCATCGACTAAACTTCCGGCAACAATTGAAGCATTGCTCAATTTAAAAAGGATTCTAAAACTGGACAGTGTCGCAAAAAGAATACCAAAGTGGCAGTTTGGATTTCGAAAAAGTCATGGCACACCTGAACAGCTACACAGAGTAATCAATTTCGTCCTTAAGGCCATGGAGCGCAAGGAGCATATTACTGCTGTATTTATGGATATACAGCAAGCGTTCGATCGAGTATGGCACTCTGGGCTACTGTACAAGCTAAAGGACTTGCTCACCCCGCAGCTTATCGAGTTAACGAGAAGCTTTCTCCTCGTTAGGTGTTTCTGCGTTGCAGTTGATGGCGTCAAGTCAACAAGAAGACCCATAAATGCTGGAGTGCCTCAAGGGAGCGGCCCACGCTATACTCGCTTTACACAGCTGATAAGCCAACATCAAGTGCAGTGCAAGCTGTCCGAAGAGAGAATGTCCTCATAGCCACCTTTGCGGACGACACAGCACGTCACTACGATACAAAAAAGCGTGCTGAACAAAGCCAAGAAAATTGCATAGTTATTGGCTCCGAAGAACAAGCTCTCCCTGCTTAACAAAGTTAAAATTTATAAAAGTATTTTGGCTCCCATTTGGAAATACGCACTCCAAGTGTATGGTATTGCTGCAAGGACGCACATCAATAAAATAAGAGTGGCCCAAAGCAAAGTCCTGAGAAGAATCTGCGACGCTTCCTGGTACATGCGTACCAGAGATATTGAAAGGGATCTTACAGTACGCAAAGTGGGAGATGTCCTCCAACTCCAGTCACAATCATACTTTGAAAGGTTGAAAGACCACCCGAACGTTTTAGCGAGGCGTCTTTGCTTTACGGTCAGAGGACGCAAAAGGCTCAAAATGATCCACCCCAAAGACCTTAAAGACAGGGTACTCTTCTGAATTTTAATTTCAATTTAATTAATTTTTGTATTTGTTTAAACTTGTAAATATGTAAAATGTAAAATATGTAAAATATGTTTAAAGTTTACGCTTTAATCGTTTACTTTACTTTTTACTCCGTGTACCCATAAAATGGGTAAAAAGGGGGTATTGGATTTGTGCAAAAGTATGTAACAGGCAGAAGGAGACATCTCCGACCCTATAAAGTATATATATTCTTGATCAGCATCAAGAGAGATTTCGATTTGGCCATGTCCGTCTGTCTGTCCGTCTGTCCGTCTGTCTGTCTGTCCGTCTGTCTGTCTGTCCGGATGAACGCGTCGATCTCAGCAACTATAAGAGCTAGAGACACCAAATTTGGAATGTAGGTTCCTGTATACCATACGCAGATCAAGTTTGTTTCCGATCTCAGATATCTCTCTAGTAAGAATGCTCTAGTCGAGTATACCCGACTAAGAAACTCCCTGTACCCAGTTCTAAAACTTCCAATCATATGTTCGTCACTTACACATGCATGCACACATACACAAAGCATACACACACACCCGCGAGCCACAGCGTACGCAAGGCATTTTAAGTCGTGGCTGTGCTTCTTCTTCCCCCCCTCGCTACAGTACTGAATCTTGTTCGTTGAATATTATCCGTGTTTATTATCCGATCGACTTGAAATTTGGACAGTAGATTAAGAGTGACCGAGGTAGTGTACATGCCAAATCTTAAAGCTCTATCTTTAAAACTGTGGCTGTAAAACGTTTTGATCGATTTGCGGGGGAACGGGGTAAGATATCTGAGATCAGAAACAAACTTGACCTGCTCCCGCTATACACGAACCTACATTCCAAATTTGGTGTCTCTAGCTCTTATAGTTGCTGAGATCCTTGCGTTCATACATACGGACAGACAGACGGACAGACATACGGACATGGCCAAATCGAAATCTCTTTTGATACTGATCAAGAATATATATACTTTATAGGGTCGGAGATGTCTCCTTCTGCCTGTTACATACTTTTGCACAAATCCAATACCCCCTTTTTACCCATTTTATGGGTACAGGGAGTAAAAAAAACAAGTAAGAATGCTATAGTTGAGTATACCCAACTACAAAGCTCCCTGTACCCAGGTCAAAAATTTCCGATCGCATCTTCGTTAACTTCAAATACAGCGCGATAAAAATCACAAATCGAAACGTTTCCCTGAAGACACCTTGTTGACAGACCAAACAAATGAGGCGAAACAATCTGGCAGGACCCAAGGTGTGGAGTATGATCGACTATGGCATACTCTGTACAAACTTCACGAATTATATTTTAGAGCAGGGGTGCCCAAACGCTGCTTATGGAAGAGCAAACTTCAATACATATGCAAGAAAACACTAACACATCTAAGGCAAACAATTTTTTTCATTTTATTGTGTGCACCGAAAAAAAAGTAGATACAATTTCTATTATTTCTTTGCAAATATTGCATTTGCATTTCACACCTAAAAATGTTTTCCAAAAAAAGTACTACGTCCAGCTATTCATTTTTTCACCACCACTATTTTATTGTAACTATTATTTGAATGCAAATAATGCATTTAAAATGGCTTGCAGAAAAATATCGTGTCTAGCATTCAATCAAATATAATTTTTTTAAAGTGCAGGCCTCAACGAAGAGCAACAACAAAATTACATTGAAATTCAGTAGCGCAACAACAAAGTAATGAAGTGTTGTTGCTTTGCTCATGAGCCCAGCCATCGAAAAGAGATAAGAAAGGGAACACGCAATATTGTTTTTGTATTATGCATTGGCTTATGACTAGAGCCGTGCATGTATACGCGCATTGCTGCCTATGCCTAAGAGCAATTACAACAAGTAAGAATGCTATAGTTGAGTATACCCAACTACAAAACTCCCTGTACCCAGGTCAAAAATTTCCGATCGCATCTTCGTTAAGGCGGTGCCACGCCCATTTTTCCATGCCACTTGATATTATATGTTCTTGAGTTATTAATTAATACCCGAAAAAAGTATCCACTTTAACTAAAATGCACTTATCAAGCACCCGTTTCATTATTGGTAAACTAGAACAATTTGGGAATTATAAGGTGCTGCTGTAACATTCACTTTGAAGCTGCGCTTTGCAGCCATATCGCGAATCGCGATATTCACTTCTCATCTGTCTGATCCACTTTAACTAAAATGCACTGATCAAGCATTTAAGCTAGAACAAGTTGGGAATTATAAGGTGCATCCACTGTAAAATTCACTTTGAAGCTGCGCTTTGCAGCCATATCGAGATATTCACTTCTCATCTGTCTGACCCACTTTCCCCCCGGGCTGCAGTACTGAAACTTGTTTGTTGAATAACTTCTGTGTTTATTATCCGATCAACTTGAAATTTGGACAGAAGATTAAGAGTGACTAAAGTATTATACATCCCAAGTCCCAACGCTATATCTTGAAAATTGTTACTGTAAAACGTTTTTATTGTATAGCAGGGAAATGGGGGGGAATATCTCGGATCCAAAATAAGCTTGACCTGCGCCTGTCATACACGAACCTACATTCCAAATTTGGTGTCTCTAGCTCCTATGGTTGCTGTTATCCTTGCGTTCATACATACGAACGGACAGACGGACGGACATGGCCAAATCGAAATCTCTTTTGATGCTGATCAAGAATATATATACTTTATAGGGTCGGAGATGTCTCCTTCTGCCTGTTACATACTTTTGCACAAATCCAATACCCCCTTTTTAGCCATATTATGGGTACAGGGAGTAAAAAAAAAAAAGAGATCAGCAGCCCAAGAGTACGTAACAAATATTTTGAATTTCTGCACAAATAGAACGGAACGGGTTTGTAGTAGCTCCCATTCAGCCATATCCTTTCAGATTTTCAAAGGACCTTGTGCGTTAGGATCGTATGGACCTACCCTATCAATTGGCATTCAAGGATTATAGGGTCATCTAAGGACCATCGACTTGTAAATTTTCAGTCCGAGGAGAATTTTTGCTAGCCTCCGATCTATCTATATATATAAAAGAGTTCGTGCTGACTGACTGACTGACTGACTGATTGATTGGCAATCATCGCACAGCCCAAACCATAAGAGCTAGGATGCTGAAATTTTCACAGAAGCTTCCATCTATGATGAAAGTGCACACTAAGACGGGATTTTGGAAAATTCCACCCACAAGCGTGGAAAATCGCGGAAAACTGTTGTATGAAACTTTTTTGTTTACCATTCAATCAGGTTCAAACTCATTTTCAGAGATCTACACAAAAATTCATTTGACACATGTTTCACCGATTTTGGAAAATCCACCCCCATGGGTGGAAAATGGGGGTCTCAAGGTTGTATGGGCGAAAGTCTAATTTTATTCCGATCACCTTCAAATTCATTTTCAAAGCTCTTCACGTAAAATAATTCGACACGTGTATCAGCGATTTTGGGAAATTCGACCACATGGTCGGAAAATCGGTGGAAAACTCTGGCATTTGACATTTATAATTTTCATGCGATTGGCTTCAAACTCATTTTCAAGGTTCCATGGGCAAAAATAATATTCGCGGTGGTCAAAGATTTTGGAAAATCTACTCCCAAAGTCGGAAAATTCGTGGAAAACTGTTGTATGAAACTTTTTTTTGATTATCGTCCGATTGACTTCAAACTCATTTTCAAAGCTCTTCACATTAAATAATTTGACACTTGTATCAGCGATTTTGGGAAATTCAGCTCCATGGTCGGAAAATCGGTGGAAAAGTCTGGCATTCGACATTTTTAATTTTCATGCGATTGGCTTCAAACTCATTTTCAAGGTTCTATGGGAAAAAATAATAGGCGCGGTGGTTATAGATTTTGGAAAATCTACCCCCAAAGCCGGAAAATTCACGGAAAACTGTTGTATGAATTTTGTTTTTATTATGTTCCAATTGACTTCAAACTTCTGTTTATCATTCAATCATTTCGAAACTAATTTTCAAAGCACCTCACATTAAATAATTCGTCACATGTGCTACCGGTTTTGAAAAATATAAATAAATAGTAAAACCTCGGTTTTTTGCAGGCAATACAACGGGCGGAAATGAGTTGGAAAGATTTAATCTGGATTCTTAGTATTATTCTTGAAATTGGCTTAAAATGCCAAATGATTTTGGAAAATCTACTCCGTGTCGCCACGGGCGGGAAATGGAAGTCAAGGACAAATGAGTGGGACATTTTTTTGTTGTTTTTTTTTTCAAAGACATTTACATAGCCCTACACTGAAAACATCAGTCACGTGGCTCAACTATTTAGTTGTATATCTTACGGTTGACGAAAGCAGTCAAATTCAAGAAAAAAAATGCATTTTCATCTAAATATTTCCCCGGGCAAGGCCGGGATACTACCTGCTAGTAAAGTATATGTGGGCATATTCATGATGTCGCACGTGAATAACTTTATATAAGTGCCAAAATCACAAAACTCTTTTTAGTCCACTGAGGTTTTTACTCCCTGTATTGGTTTTGTGCAAAAGTATGTAACAGGCAGAAGGAGACATCTCCGACCCTATAAAGTATATATATTCTTGATCAGTATCAAAAGAGATTTCGATTTGGCCATGTCCGTCTGTCTGTCCGTCCGTATGTATGAACGCAACGATCTCAGCAACTATAAGAGCTAGAGACACCAAATTTGGAATGTAGGTTCGTGTATAGCAGGCGCAGGTCAAGTTTGTTTCTGATCTCAGCTATCTCCCCCCGTTCCCCCGCAATTCGATCAAAACGTTTTACAGCCACATTTTTAAAGATATAGCTTTGGGATTTGGTATGGATAATACTAATGTCACTCTTGATCTACTGTCCAAATTTCAAGTCGATGGGATAATAAACACAGAAGTTATTCAACGGACAAGATTCAGTACTGGAGCGAGGGGGGAAGAAGAAGCACATCCACGACTTAAAATGCCTTGCGTAGGCTGTGGCTCGCGTGTGAGCGGGTTTGTCTATGTGTGCGTGCATGTGTAAGAGACGAACATATGATTGGAAGTTTTAGAACTGGGTACAGGGAGTTTCGTAGTCGGGTATACTCGACTAGAGCATTCTTACTTGTTTTTATTTGAATTATATGCGAAATGCCTGTTTGCAATAAAAATTTGATGCGCTGTCTGCATGTAGTTTTGATGCACTGATAACAAATGCAGTTTTTCATAGACGCACGGGACATAGAAATATGTGATATCGCAAAGCATAAACTTACAGTTATTTACAATCGATGCTCACGCATTTTTACTCCCTGTACCCACAAAATGGGTAAAAAGGGGTATTGGATTTGTGCAAAAGTATGTAACAGGCAGAAGGAGACATCTCCGACCCTATAAAGTATATATATTCTTGATCAGCATCAAAAGAGATTTCGAGTTGGCCATGTCCGTCTGTCTGTCCGTCCGTCCGTCTGTCCATCCGTATGTATGAACGCAAGGATAACAGTAACCATAGTAGCTAGAGACACCAAATTTGGAATGTAGGTTCGTGTATAGCAGGCGCAGGTCAAGTTTATTTTGGATCCGAGATATTCCCCCCCCCCCCCATTTCCCCGCTATTTAATAAAAACGTTTTACAGTAACAATTTTCAAGATATAGCGTTGGGACTTGGGATGTATAATACTTTAGTCACTCTTAATCTTCTGTCCAAATTTCAAGTTGATCGGATAATAAACACAGAAGTTATTCAACAAACAAGTTTCAGTACTGCAGCCCGGGGGGAAAGTGGGTCAGACAGATGAGAAGTGAATATCTCGATATGGCTGCAAAGCGCAGTTTCAAAGTGAATTTTACAGTGGATGCACCTTATAATTCCCAACTTGTTCTAGCTTAAATGCTTGATCAGTGCATTTTAGTTAAAGTGGATCAGACAGATGAGAAGTGAATATCGCGATTCGCGATATGGCTGCAAAGCGCAGCTTCAAAGTGAATGTTACAGCAGGTGCACCTTATAATTCCCAAATTGTTCTAGTTTACCAATAATGAAACGGGTGCTTGATCAGTGCATTTTAGTTAAAGTGGATACTTCTTTCGGGTATTAATTAATAACTCAAGAACATATAATATCAAGTGTCATGGAAAAATGGGCGTGGCACCGCCTTTGTGTTTAATTTCACGATATTCAAATTTTTTGTTTTTCAAGCTACCTGTGCCAAACTTTGGGGTTTAAAGTGTTGTTGTGCTACTAAATTTGTGTTAAAATATTACCCAAATCGGACAACTATATCATATAGAAATAATAGGAACTATCGGTCGAAAACAAATTTTGTATGGAAATAATTATCTACAAGGACATTCAACTCTGGTCACATTGCTTTAAATATTTATTTGTTACTCTAAAATATAATTCGCGAAGTTTGTACAGAGTATGCCATAGTCGATCATACTCCACACCTTGGGTCCTGCCAGTTTGTTTCGCCTCATTTGTTTGGTCTGTCAACAAGGTGTCTTCAGGGAAACGTTTCGATTTGTGATTTTTATCGCGCTGTATTTGAAGTTAACGAAGATGCGATCGGAAATTTTTGACCTGGGTACAGGGAGTTTTGTAGTTGGGTATACTCAACTATAGCATTCTTACTTGTTTTTTTTGACTCTTTGTACTATCAGAAAGATTTCATAGAGCAAAAGTCAATGCATAAAATCTTTATTTAAAAACGTGCAATAGAAATCCAAATGAGTAAAATTGCGCTTGCGCTACTTTGCATTCAAATATCTCAGAGTGGGTAATGAATAAATGAATAATTTGTTTACGTTACTTAAATTTGATTGTTTCCTTATGACAAAATGATAAAAGAAAGTATATTCAAGATCTTTTAATTTTTCGGTCTCGGTAAACCTTTCCATTGAAATGCCCATATATTTATTTATTTATTTATTATTATTAAACCAGGTTATTCTAAAACTAGCTTAACATACTTTATTTTAAAATTATAATAATAATATCGAAAAACAATTTTGAATATTATTTAAATTGAAGTCAAACCTAATGTCAGTTGGCAAATCATTATAACATTTCAAGGCTCTTGTTAATGACTCATTAAGAACATAGACAGTCCTATGAAAACCCACATTAAATGGTAGCCAGCAGGAACTTGCAGTGCCACAGTGGACACTGTACTGCAAACCGGTAGGTATACAAAGAGGATGAGCCTCTGACTGGACATAAGCTACCTCCTGGCAACCACATGTCTCATCGCTACGGCATACCACACTGAGGCCCCAAACAGTGCACAAGGTACCATGAGTCCGGCGTATATGGTCCGCTTGTCGCAGGGATTGACACCCCAGTCGACCCGCAGTAGGCGTGCCAATGCCTTAATAATTCCAGCCAGCCGATCGCGTGAATACGCGATACCGGAATTTGTCAACGAATGGTAGATTGCTCCAGCAAACCGTACCAAAGGACGCCTATTCGGTGACAGTGCACTTTTCAGCAATATAACAGCCGTCTTGCTGGTCAAGAGGGCAACGCCGATCTCGGCTCCCCACGCACCTTCGTTAGACATTAGTCGCTCACCTTTCTCCTCCAGATCGGCTCGGGAATTCCCCTCGACAAAGACTAGCAAGTCGTCTGAATATGCGCTGAGCGCACACTGCGGCTCCAAGCGTTGTAAAAGGACGTCCATCACGAGGTTCCATATGAATGGACCACTGATGAACCATCAACCTCTAGTCACCGAAACAGTCACTTCTTCAAAACTGCTGGCGATACTTGCACTCCTTCCTTGCTGGCTTCTCGGCAGCGGCGAAGTGCAGCATTCCACTCCACTCGTCGAAAGCACGCTTGGAATGCACGAAGATTCCGAGCACGTATTTCGTCGAGCTGGCAGAAACAGTGCTCACGACGTGTCTCCAAGCGTCTTCCACACAGCGTCCAGGCCTGAATCCAAATTGCCATCTACAACCAATCGTTAACACATCCTTGAGCCGATTCACCATGAATCCCTCCTGCACTGTGCCAAGCACAGCAACCACGCGTGGGCGTTTCTACTCTATGCACAGTGGTCGCTCCCATACGACAAAAATCAGAAATTTTACATTTTGCATCGTGTTGATCATTTCATAGATAAATTGGCTTTTTGAGTCCAACATTTTTTTTCAGTATGTCCATGCGCTTTTTCCAAAAAAACCCTTTAAAGTTAAGCCACGTGCTTCGCAATTCAATGCGTTGTGATTTTGCAGAGAGTAAACCCCATCTTTCAACATAAACAACCTTTTAAAAATAACCTATAACTTTAAAGTAATATGGATATCGTTCAACCAAAGACAATTTATTTAACAAGATATCCAACGAGAAACATAAAAAAGGCACAAGGGAACGCTTGTTTTTCGTGAAACCGCTCTCTGGGCTCGAAATGGTCGTGCGATCGGCCGCTCTACTTTGAGAGCGTAAAATTCTAAAAATAGAATGCGCTCTCAGTCTCACTGCGTATTGATAAAAATCTGCACACAATTCAAACCCCAAATGCAATGCCAGATTAGCGCGCGTATATATATGTATCTACGCACTCGATCTCTTTCATAGTTGCTTTGTCTCACTCTACGATTCGGTGGCATCTTGAAAGCAGCCAGCGAGTTTCACAATTCAATTTCAGTTTGAGTCCAAGTTTCGTGTTCTTTTGGTGTCCGCACTGACATATTTGTACCCTGGATTTATTAAATTGATTCTAATACTATTGTCATGCCGTCCGATTAATTGTACGTATTTTTTTGACGCGGACTATATTTTGCTTTGTAGTGTAGATAAATGTAGGGAATTATGCGCATTATATACTATAATACATGTGAAATTATTGTCCTTTATATAATAAGACATATACAGGGTATTTTGTAGTTCACAATGCACAATGTGCGCGTTCAAAAAATATAATCTTCCTTGGCACTGTAGGAAAAATTGAAGTTTTTCTGGCATGAGACAAATTTTTGTACCGAGTATCAATAATTTGTCTATTAAATTGTGGTTTTTAATTTAAAAAATGGATGATGTCGCGGCCATTTTTTGTTCAAAAGCTCTAACAAAAATTCGGACGTTAACAAAGAAACACGACCCAAGATATTTAGTGATCTTTCAGTTAAAAATTTATGACACAAAATGTGTCCATTTATCCTATAGTGCAGCGCAAGCCACAACAAAAACAAATGAAAGAAATCGAGAGCGAGAGCGTGCTAAGTACTGCAGAGCGAAAAGCCACCTAAGCAACCGAGAGCAAGAGCGCGCTGAGCGAAAAGCCACCTGAAAAGCCACACTTAAAATTTCGTTGTCCATTCATTGTATGGGCGTTGGATATCTTGTTGTTGAATAGTCTTTGCTAGCACCTTGTTTCAATACTGATAACAAGCACTCAATATCAATACTGATTGGATAGCCGAAAGGTTCTCGAGACCCTCGGCATCCGACCCAAATACTTTTCTTTTGAGCATCGAAACTGCACGGACGTGCAAATTAAGAGCTTATAATTTTGATTACAGTACCGCGTGGTACACCCAAAAACTTAAAAGTTTAATCTTTGTTGTTGGCGGACATCTGCAGTTATTTACGCCAAATAAATAACTTGCAGAGTCGTCTAAAGGAGTGCCTATACGGCAAGGTAATTATTATTTAAAAATTGCCACAAATTAAAATTGGTTTAAAATATGCAATTTTTACCTAGCTTCTGACAAGGCGTCAGCCAATTTAGAAGATATAATAACGAATCTGTTGCTGCAACACCCCACAAAAGACACTTGGATCAAGGTAATTATCTCTTTAAAAAGAGTTAAAACCCAAAAGAATCGAGAGATTGCTGGGATATAGTTCTAATTGTGCATTAATTCTCTTATCAAGGGCTTGCTGAGTCGCATGATGGTGGAGAAGTACATACATGTGATCTGCATTTGGTTTTTTCTCTTCCCCCCCTATTCGTCGCAGAGCGAGCGAAGTTTGGGCTGCCAGGCACGCTGAGCTAGTAGTTTAACTAACAGCCTTAGCCGTGGCAACCGCGTGCGGAACTCCGTCGACGCGAAAACATCCCGAAAATTCCATAAAGAAAAACGTGTGTGTCAGGAAAACATCTTAATGGGTGGTAACAAAATCTATATTGATAAAAAAATTTCAAAATCTTAATTAATACATGCTTAAATAATTAGTGGGTTTAAGTTAAAATGGTACGCGAAGAGACAACAACGAGAAGTAACAAAAAAATAAGACATAAAACAACAATATATTAAGTGCGACAAGTGGACAATTTGCTTTTGTGTAAGTGCCAATTTTTTTTAATATATATACCCTACGATATGGGCAGAATAAACAATCAACAACAATGAACTGCAGTGCAAAAAGACATTGAAACACATATAACACAGTGTAGTAACAAGTATTAAAACCAAAAACGAAATGAATCATACAGTTTGCTACAAATTAAGAATAATAATTTATTAAAAATTAATAATATAATAGAAAAAAAAAACAAACAAGCAAATAAAATCTCAATTAGCAGCTAAGTGTACAATTTAAAAGAAAAAACATTTATATATATTGTCCCCAACAACAAATTAAAAAGTTAAACATATAAGTTAAATTCCAATTTAATTAAAAATGGAAAAAAATATAATTTTTGAACTAAGTCCTTCTTTATTCGATGTTAATTTGCAACTAAATGAACTTAAATCAATTCTAGCCCTAGTAAGCTGTGGCTTAGCGGCAGCTGCGTTGGCAGCGTCGTCTTTGTTGATGTTGTTGACCCAATGGGCAATTCTTCTTGGAATCTTTGGCGGTTGCCGGAAGGCGCGTGCAGGAAATGGCACAGACACCAATTCAGCATTTTGTTGCACTTCGTATGAAGTGTTGTAATGCTTTTTATTGGGCTGTGTGAATTTACTTGTTGTTAACTCTTCCCCCTTTGATTCAAGCTTGTCCTCAAGCTATCATTAGAAGAAGGGTAAGTTATGAAATTTGAGGTTGTTTATATCTGTATTTTGTAGTTGGATTCGCGTCGGTTCTTTTCTGGAGCTCTCTTGCTCTTTGTTCAGTTGCAATATTATGTTTTTCCTTTTTCTCTTCATTACGTGCAATATACAGGTAAGAAGGATGGCAACTATGAACAGAGCTATCAGGCTGACTCTATTTGTTGTAGAGTGCATCTGAAGTCTTTGTAAGTTATCCATGTTTTCGATGTGCAATCCTTCCAGCGCTTCCAGAGAAAGAATCCTAATTTTTCCATTCTCTATTGGTGTTAGTTGTATGTTGGGCTTTCCTGGGGTCATGATTGCGACTTCCAGGTTGTTAAACTCTTGTTTGTTGATAAACAAGGTTTCGTTCCAGAAGTTAATCGTGTAGGTGCCGGTCACGTGTTTCTCCCCGCTTCGTTATTTGATTGTGCCGTTGAAGTCGTTGATCAGTATGAGTCCGTCGTCGATTTCCTCTATCTACGGAATGTGATCCGCATTGCTGAAGCCGCACAGCGCTTGCTCCCCACTAACTAGCTTAGGTATACAGTTATTTGTGTTTAATTTTACAACTTTTGACTTATGACAAATTTTCATGTTTTGATAACTTTTACAGTTCTATTGCATTTAAATAATTCGTTAAATATTATTATGCTTTCGTTACAATATTATTATGCTTCACTACCGGCTTGATTATTGAGTTTTTACATTGTTCCATTGTTCAAAATGGATACATCCGAAAATTCTAACATTTCTTCGATACTTAAGTTTGGCATATTGTTTTGATCAAAATTGTTATTTATTATTTCTATTTCTTTTTCGCCGAGTAGGAATGTGTTGATTAAATTTATTTTTGCCCATTGTATGGCGTACTTAATATTAATTAATTCTTCCTTTATGAGCCTAACTTGATTCTGTAAACTGATCGCTATTTCGTCACTTAGGAGAGATTCTTTTCTTATGGTGTTGTTTAAGTCATTTGAAATTTTTGTGAGTTTGTTAATTCGGTCTTCTAGCTGCCTGTTTATAATAAGTTGCTTATTGTCGTTGTTTATTAGATGGTTGAGATTGTCTGTGATCATTGTCAAGTCGTCATTGTCCGGGCTGCCAGCTACATATTTCCATGCCGTACCTAGAATATTTATTGCCCTAGTCTTTCTTGAATGGTTTAGTGATAATGTATTGAATGTAAAAATAGCTTGCGCTATTTCGTGGCGTAAGGTGTGGTATAGAGTGTTGTCCTTTAGGTCTTTTTCGGTATGAAGTAAGAGGTTGTCTAAAGCATGTTTGATCTGTTCTAATCCTATGATTTGAACGATTCGTGTGGTTGATATCTGTAGTTTTCCTATTCCCTTTAAAATAGTGATTGTCTGTGCGTCAGTGTAGTTTGATATTTCCAAGTGTCCTTCGGTTGCTTTTGCTGTCATCATTAATAGTAATCTGTAATTTTTATATATTCTTTATATTGCTTTTATGAACTACTTTATCGGTGGCTGTTAGTACGGTTGTGTTTCTGTTTTCTTTAACTATTTCCTTTTTATATCTTGGTGATAGTTTGGTACCTAACCGCGTGTTGATTCTAGCGAATATTTCTTGACCTGGTGTGTAGGTGCGTATGTCGTTGCGTTTTTTGTTATGACTCTGCATGTCAATTGCTTGTTTCTGTTTAAGTCTGTCAATGTTCTCTTTCCTAGCGTTTTCGTACTGGTCTGGGTCTGTGGTCACGTTTCTGCCAAAGAATATGTCTAACGGTCTCTTGTTAGTTGTTGAGTGTATGGTATAGTTATAGTCGTATATTGATTTGTTAAGCAGTTCCTCAAATGTTCTGTGTTCCCGTTTTCTTTTATTGCATCTCATAATGTCTGATAGTGTTGAGTGAAATCTTTCTACTTGGCCATTCACTGCGCTTTTATAGGGTGGTGTCTTGTAAACCTCGATACCTAATTGGTCCTGCATCATAAATGTAATTGAAGCCGAATTAAGGGATTTTTCATTATCTATCACGACAGCTTTTGGGACGCCAAAGTAAAAAAGGATTTCGTGAAGTGGTTTTTTAATGTCTTCTATGGCCCTAGACTTGATTATTCTTCCCTGGGCTAATTTCGAAAATTTATCTACTGCTGTTAGTACTAAGTTCTTCTCTGTCGTGTATATGTCGATATGGATTGTATGTCCTGGGTATTCGGGTATTGGTGTTTCTTTTAATATTGGGTTAGTTGGGTGCCTATCGTACTTTTCTTCTTTACAAACTTGACATTGTTGAACTAATTCTGTTATTCGTTGCTTCATTTTTGGAAAATAGAAACTTTCGGACAATTGCTTTTTGTTCTCTAGTGCGTTACGGTGCGCTCTGTTGTGTGCAACCAATATCTTCTCATCTTGCTCTGTTTCATTCGTTAAATCTATTACTTGAGACTGTGTGAATCTAATTTTATAGTTTCTAAAATATATCACTTGTTGGATTTGGTTCATTATTTCCTCTGAAGTTATTATCCCGTTAATTACTGATGGGTTTAGGCGAGCCTTTAATATATGTATAAGATCTTGATCTGTGAAATTTGAACGTGTTGTAGTATGTCTGTGGAAGGTTGGGAATGGGATTTGGAACTTGTAACCTGTCTCGTTAGCTTTGCTGAGAAATATCTGGTTTTTAAATACGTTTATTGGAGCTTCTATGCTTGGTATTAAATTGTGGCTTGAACTGTCTGCACTATGCTGGGTGGAGGCTACTGACCCTATGTTATTGATTTCTGGGATTCGTGATAGCGCATCGGCTACAATATTATCCCTACCTGGTTTATAGAAAAGTTCATAATCGAATTCCTCCAGGTATGCTTTCCATCTTTTAATTCTTGCGTTGCCGTTCCAACTGCTGAGAGAGTATGTTAAGGGTTGATGATCGGTATATATTTTTACTTTTGCTTTACCGTAAAGGTAGTTTTTGAGAGCTTTCAGAGCCCAATTTATTGCCAACATTTAATTTTCATTGGTGGCGTAGTTCTCTTCAGGTTTAGAGAGTGTTCTAAAGAGAAAGCAAATGGGTCGTTTGTTCTGGGATAGAACAGCGCCGATAGCAAATTTTGATGCATCCGTAGTGAGATGAAATTCTTTGCTGAAGTCTGGATAATGGAGTATTACCTCATTTGAAACCAAGGCGTTCTTGATTTGTTTAAAGGCTTCGATTGCTTCCTCATTGAGATTAATAAGCTTCTTTGCTGATTGGTTTTTGGACACACGTCCACCTTCCCCTCTTAAAAGAGAGGTAAGGGGCTTTGCCAACTTAGCGAAGTCTTTTATAAACCTTCTATAGTAGCTAGCAAGTCCAATGAAAGATCTTAGATCTTTGAGTGTTTTCGGGAGTGGGTACTTTGCAATTGTCTCGATCTTATTCGGGTTGGTTTCTATGCCTTTGTCTGAGATAACAAATCCTAGGAATTCTACTCTACTTTTGAAGAACTCACATTTGTCCAACTGACACTTCATGTTGGCTTCCTGTAGAGTTCTGAAAATTGCTTCAAGGTGACGCGCATGCGATTCATCATCTTTGCTAAAGATAATGATATCGTCAATGTAAATAAAGCATATTTTTCCAATATGCTCACGAAGAATGTCGTCAAGCGCTCTTTGAAAAATTGAGGGTGCATTCTTGAATCCGAAGGGGAGTCGTGTAAACTCATATTTTCCGTTGTTAACGGAGAAGGCTGTCTTTTCTATGTCTGATTCTTTGAGAGGAATTTGGTGAAACCCGCTTTTCAGGTCTAGGACAGAGAATACTTTATTGTTACCTAACTGTGCTAATACCTCGTTAATTTCGGGTATAGGGTATTTATCTGCAGTAGTTTCTTTATTTAGTTTTCTGTAGTCTATGACCATGCGATATTTCTTTTGCCCGGAGGCGTCCAATTTTTTAGGGACAATCCACACCGGTGAATTGTATGGGGATCGGGAGGGTCGGATTATTCCGTCCTCTAAGAGTTCTTTAATTTGTTCCAGCAAATGCTAGGAACATGTACACAGATGCATGTGTGTGTACACGAAATGTAATCGCGAAGCGCGCTTGTGAAAAGTACGCACGCCTTGAACAATATTTGTTTCGAACAATATCGCTTTTGTGCGTCGATGCATGCATACCCTGGAAATTGTTTTTTATTTTTATATAATATAAAAATTGCTATGCCTGTGTAATTTGAATGAACACTATCAATTTGTTGTATATTGGAGAACCTGGAATTATTAATGTTATTTTTACTACTTTTATTCAACATAAAAGCTGTTATGCCTGTGCTATTTAAATGGACACTGTCAATTTGTGTTATTCTAAGGACTATCTATATTTTTAAACAATTCTACCCATACTATTTGGTACTAAAAAACCTATTTGATGTACAGGGTATTTTATGCAAGACTCAATGATCTTCGCATGCATGCCAGTCGCGGCTTGCCAAACCATCGAAATAGCAAATAAGCGAAAACGATTCTCGTGCATGTACATACATATACATATGCATGTATGTGTGTATGTATGCACGCATGCAACCGCAGATCAGCGCATACATTTATCGATGCGCTCGACTCGGCGGTCGCTAAGCATCTGCGACACGAACTTGGTGGACCTGCCGCTTCGGGTCGTGAGAGCGAGAGCAGCACTGCGACAGGTCCCCCCGAGCAAATACGAAGTGTAGGGGACCTGCCGCGTTGAAAATTTTTAGTAAATGTTGTTCGCACCAAATGGAATCTCTATAAGCGATTTACTTGATGATTCTATGTATGGTAGAGAGGAGCTTTTTATTCTAAAAAATTAATGTCGGAATGTTCATATTGGTTGTGCTGTTCGTCGTTTGCTTCTTCTATCTGTTGGGTGTACTCGTTTAACGGCTGCTCGTATTCAGTCTGCTGCTCATAGCTTAGCATTGCCTGTGTGTACTCTTCCATGGTCATATAGTTGTCAGTGTTTTCGGTCTCGGTCAGTTCTTCTCCTGTTTGTATGTTAAAGTTTCTCTGTTTTTTGTCAGTCGCGTTTGTTGGTGGTGGAGGTCTTTTTCCTAATTCGAAATTGGGTCTATTCATGTAATTGACCATCTTTGAGCGTATGCTTGGGTCTACGTCCATTGGTTCCGGACGTGGTTGGGGTTTCGGTGCAGAAGGTCTATTGGGTGCGTATACTTGCTGTGGTTGTATCTGATAGGTTCGTTGGTTGGGGTATTGTGGAGTCGGTCCGCTATGGTTGTACGTTGGTTGTCCAGAATTTCTAGTGGTTGGCAAAGGTGTATTAATTGGTAGTTGGGGCCTGAAGTTAATAGGTGGTGGCCTAAAAGTTTGGACGTAAGAAGGCTGAGCTGTTCGGGGTGGCAATGAAGGTGGTGGTACATTTCGGTTCGGGTTTCTGGCCTGTGTCTGTTGATTCCTATTCAAAGCTACGTTAGTGCGATAACTTTGGTTCTCTAACTTTAAACAGTAGTGAAGAGCTGAAGGAAGATCTGCTGGCTCCTTTATACCCAAAATCCGTGGTAAATCGCCCTTCAATCCTCTTATAAAGGTGTCTAAAGCCTTATCTCGGTATATTTTTGTCATCAGAGTTTCAGATTCCCTATTTAAATCCATGCAACCTACCTTATTTAATATCAAAGACAAGTGGTTGTAAACGACCTGGTAGAATTCTTCTACAGTCTGGTTGGTACTTTGCACTAACATCTGTCATCTGATATTCTAGTGTTCCCAGATCTCTTTTGTCTGCGTAGTGCAGCGTTAGACATTTGGAGATGGCACTCCAATTATGGGGAACATTGTACGACTCGAGGGCCGTATCAGCATTGCCAGTGATCTTGTTTCTTACTGTATGCAATATGCCGAAGTATTTCGGTGAACCAGCTTCAGCTGCATAGACTGAGAGTATACGATCAACACTCTTTTTCCATGAGCTAAATTCCGATGGATTACCCGAAAATTCTCTGAGGCTTTTGACTATGTCCGGTACTCTATCCAAGTCGTTCAAGTTGTGGTTGTCGGTTATGTTTTGGTCGTCTACGTCACTAAACTCCCTAGAAGGGTTGACTAATTGCTTTACTAGGGTTGGCAATTGTTGTGCCAAAATCTGGCTAACCGTAGATGTTATTAACTGTTCTGCGTTAATATTCGCCATGCCTCTATTTTGGAGATGTTCGTTTTGTCTGTCGAGATGTCGTTGTCGCTGTCTGTTTAAGTTATGTTCGCCTACTTGTGGTTGATCTGCTACTATTGGGGGCCTAACCAAATTATTTTCATTAGCCATAAACTACGGATATTTCTAAGATTGTGTAACTTAAGATAATTTTGGATGTGTAATTTATTGTTTTTGTTTTAGTTTTACTTAATTTTTATTTTTATTTTATTTTTTTTCTTAAAACCAGTAGCTGGTTTGTTCCTTCTACTTTGGAGGGTCCCTTGGGAATCGCAAAGTTGGAATTGGTTATACTACGTCTGTAGTTTGGTGTTTGGATATCGTTTTACGCTTGTTTATTTTTCTTATTATTCTAAAAATTGTTGTTGTATGTTTGATTTTTCTTATTGTTTTTCTTGTAATTATATTTTATGCTTAGTTTCTAACTTACAGTACTATTATTGGTGTGGCAACCTCCCCTGCTGGTCCGGATTTCATCCTCTTTGAAACTTTTTTGAGTATCTACTGGGGATCCTGCGACCAGTCAACGTTGAGAGTATCCTGCGGGCGGGCCTGACAGGATGTGTTGTCCACCGATGGGCAAATAAACAATTAAGTTCCAATTGCCTTCCGCGAATGTCGACCGATCGTCAAATTTAATCGACGAGAGTTGCACTGGTTTTGACTTTTTCGCGTTTTAACCGACTTTCGCGCACGTAGAAGCGTTTCGGTCCCTGCTCGGGCGCCAGTTAAATTCCAATTTAATTAAAAATGGAAAAAAATATAATTTTGGAACTAAGTCCTTCTTTATTCGATGTTAATTTGCAACTCAATGAACTTAAATCAATTCTAGCCCTAGTAAGCTGTGGCTTAGCGGCAGCGTCGTTGGCAGCGTCGTCTTTGTTGATGTTGTTGACCCAATGGGCAATTCTTCTTGGAATCTTTGGCGGTTGACGGAAGGCGCGTGCAGGAAATGGCACAGACACCAATTCAGCATTTTGTTGCACTTCGTATGAAGTGTTGTAATGCTTTTTATTGGGCTGTGTGAATTTACTTGATGTTAACTTATACAACATCATCGAGAAGGCCTTCATCGAGGAGTTCTATGGGTGAGTTACACTAAAAATGTTTGTTGAGATTACTCTTATTGTATTTGCCTAACACCTGTTGCTGCTTGAGCTTCCGATGCAACGGTAAATACCGTAGCTTTGGCTGGCAAATGCAAAACAGCTGGACGGTTGTCGCACCGTGATTCAAGCTCAGTAAACGGTTGATCAATTGCATGCACTTTTAATTATTATCTTTGGAGCAGTGATTGTTATTGATTTTTATTTGAGATCCCAAGTCGAATAATGAAAAATTAAATTACGTAAGGAAGTACAAACAAGTTAAAAGCATGAACAAAGTTAAAAGAAAATAAAGAAATAAATAAAATTAAAGTAAAAACTGCACAGACAAAAGCAAACATAAATAATCCACAAGTGGCACAAACAAATAAAACAGGATTGTAATTTAGTCGCCCTTAGAAAATGTAAGTTTAAAGATAAAATAACGGTATACGGAAAAAATGTCACAGATTCAATATTATTAATGTACAATTATAGTAGAGATATAAGCCTACGGAAAACACTGATCTAAATATATGAAGTTTTGGTTATGTCACTTTTCCGCGAAAGATACAAAGCAAAAGAATGAAAATTTTGAGTAATTAAAAACATGAAAATAAGTAACAAAATGAATTAGTAAAGTTTTCTTATTCTTATGACATGGGAGTGTAAATAAAAAGTAAATAGGTAGCTGCATTTGGGGTCTTCAGTTAACAAGTAAATAGAGGACTATGGTTGGGAGGGTAGCGAATATGAGTGTGGCCAACAACATCTAGGCCCACTCCCACCAACTAGCTTTTGAGAATTTAATAGAGCACGCACAGCTTTTTTTTAGGTTTGTTTCATATTTTATTGCACGATACAGCAATACCTTATCCGGCTGGATTGGGTTGTGTAGGATATTCACATGAGGATCGGCTCATTTAGTTTTTTTTAGATTCAGAAGGGACTCTATATAAACCTTTGTGTAGTGGTGATCATGAACAACAGCAAAACCCACCCCATCCCGCTAGAGCTACCATATTAACGGGTCCCGCTCCGCTGTTCAGTTCTGATCCACTGGCCTGAGTGATGATGACGAGACCAGAGAAGAACAAAATATTGGTTTTGATACTTTTATTTCACTGGCGCTCACTGCATTACACCTCATCTGTCAAAAAGCTTATGTTGGCTATTTTTACAATTTCCAACAATACACACAAGCTAAACAAGGGATCGGTGTGTTAATTAAAAAACACATCCCACATGAATACAAAACGGTATCCTCAAATCTGCTTTGTACATCCCTCCTACTCAAGGTCCAAAACCCATTAACTATTTTGAACCTTTATATCCACCCAAGCCAACAGTTCTCGTCGTCCGATTTAGTCCAATTATCCAGCAACATCAACACTCCGATGTTGGTTTTTCGGCGATTTCAACTCTTGGAGTCCTCTATGGGGCTCACCTCAGTCCAACTCTCGTGGCAAAAAAATTGAACACACCCTCTCCACGACGACCTGGATGATATACAATAATGGCTCACCCACCCACTTTTCGTCCCACAATTCCCTCACGCACGTCGACCTATCTTTAGTTTCCGCTCAAATATACCACAAATGCTCGTGGACTATTTTAAATAGTCTTCACGGCAGTGATCACTTCCCTATCACAATTCAAATTATTTCCGGAAATAGGCTTAACAAAACTAAACCTATCCCAAAGTACAAAACTGACTTGGCAAACTGGCCCATTTTCGCGACAAAATGCGAATCACTCTTGGGAGAAAATAAACAAGACTGCCTAAACCAAGCAGTCGCCCGTTTAACCAAATCCATACGTGGGGCCGCCAATTGCAGCATCCCCCAAACAAAAATTGTCGTCCACAGATCGTCAGTCCCCTGGTGAAATCTTCGATCTTCAAAAACTCCGCACTGAAAAGTAACAGCATTGGCATAATTATAGACGGTGCATGTCAACAGATAACTTGCTTAGGTATAAGAATGCTAACGCGGTCTTTAAAAAATCGGTACTTGCTGCAAAAAGAGGCGCATTCGAAGCATTTACCTCTCGTTTATCTCCATCGTCCCCCACCAAAAAAGTATGGGCCGATATAAAGACTCTTACGGGCGTCCCACCTACTCCAATTAAATATTTACAACATGGAAATAAAGTGCTAAGTACCGAGGGCGATATCGCAGAGTCCTTTGCATGCACATGGTCCGACTATTCCGCTGACTCGAATTTCTCGCCTACATACATCAAAAAGAAAAATTCCTGTCTCTCCCAAATCCTATGTCCTCGCAAACTATCCACCACAGCAAAATTATTAGAGATGGACTTCACCTTACTCGAACTAAAAACAGCTCTTCAGTAAACCAAAGGCCGGACCCCTATCCTATGTTAAAAAACCTTCCCATTATGGCCAAGCGTAAACTAATAGAGATATACAACACTATGCTCGAAACCGGCACATATCCGCATATGTGGCGATTAGCGACTATTATCCCCATACTTAAGCCCAATAAACCTCCTCATAAATTAGATAGTTACCGCCCAATCTCTCTGCTTTCATGTCCATCAAAAACTATTGAGAAAATGATTGCTCGCCGTCTGATGTGGTTCATCGACAGACACAACCTACTTTCCCACAATCAAGTCGCTTTTAAGCAACAACAGAACACCACCGATGCGCTCCTGCGCATCCAACACTTCGACTCATGACTCAACGTACTTTCAAAGTCCGGGTCAACAACAACACATTGGCCACTTACAAATTACATAACGGCATACCCCAGGGCTCACCTCTTTTGGTAGTCCTATTCATTATTGCATTCGACGAAGTAAACTCCATATTGCGTAGATTTAAAACATAAACTCCTCACTATATGCCGATGACGCCATTATTTTTACTAAAGAAAAAAACACTAACACTGTTAACAACATCTTCAATAGACTTCTATCTGACTTAGAGGAGTGGGGCACCACATCCGGCGCCACGTCAGTCCACAAACACACGCATCCCTGATGTGAGACCCGTGTTGCGTCCCGCCTTGTTGACGTAGGGCTCCTGAAGCAGTGCGAACCGTTGGCCAGAGTCTCGCATGCGGATTCCGAGCTCGATAGTGGTAGCTCGGCTACGGCCACAATTTTCTTGTGTGAAAGTAAACATTAATGTCTAGATTGCAACCTCGACAGCACCGCACCGTATATCGGGTACGTCGCCGAGAACATAAAATGCCCAGAAGGGAGCCCCTTGAAATGGCAGTTGCGGCAGTTCAGATTTAACCGCGACTCCCCAGAGGCCACCAAAATGTGGCGCTCTCGGCGGGATGAAGCAGAACTCGAAGCCCTTGCAGGCGCTGTATGTGTGCAACAATTCTCTGTCGCTTTCATCAACTATGCATTTTTTAAAGTCGATCAGTTGTTCCGCTGCACCCACAAAATTTGTCGCATTATCGCAATAAATGCGCTGGGGTAGACCACGGCGTGCGATGAACCTTCGGATACATGTTAAAATGGCATTAGTTGTGAGATCTGTGACTAACTCAACGTGAATAGCCTTCGAGGTAAAACAAACGAGAATTAATGCTTCGCATCTTATATAATGTCATAAATGGTCCACAAAGAACGGGCATTCGCCGTGAAGACGATCATATGGGGGCTTCCCATGAGATGGTTTATCAAACGTGCGCAAAACATAAAAAAAGACGATGATCGATTGATGAGATATTAACTGATTGTATCTTGTGTTGACCCGTTGCATAGGAGTATTGCCTTCTCCTCAACTTCGATGAATGCCTTTGTTTGAATAGGTGGGAGCAAAGGTTCGCTTACAAAAGGCCATTCGACTTTCGGTTGTTTGAGGAAAGCAGGTCCAGTGAACCACATGTTGGTCTGAAGATCTTCCACGTTACAGCCCCGGGATACTATATCCGCAGGGTTTTTAGCCGTTGATACGTAGCGCTATTTGACATTACCCATGTTCTGCTGCAGCTCCGGTATCCTGTGTGACTCAAACGTTGTAGCACTGATGCGTGCTTGCTCATCCATTGCAAACAGTTCTTGCGTCAATCCAGACGTAGACCTTATCGATGCACGGATCAAGCTTATGTTGCCATTTTCGGAACGTTCTGTCGAGTAGTACATCTGCACACAACACAAGTTTTTGAATTGATTGAACCTTAATTGGTGCAACTCTTGATTTTGCCATGAGTAAGCTCACGGTTATTTGCTCGTTGATCTGTTCGCGTAGATATATGCAGCATCCGTATCCACGTTTGGAAGCATCGGCGAAACCGTGAACTTCGTAATTAGTTTATTTTCTTTTCTTCTCTTTTTTCTTTGAAATAATGATTAGCTTAACAATACTGGTTGTGTACTTTAAAGGTAAAGAATAAAAGGAATAATAGGAAAAATATAATATTTAAGGCTTGGCAGATGACGGTAGCCTAGTGCAATTAGCATATGGGGCAAAATCTGATTGTGAGAAAAAAAACAGCTGCACTATCTATTTTCATTTAAAATTTGGCTTCGGTATTGGTTGTACTCCATAAGAAAGTCAGCCAGTGATCGCTCCATAAAATGAAATATGTCTTCCAGTTCCTGGGTGTTGCAAAGCGGGGAAGTGCTTCACCCTGTCCTGTAGGGCAGGTAATTAAGTCTTAGAACTTCAGTTCTTGCCTTACATATGACAGCTGTTGTTTGCGTAGTATATTCGTCGTTGAAGTCGTTTTGTTCCCCAAGCTCATAATTTAGCTGCCTGTAAACTATTCTGCTATTACTGCTTCGTGCCTCAAAGTTGTCCATAATACTTGCATCGAGCTTTTGCAGTAATAATGTGTGATTCTGGCTCCACGTGCTGGGCTCCAAAAGTTCAATGTTGACATTAAACTGAGCTAGCCAATGATTCCCACTTCGAAAAGAACCACGATCTTTCAAGTTGTAGGTGCTCCACAATGATTTTAGGGAGACGATCCCTTGGCATTTGCATAACTTTGATTATGTAATGTAGATGTAGGCTCAGTGTGACGGGGTACATAGAAGATAAACCGAACTGTACGAAGAAAGACGGAAAACTTTTTTAATGAAGTAGCGGAGTATTTGGTTTACTTCATTCATCTCCATATATCCCCATACCTGTGCAGCAAAGAACATGATTGCCCTCGCTGTCGCCATAAACACTTTATATTTTAGGCTGTGTTTGATCTGTCCCAAGTGCTATTTAGCGCTGCCTTCGAGTCCTTTAGCTCCTGCTCGGCATGTTTTTTGAAGGACATGTTTGACGTCTATATCACCCCAAGGTATTTTAAGTCCTTAACCACGTCCAATTGTGTGCCATTTGAGCTCCAAAAATCCTCCATGGCTCAGCGTCCTCGGATGTCTTTAATTATCATTACCTTCGATTTGTCGCAATTTATTTGAAGGCTCCAGGTTAGGCAGTAATCTAGTAAGGCGTCGATAATTTCTTGCAGAGCGTCAGCACTATCCGCCTTTTTTTCTGAACAAGGTATTCGTTAGCTATCGATGTTAAAACAAAAATACTGTCCACAGTTGTGGACTGCTGCATGTCCATCCAGCAAGTTAGTCGTGTCAGCAAGATAGACGCAAATAGTTTCAAATTCCCATTAAGGAAGGAAATACCTTTGTAATTTGCTGTATTCCGCACATTTCCCTTTATGAATATTGGATAGAGTTACGCTTTCCGAAAGCTATCCGGTGATTTACCAGCCGGAAAAATAGTATTGAACGCCTGGGGTAACATTTTTATAATATTCTGCCGGGATTCTATCCACGCCTGGGGCTTTTTTGTTTTTGGAGCGAAGTATCGCCGCTTTAAGCTCAGAAGTTGAAATCGGCATGTCTAATTCAAGGACTCTTTGGTGAGGCAGCGCAAAGGCCTGCTTTGTGGGTGGGTTTTCAATAAAAAGAAGACTTGAAGTGGTTCGACAATATTTTTGGATCAATTTGGAGTGTGCACCTGAGTCCGTTTAAGCGTCTCACAAGAGTCCAAAAGGTTTTTGTATCGCGTATCTCGTTTACTTATAGTTTCAGGCTATTATAGTACACCAGTTCCTTGCGTCTGCAGAGATTCTTGTATGATACTTTTGCAGCGTGCTAGTTGCCCTTGTTCGCTTCTGTGGCATCTCTTTGATTAACGCTGCTTTAACTACTGCTCATTGTTGATAAATTTGAGTCGATCTTTACTACCATATTTTGTATGGCTAGCATGAGGTCTGCTATTTGGTTGTCTGCGAAAAGGTAGCTCTCTTCTGTCTGAATCCCGTTCATCTTGATCTGACTCACTGGTCTGCACGCAGGAGGTGTTCTATTCATATTATGTGACTCTGTTTAGAAATGTATGTCAGCAATAGCAAATGATTTGGCGTGCTCGTACGCTCTGATGCGTCAAGCGAACAATCACACTCACCCACAGTTCTTATCCCGAATATTGTTAAAAGTCCGGCAGTTTAAAAATCCTTATTTGGGTAATTATCGAAATTGTCTTATTTCGTTACTGTTGTTCTCTCTGACCATTTGGTATAGGTTGCTCAACCAAAATTACAATGTTTCTTATTTAACGAACTTGTGCATCCTGGAACATACAATTATCATGGACCAGCATTCGCTGCGCAAGATTAGGTAAGACCATGAAAATCCTTTAAAATTCAGATTACATTTAAAAAAGATTCAAATTAGATTTCAATTATAAGATTACATACTCAAATTTTAAACTCAAAAACAAGTAGGAATGCTTTAGTCGAGTATACCCGACTACAAAACTCCCTGTAACCAGGTCGAAAATTTCCGATCGCATCTTCGTACACTTAAGCATAGACACACACATACACAAAGGCGCACACACACAAGCGACAGCGCATTTTAAGTCGTGGCTGTGCTGCTTCTAATGCGAATTGCGAAGCTAGGGCGTATTTCTACATCGTGGACTGGGCCCAAGAACTCGACAAGAAGAACAAACGGCAGAAGTCAGGTTGAAAATACTTGGAACAGCGAAGGGTTGCCTCAAGGCTTGAACTGTACCCAGCGGCTAGTACTCGTAACATTAATTTCATTCATAAATCGTATACGAGTCCCCAGCGGCAGCTGGAGAAGTTTATCCGCGCAGGCGTACTTAAAACTGTTATCAGCCGGGGTAATAACTGTAAACAGGGGCTAAAAACTGGTCACATATTTGAATGGGCATGGCTCATAAGTCAACGGCAAAATCTGTTCTCAACTGGGGTACTTGTTGTGAACACGGTCTAAGAAGTGGGCACAGGTTGAATAGTGGGCATGGCACGTGAAACAACTCCTGAGCTAAAATTTACAGACATTAAAGCTTGGAATGGCGCGCCCCATAAGCTAGGTAGTGGGCGGAAGTGCGTGTAAGTAAAATGTAGTGACAATGTATACAAATATGTACATAAATATGTATGTATACTTTTACGCGGCGTAAAAGTATTACTTTGCACAAATTGGAAAATTATGCCTCATTCGGTGATGCAGTATGTAAAAGACATACAGACGGGAAAAAGGTGAATACATCCGATCAGTGGCGTAGATTCAAGGGATCAATCCCCCCATTTGATTCCACCATTTCATCCCTTTAATCCCCCCATTGAGTTTTTGAAAAAAGATTACGCCTATATAATTTTAAAATTTAAGTTTTCGCGTTGGAATCATAAGAGGTTGAATTTGAATTTGAATTTGAATTTCAAATTAAAAGGTAATAAGTATAAGATTTGCAGGAATTATTTCTATTTGCCTTGGTGAAAATGAGAGCCTTGGAAACAGACTCCAAAAATCGAATTAATGCCATGAAATTTGAATTTTTTATAGCTGAAGTATTTTAGGTGTAGACTATGTTTCTTTTTCTCCCCCCGATCCCCAGCACTGAGTCTTGTTTGTTGAATAACTTCCGTGTTTTTAATCTGATCGACTTGAAATTTTAACAGAGTGACAATAGTACTATACATGCTAAGTCCTATTTATATCTATATCTTTAGAATTGTTGGTGTAAAACATTCTTATCGAACTGCGGGTGAACGGGGGGAGATATCTGATATTGGAAACAAACTTGATCTACGTATTACCATACATAGGAACCTATATTCCAAATTTGGTGTCTCTAACTCTTAGTTGCTGAGATCGACGCGTGAAGGGGGTCCAAAAATTTTTGATGCAGATTTGTCCAGGGGTTCAACGTTAGTCTGTATGCCAAATTTGGTGTCTCTGGCTATTAAACTGTAGGAGATATACCCCTGTGAAATACGTGTTTTGAGGATACCATGTACCGACTTGCGGGGGAGGGGGTGGGGGCGTCAACAAAGTTTTGATGCAGATCTGTCAGGAATCTCAACATTACTGTGTATGCCACATTTGGTGACTATAGCTTCAAAAATGTCGATCTTGACACTTTATAAATTGACGATATACACCAACATGTGTACCAAGTTTGGTTGCTCTAGCTTCAAGGGTGTGGAAAAAAATTGCGTTCATACGGACAGGCGGACATTTGCATACCCAATATACTATTTTCCCTTCGGGTACATAGTATAAATATTCTGTGATTTTGGCACCTATATAAAGTTGGTCACGTGCGTAGAAAATTTTTTTTTACAAAAGTGATTTTTCTTATGTAAATACATATTTTTAAATTACTTAAATCTATGTGATAAATCCGTTACATTTTGTGGTTTTTTCACTTTAAATGTGTTTGACGGTGAAGATCGACTTGATGGAAATGCCACTTAATTTTGAAAAGTTTTTTGGTACTATATGACAATAAACACTTTGAATACCACTGTTGATTTAAAAGCATACTAATAAGCTTGTTTTATAATATACATATAAAAAGAGCAATAGAAACAACATTGATATTATGATGGAAAAAAGTGTCCCGTGCGACATGTTCCGTGCGAATGTGCTTAAAGTTTAATTAAAACAAGTAAAAATGCTTTAGTTGAATATTCCCGACTACAAAACTTCCTGTACCCAGGTCGAAAATTTCCGATCGCATCTTCGTACACTTACACATACACACACACAAGTGACAGCAAAGCGACAGCGCAAGCGGGGTATTTTAAGTGGTGACTGTGCTGCTTCTTCCCCGCCCCACGCTGCACTACTGAATCTTGTTTGTGGAATAACTTTCGTGCATTCGATCGACTTGAAATTAAACAGTAGATTACGAGTTACTTAGGTATTGTACACGCCAAATCTCAAAGCTATATCTTCAAAAGTGTGGCTGTAAAACGTTTTTATCGAATTGCGGGGGTACGGGGGTAGATATCTAAGATCAGAAACAAACTTGATCTGCGTATGGTATACAGGAACCTACATTCCAAATTTGGTTTCTCTAGCTCTTATAGTTGCTGAGATCGACGCGTTCATCCGGACAGACGGACGGATGGACAGACGGACAGACAGACGGACATGGACATGACATCAAGTCGATCGGATAATAAACACGGAAGTTATTCAACGAACAAGATTCAATACTGGAGCGAGGGGTGGAAGAAGAAGCACAGCCACGACTTAAAATGCCTTGCGTACGCTGTGGCTCGCGTGTGTGCGGCTTTGTGTATGTGTGCGTGCTTGTGTAAGAGACGAACATATGATTGGAAGTTTTAGACCTGGGTACAGGGAGTTTCGTAGTCGGGTATACTCGACTAGAGCATTCTTACTTGTTTTCTGTGTAAACATACAATGTTTCAAATTAATTGTAGAGATAATTTTATCATATCACAGCAGAAAATTCAATTTAAAATTTCGGTTTCGACTTTGTTTAAATTGTGTTTTAAAACACAACATCATCCCTTTGGGATTGTGATTCTTTTCGTTGGACGTGCAAATATTGTCCGCTGTAAGTGGAAGTAATTTAATCTGCAACTTAATTTAATACGTACCATGACCAATTACTTTTATTAACTTGTCGTCCTTTGTGCGTGTTTTATACTTTAATTAAAATTTAAGTTAAGCCGAAGCCCACTTGAATTTTGCAGTATGAATTTTGATATGCCATGGTTACGAACTCGCAGGACCCTTCTTTTAAATTTCATTAATATTTAAATTTTTTATTGCACGAAAAACTTTTTGTTCTCAAGAAATTTGAAGAAAAAATTTGTAGTTGAAGATTCAACATAACTTGGACAAATGGGTCTTTGAATGCCAAATTTTACTTACCTGCTTCTACGACCATCACCCTCTATTTTATCTAATTATTCTATCTTTCTTTTTAAGTCTAAGTCTTTAAGTACCATGATTGACTAAAATATACCGTTATATACTAGTGAAGAACTTCATTCAAGATATAAGTTGCTAGGGACTTTTGTAACTTTAATGTGCGAGCTTTGGAGGGTTGAGATAAATGTTTAAGTGAAAACCCATTATCTTTATACCCTAGCAGAGGGTATTATAATTTTGTCTCGAAATGTGTAATGGTCAGAAGGAGACGTTTCCGACCCAACAAAGTATATATATTCTGAATCAGCATGAATAGCCGAGTCGATATAGCGATGTCCGTCTGTCCGTCTGTTCCTATACGAACTAGTCTCTCAGTTTTAAGGCTATCGTAATGAAACTTGTCACAGACCCTTCTTTTTGCTGCAGGCAGTACATATGTCGGAACCGGCCGAATCGGACTACTATAACATATAGCTACCATAGGAGTGATAGTTCGACAATTATGTTTTTGTATGAAAAACTTTTTTGTTTATTAGGGTATCCTTACCAAACTTTTCGAAACAGAGTCTATAGAAAGTTTATACAGTCTGATTGAATTTGGTCAAAATCGGACCACTATATCCCTATATCAAACTTTTTGTTTATACAAATATTTTATCCAAACTAAGTGAGAGTTTTATTATACTTCAAATATTTTCCAATAATTTTATCAAAATAAAGAGATTTGTATAAAAATTTAATCCTCCTAGGTATTGCACTTATTCCTTGGTGGCAGTCTCCAGGACAGAGTTGTTACACGACCGCTCTTTGTGGCTTGTCAATAATTTAAAAAACTCGTTTAATCTTCAAGTCACGCGCATAAAACTAATAATTGTATACCCAGTATAAAAAGAAAAGTCTCAATTTTGTATGCCAATTTTAGCCATTGACAATTTAAATTTTATACGATTTAATATTATTTCGAATATACGCAGTACATGTACTATGGTTGTGTATTAAACGAATTGTATGCTTGTGTACATCCCTCCTCCTTGAAAATTGAAAAATAATGATTTAGTATTTGCAGAAACATATCAGCTTCAGTATCATACATTAGGGATACTGCTAAACGTTATATACGCTCCTGCAGCCGACACAGCGTATTTAGGGTTGGGTATAAAAAGGCAGGGCATACAAGCCGCAACAGCAAATGTCAGATCCTGCCAGCCTCCCACCAGACGCTGCCATGTTAAAAGCTGAACAGTCAAGTTTATGCATTAAATCGACATCGAGGTCGCATATAAGTGAATCGTGGGCGGCGGTCAACAACACCCGGGAAATAGCAGACAGCAAGGATATGGATACTGTTAGTAAATGGACTCGTACTTGTAGATAGCTGTTGTTGTTTAAACGCTGTAAAGATGTCGCATAGGAAAAGGCTGCACTCTCTGGATGCGATTACTGCATGGGGCTGCTCAGTTGTCCGCACGTGACTGTGGAGGTGCTGGCTGTCGCTGCATAAACGAATCGATTGTAGTCACTGGCAGTGATTTTGTGTTAACTGTTATCACAGCACTATGGGCAAAAGTCGATTTTTTTGGCATTACAATTTTAAAGCTAGAGTTATAAATTTGGTATGTATATTAGTAATAATTTAGTAGAATTACTAATTACTAAAATTACAACTATGGAAACAAATTCAATATCTCATAAACTTTTAGAGCTAAAGACACAAAATTTAAAATGTGGGTTCGTCTTTAGCAGGCGCAGGTAAAGTATATTTCGGATCTCAGATATGACCCCCGCTCCCCTGCAATTTGAATAAAACCAATTGCAGCAACAATTTTTAAGATATATCTTTGGGACTCAAAATTTCAGGTCAATCGAATAATAAACACGGAAGTTATTAAACAAACAAGATTCAGTACAGCAGCGCTACCGCCACTTAAAATGCGTTACGTGCGCTGCACAGAACTACCGCATGTGTGTTTACATATTTGTGTATGTGTAAATGTACGAAGATGTGTTTGAAAGTTTAAGTCGTGGGTACAGGCAGTGTTGTAGTCGGGTAGTAGTAGAGTAGTGGGTAGTGTAGTCATCTAGATCATTCCTATTTTTGTTTTTTGTTTAATTTTTCTCGTTCAAAAAATTCAATTGCTTTACTTCTATAAAAACATAAATCTTCGTTTGAACTATACTTAATATTTTTAAATATATATGATTTTACGGCGTCTGCCTGGCGATTGTTGCTGGGCCAAACTTCAAGCAGTACCGCGTACCCGACTGCATCATGTGTCTTTTCCCGAAAAGGGGCAAAAACGGGCAAAAGTTATTGGTGATACCTGATTCAATACTGGTTAGTGAATATATGTTAACTTACAGATAGCCTCGGTCTTTGAAGACTCAAAAGTAATATTCCACAGAACACACATACATTTGTTCACTTTTATCTAAAATATCGCATCAACAACACATTGAACAATTGGACAAAAAACATAAGTACTGAATATTGTATATTAAAAATATATTTTAGATACCTTGATTAATTTTTCCATATTTGTGCATAATCATATCAACAAGCAATTGCACAAGACGGCAAAACGGCGCCACCCGAATGACCTATGGACTCATGGCCGGTGTCCTGAAGGTCGTCTTTTGTAAAACCCATTATATATATATAATTTAAAGCTCACACACAAATACACCAATATTGTTTTCCCCAACCCACGTCCCCTGTCAAATTTACACCCTTACACGAACATTTTAAATTTATTAGGTTAAATGATCAATGTGACAAGAAATAAAATGCATATCAAAACAAGTAAGACTGCTATAGCCGAGTATACCCTATAGACTACAAAACTCCCTGTATCCAAGTCCAAAATTTCCGATCGGATCTGCGTGCACTTACACATACACGCACACACACATACACAAAGCCGTACATACACAAGCGACAGCAAGGCGACAGAGCAAGCAAGGCATTTTATGTCGTGGCTGTGCTTCTTCTTCGCCCCCCCCCCCCCCCTCCACCATCGCTAGAGTACTGAATCTTCTTTGTGGAATAACTTCCGTGTTTATTATCCGATCGACTTGAAATTTAGAAAGTAGATGCAGAGTGACTAAAGTAGTGTACATGCCAAATCCCAAAGCTATATCTTTCAAAGTGTGGCTGTAAAACGTTTTGATCGAATTGCGGGGGAAAGGGGGAGATATCTGAGATCAGAAATAAACTTGATCTGCGTCTGCTATACACGAACCTACATTCCAAATTTGGTGTCTCTAGCTCTTATAGTTGCTGAGATCATTGCGTTCATACATACGGACGGACAGACGGACAGACAGACGGACATGTCCAAATCGAAATCTCTTTTGATACTGATCAAGAATATAAATACTTTATAGGGTCGGAGATGTCTCCTTCTGCCTGTTACCTACTTTTGCACAAATCCAATACCCCTTTTTTACCCATTTTATGGGTACAGGGAGTAAAAATATTAGTGCATATGTTACACATACATAGTTACATACATAGCATAGCTTACACATAAAATTTCACCTACGTTGAAAGTCGTAAGACATTTCGTGCGCTTTTTCAATGAACAAAGAAACTCTGAATCAGCTGCTTTGATCGTCTGTCACACAACAAGGGAAGTCCGCAAAATTTTTTAAAAATTTGCTTTATCTAATCTTGATTATTAAGATTCCAAGCCCCAAAAAATAAGTCGAATTCTGAACAATAAAATTTTTCTATTAATGCCAAAAAAATTGCCCATAGTGCACAGGTAGCAACAAGAAGCAAGTAGCAATCCACATATGTTACGCGCTGTCTATAAGTTGTTTTATATGAAAGTTAAATTTTTTCCCTCCGTGCGCTTAAAGCTCGACTCCTGATGTCTAATTTTTAAATTCGTGACTTTTTTAGCCGGTTGTGGTGAGGCAGCATTGCGTCAATCGAATCTATTAAGAGCAAACTTTGCCAATTAACTTAGCCATAAAGCGTACATAAAATTAACTTTGCCGCTTGACAATAAAGGTTGATCATACGCCCAAGCCAATATGCTTCTCAGTATTTCACAGCAAAACTGTGACTGACCCTGTTAATGATAATAACAAAATGGGACAAAGACAATCAGGAATAATGAGGAGATGATTCCAAAGCCACAGATGAAGCTGATGGATGCTAGGGATGCTGGTGGTCATGACGCAGCTGTTGCTCTTGTGTTTAACTGAACCAAACATATCTGAACGGACTGCCGCCGGACATTGGCTTTTGTCTATGTATGTAAATGAGTTGGCGTCTTGAAGACGGCCAAACTATAAGTAGAAGCCAAAATAATCTAAAAGTTGTGTTTCATTTATTGACAATTCGTTTCAAAGTAATTGCCAGTGGCAACCATCAAAAGGATACGCACCCCGGCCGACAGCAATGTCACCAAATTGAGGAGCAGATGATAAACATAGAACAAGTAATTGAGAATCGGCACAAATTACAGAACAAATATAACACTAAATTGAACACCTAATAAGCAAATAAATTGAATATCATTTAGCAAACTTATCTGCTATATGTATATAAACGAACATTTATGCTTAACATAATACAAATGGGCATTTCCATAGAAAGGTCTACCCAACTACGAAACTCCCTGTACACAGGTCGAAAATTTCTGATCGCTTTTTCGTACATTTATGCATAGACACACACATACACAACGACGCACACACACAAGCGACAGCAAGGTGACAGCGCAACGAGGCATTTTAAGTCGTGGCTGTGCTGTTTCTTACCCCGCTGCAGTAATCAATCTTGTTTGTTAAATAACTTCCGTGTTTATTATCCGATCGACTTGAAATTTGGACAGTATATTAAGAGTGTCTTAAGTATTGAACATGCCGAATCCCAAAGCTATATCTTCAAAATTGTGGCTGTAAAACGTTTTTCCGAATTGCGGGGGAACGGGGGGAGTTATCTGAGATCGGAAACAATCTTGACCTGCCCCCGCTATACACAAACCTACATTCCAAATTTGGTGTCTCTAGCTCTTATAGTTTCTGAGATCGACGCGTTCATCCGGACACACAGACGGATAGACAGACATACATGGCCAAATCGAAACCTCTTTTGATACTGATCAAGAATACATATATATACTTTATAGGGTCGGAGATGTCTCCTTCCACCTGTTACATACTTTTGCACAAATTCAATACCCCCTTTTTATCCATTTTATGGGTACAGGGAGTAAATATACAAGTTAACAACAAGTAAATTCACACAGCCCAATAAAAAGCATTACAACACTTCATACGAAGTGCAACAAAATGCTGAATTGGTGTCTGTGCCATTTCCTGCACGCGCCTTCCGGCAACCGCCAAAGATTCCAAGAAGAATTGCCCATTGGGTCAACAACATCAACAAAGACGACGCTGCCAACGCCGCTGCCGCTAAGCCACAGCTTACTAGGGCTAGTATTGATTTAAGTTCATTTAGTTGCAAATTAACATCGAATAAAGAAGGACTTAGTTCCAAAATTATATTTTTTCCATTTTTAATTAAATTGGAATTTAACTTACATACAGAGGTGGTCTAAAGTATTTACACAACGTGCATTATTTCGCCTTTTCAACTTTGAAAGCTTTTTGTTGTTGTTATAGGAAGTCAGATGCAAAAATAACGTTTATTAGCGCATTCCTCGATCTATGCAGAAGCAAATGAAAGAAGAATTGGAAATGATAACTGTTCATAGACTAAAATTAGATGCGTGTGAACTGATGCTCATCAGACTTTAAAAGTATTTACACACATTTTCTTTACGTCAAAATTATTTACATAATGCAAATTCGAGATTAGTTTTTGCATTGAGTATGTGACGTTCTAGTTGATGTTGATCTCTTAATTGGAAGGTAAACTAACTGTTAACAGTTAAGTTAATAGATAAATTGAAGCAATTAATTAATAAAATGGCAAAACAAAGGAAATATCTGTTGAGCATCGAGGCGAGATTGTAACTAAATTTAAAACTGGTACTTCAGCATCTTTGTTAAGTTGTTGGCTGAGTTGTACACATAAAGCGAAAGACTGTGTACAACTTAGTTAAAAAGAAGAACACACTCAGAAATTTAAAAAATATAAAAGGAACTAGCCGAAAACCTGTGTTGGACCCAAAAGAATACAGATTGAAGGATGTTGACGTTCGTAAAGTAGTTGACATTTCCCCAACAAACAAGGAAAAACGACTCGCATTTGCCTTGGAGTACATAGAGAATCCTTTCGAGTTCTGGTTTGATGTGTTATGGACAGATGAAGTGCATTTCAGTTTTAGGGATCCTTTGGCAAGCAATTTAAGTATCTCCCAAAACAACTAAACGGTAAAGCAGTCAACAGGTTTGGTGGTGGCATGGTGATGTTCTGGGGCTGTTTGAGCTATTATGGATTAGGAGACTTGGTACCGATAGAGGTTACACTACATCAAACTGGATACCTCCATATCTTAAATGATCACGCATTTACCTCGGCAAATAGACTATTCTCTACGTATGACTGGATCCTACAACAGGACAATGCTCCATGCCACAAGGGTCGAGCACCAACCAAGTTCTTGAAAGACCTAAATCAGTCCGTACTTTCCTGGCCCTGCTCTAAACATTATGGAAAATGTATGGGCTTACGTTAAAAGTCTGAGGACCGTTGGCAGAGATCGACGGCGAGACGAAACTATAACCGAAATTAAGGAAATTTGCTCCAAATTAACTCTTCATTTTTCGCGCCACTTAGTCCTGTCCATACCAGCACGACTACAAGCAGTCATTGATGCCAAAGGCGGAGTAACTAGATATTAGTTGATTTTCTGCTAGGGAATATAGCTTCGGCACTCCGAAGATAGCCGTTCTTTCTTGTTTTTTATTTTATTTTGTTTTTCTAAAATTGTTCAAATGTTATTATTATTATTTTCAGACTAGTTATTATCAAATAAATTACATTGGCTAATCATAATTAAATCAAATCAAATCAAATTTATCTTCTTCGGTGGCAGCTCACGGCTGACCGAAAGTATGTGAGATGTACAGTAGCGTACAAAATGTTTGCAACCATTGAGTATTGGTCCGCATTAAAAAGTTATTAGCAAAGAAAATGAATCCAAATTTTTGGTGTTTATTCTGTCAATATTCTAACAATTTTATATACAAAACAAAACATAATCATGTAATTCTGCACGTAAAATAGAAAACCAAAACAACTCGTATGTACTCAATTTTACTCATTTCGAAATTTTGAGCAAAAGCTTAACAACTGATACTGCTGAAAGCTTTATTCAAGGATTTACCGTTAGTTTTTAAGAAGCTTTTGTTGTGAATTGTTAATATGAAAGCTTTGAGCCAATAGCGATCGGATTACGTAAAATACTCACGTGTTTTCTTTTTGCTCTAATCGTTCTTTTCAATTAAAACTAAATTTATGAGGAAATTGAAAAACATTAAAGAACGACTCGTATCAACGCTAAAGAGTTAAATGTCAGCCAATCGGAAGTTATACGTGTGCAAAAAAGGCGTAATGTTGTGTTCAAAAATCAGACGATGGGTGGAAGCCGAATTTTAACTAATGCGGATGCAAGGCTTATGATGCAAAGAATGAAAAAGGAGAAAAATTTGACTCCCAAGGAGTCTATGCCGCAGCCATAGACAAGCCAGTTAGCCAGTGGACTGCATGTCGAGCACTTAAGCGCATTGCGTACATCTCAGAATTAAACAAGTAAGACTGCTATAGTCGAGTATACCCGACTACAAAACTCCCTGTACCCAAGTCCAAAATTTCCGATCGGATCTGCGTGCATTTACACATACACACACACATACACAAAGCCGTACATACACAAGCGACAGCAAGGCGGCGACAGAGCAAGCAAGGCATTTTAAGTCGTGGCTGTGCTTCTTCTTCCAATACCCCCTTTTTACCCATTTTATGGGTACAGGGAGTAAAAAGAAGAAACCGGCATTGCCACCAAAGAAGATCAAAGATCGATAAAAATTTGCCAAGGCTCACAAAAACTGGACTGTGGATGAATGGACAAAAGGTTTATGGTCGGATGAATCCAAATTTAATCGATACCAGTCGGAGGGGAAACAATATTGTTTGAGAAAGCCCATGTCCAGGAAACAGTGAAACACGGGGGAGGACATGTCATGGTCCTGGTCCATTAAAAAGAAGTGATGGAATAATGAAAAAAGAGGACTATTTCGAAATTTTGCAAACCCATATTTGCGATTTTGTTGACAAATGCGCTTATAGGGAAAATGAGATCACATTCCAATTAAACAATTTTTTAGATTGATGTAGTGGCCTGCACAGAGTCCTGATCTCAATCCAATCGAAAATTTGTGGTCGATTGTGAAAAGACCATTGGGACTCCACGAATCGGTTCCAGCAATCCAGCAGGATTTGTGGCAGCGAATCCAGCAAAGGTGGAAAACTATTTCAAGGGAAATCATAGAAAAGTTAGTCGAAAGTATGCCAAATCGAATTAATAGCGTCATTAAAAACAAGTAAGAATGCTATAGTTGAGTATACCCAACTACAAAACTCCCTGTACCCAGGTCAAAAATTTCCGATCGCATCTTCGTTAACTCCAAATACAGCGCGATAAAAATCACAAATCGAAACGTTTCCCTGAAGACACCTTGTTGACAGACCAAACAAATGAGGCGAAACAAACTGGCAGGACCCAAGGTGTGGAGTATGATCGACTATGGCATACTCTGTACAAACTTCACGAATTATATTTTAGAACAGGGGTGCCCAAACGCTGCTTATGGAAGAGCAAACTTCAATACATATGCAAGAAAACACTAACACATCTAAGGCAAACAATTTTTTTCATTTTATTGTGTGCACCGAAAAAAGAGTAGATACAATTTCTATTATTTGAATGCAAATAATGCATTTAAAATGGCTTGCAGAAAAATATCGTGTCTAGCATTCAATCAAATATAATTTTTTAAAGTGCAGGCCTCAACGAAGAGCAACAACAAAATTACACCGAAATTCAGTAGCGCAACAACAAAGTAATGAAGTGTTGTTGCTTTGCTCATGAGCCCAGCCATCGAAAAGAGATAAGAAAGGGAACACGCAATATTGTTTTTGTATTATGCATTGGCTTATGACTAGAGCCGTGCATGTATACGCGCATTGCTGCCTATGCCTAAGAGCAATTACAACAAGTAAGAATGCTATAGTTGAGTATACCCAACTACAAAACTCCCTGCACCCAGGTCAAAAATTTCCGATCGCATCTTCGTTAACTTACACATACACACACACATACACAAACACACATACATACACAGCAAAAGCGACAGCGCAATCGAAGTATTTTAGGTGGCTCTGCTTCTTCTTCCCCCCGCGCTGCAGTACTGAAACTTCTTTATTGAATAACTTCCGTGTTTATTATCCGATGAACTTGAAATTTGGACAGAAGATTAAGACTGACTAAAGTATTATACATCCAAAATTCCAACGCTATATCTTGAAAATTGTTACTGTTAAACGTTTTTATTGAATAGCGGGGAAATGGGGGGAATGTCTCGGATCCAAAATAAACTTGACCTGCGCCTGCTATACACGAACCTACATTCCAAATTTGGTGTCTCTAACTCCTATGGTTGCTGAGATCCTTGCGTTCATACATACGGATGGACAGACGGACGGACGGACAGACGGACAGACAGACGGACATGGCCAAATCGAAATCTCTTTTGATGCTGATCAAGAATATATATACTTTATAGGGTCGGAGATGTCTCCTTCTCCCTGTTACATACTTTTGCACAAATCCAATACCCCCTTTTACCCATTTTATGGGTACAGTACAAAAATTTCATTGGATTCTGATAAGCATTGTTCAAAACTTTCAAAATGAGCAAAATTGAGTACATACGAGTTGTTTGGCTTTCTATTTTACGTGAAGAATTACATGATTATGTTTTGTTTTGTATATAAATTTGTTGGGATATATTGAGAGAATAAACACCAAAAATTTGGATTCATTTTCTTTGCTAATAACTTTTTAAGGCGGACCAAAGCTCAATGGTTGCAAACATGTACTCATTTGTGCACGCCACTGTACATCTCACATACTTTCGGTCTGCCGTGAGCTGCCACCGAAGTTTCCAATTATTAAAAAAATGGATGAACTGTGGATCGAATATGAAAAAAGCCGTTTATCAAGCACCCAATCCACACGGCCACCACATCATGAATTCTATCGCCGGCAAAATCAAGCTATCCGCATATAACAGGGGCATGTGTTGCCCGCTTTCATTTCTGAATTGTGAATTCATATTGCCATGCGCTGTTGCATTTTTTTATTACTCACGCATACTAAGAAGCAAGCGCTTGTGCGTACTGGACCCACACATAGAAACGAAATGAGAGCGCAAGCGATATATCCGTGTAAGAAATGGGAGAATGTGCTTCCACGTTGTATGCCTTCGCAGTAATTAATTTTGCCTCCGATATTTGAAGTACAACGATGTTTCTACAAACTAAACTAGCAATATCTGCGTGAGAAATAAATTCGTTCACTTCGCACTATATTGGGAGGCTAAGTTCGCGCATATCATGAAACATTTCTGCATGCTTCATTGATATAAAATCTAAATTTTGAAGGATTATATAATAATTTTGGCTAATTTTAATATTTAGTATGCCCTCCCTTAGCATTAACTACATGCTGGAGCCGTTTTTTTATGGAATGAACCAATTGTGGTAGGTTATACTCAAGGGGGATATTTTGCCACTCTTCCAGAATAAAAGCTTTGAGTTTATTTCGGGGTTTGGGCTCCCTTTTTCCCACTTTTTTTTTCCGACCCACAAATTTTAAATAGGGTTAAGATCCGGACTCTGGGGTGGTGTATCAATGACCTTGCTGCAGTTATAAAGGAGCCAAGTCCGCACATTTAGCTCTTTATGGTTGGGATCATTGTCCTGATAAAATTTGAATTTTGGCCTATTGTCCGTCATGAGACCAAATTTTGCAGCACTGCTCTTCAAATGTGTTTTTAAAATTGGGAGACACTGCTGGGCATTCATTGTGTTTTCTATAAAAGCCAGTTCTCCGACTCCTTGGCTAGAGATGCAAAATATGACGCCATCCCAATATTCCACCGGCTGACTGATCATGTGAACAGCAAATGTGAAGGGCTTTTCCACATTGACCGATGAAAGCAGCGGTTTCTTTCGTACTGTTTCATGTGACACCGCCAAGTCATATTCTTCTTCAAGCTCCTTGGCAAGAGCTCTGACCGAAATTTGCGGATTTTGGTTGACCTTTCGCATGATTAGGCGTCTGCCCGTTGGCCAATCTTCCTTTTACGGCCACTTCCACTTTTTGGTTCAAGAGAACCTTCGTTTTCCGCGCGTCTTATAACATTGTAAATTATTTTCCTTGACACGGAAAACATTTCTACCAAGTCCGCAACAGATTTGCCCAACTGGTGATTATAGTAAATTAACTGGACTACGTCAAAACTTAAACTTTTGCCAGGCATTTTAAAAATTGAAGTAAATTACTTTTTAGATGCGCACTGAGCAAAATTTAACAACCAAATTAAAAGCAATGTAAAAATAGTGCAGCATTAAGCAACGCAAAGAGCACAGTTAACGGTAAATCACCGTTTTTTCTAAGAATTAGAACAAAAGAGAACTCGAAAACAAAATGTGTAAAGAGTTTCTTGACAGTGTCAAAAATGAGTAATCATAGATTTTGTTGTTTTATATGGCACACATTAATAGTTTTGTTACTTTGTTTTTACAAATTTATTAAATATGTACTTACCATTAAATTGTTATGCATTTAAAAAATTGAATTAATTTCAATATACGTATGTAAGTCTATTATTTTCTTATCTAAAGTCAAAAAATGAAATTTATTTTCAGTGTGTAAAGTGTTTCTTGACAAACTGTATGTATGTACATATACATATGTATTTGTATTTGTGATTCCACAGTATGGCAAAAATCAGAATGCACTTGAACGCAAGACAGGCAAAGGAAAAATACATAAAATGGCTGATTACAACATCAACGATTTGACACTTTATAAATTGACGATATATGTACACCAACATGTGTACCAAGTTTGGTTGCTCTAGCTTAAAGATAAAGGCAAAAAAAATTGCGTTTATACGGACAGACGGACATTTCGCAAACCCATAAGCCCAGGCTTTGCCGGTTGGCAAGGCGCGCACAGACTCAGTCAATTAGAGAGCGTCCAAGAAAACCAATCAGAAAGTAGAATTTCTCAGTTAAAAAGTCGCACTAATCATAAAAATGTTGTATTCCTAAATTTGTTAAACTCTCACGCGGGTATATTATAATAATAAACACCATCTATATACATGGTCAAGTGCGGTCGTATTTTCTCGTGCTCCGGAAAAAAATTTGTTTTAAAATTAAAAAACTTAAAAAAAGTCCACTTTCCAGTGGCTCAAAGCAGCCATTACCAGTGCGAGTGGTCCGCTTAGTTCGAAAACTGTATAAATTACCACAACCGCGTGTGAAATAAGTCGAAAGCCTTCAGCGCATATGCGCTGCACGCTTTTGCTCTGTCACTACGGTATAGTGTTCAAAACACCGTTAGTCGTTCGATAGCTCGATAGTATAGTTTCTACGTGCGACAATACCGGCGAGTGAAAATTAATCGCATAGAACAATTCCATCTCCTTCGGGCGATAATAGTATCGATTCTACAAGATACTACGCGTTACCATCAAGTAAATCGCTTATAGAGATTCCATTTGGTGCGAACAACATTTACTAAAAATTTTCAACGCGGCAGGTCCCCTACGCTTCGTATTTGCTCGGGGGGACCTGTCGCAGTGCTGCTCTCGCTCTCACGACCCGAAGCGGCAGCACGATTGAGAGACAGTAGGTTACGCCATGCGCATGTCCGTTAGTCGCCGTTATTCGGCGACCAAACCTGTGACGTCACAAGTCATGGAATACAGCGCGCGCTTTTGAATTTGTTCCAAAATCACTGACTTTTTTTACTGTATCGGACCGTGAGGCTGTAATTCCAGTCCGATTTTGAAAATATTGCCAGCATATTGTAGGGAACTTCATACCGCGTCGATTGATAGGTCTTGGTGCTCTGTAGGTGCCATAGATTTTAAATAATAAGTAATTGAAGTTAGAAAATGTTGCCAGGCCGAATGTTTGCATTCAAACTAATCGCTCAATTTTAAGGCTATGATTATGAAACTTGGCACAAGTCTTTATTTTCGATGCTACCAGTACATATATGAAAACCAGGCGGATCGAATCTCTATATCATATAGCTCCCATACGAATAGTAGGTTGAACACTATGTTCTTGTATGAAAAACTTTTTGGTTTGTGAAGGTACCCTAACCAAACTCACTAAATTTAAGTTAAATCATGTTTTACTTATGCTCACCAAATTTCATTGAAATCGGACATATATATCTTATACCTGCCCTAGGAGCGACCGGAGTTGTTGTATGCAAACGCTGCAAAATGTGCTGAAATGCCTGAAGAACGAAATAAAACTACAATAAATGAATTAAATACTACCCGTTTGACTTGTTAAATAGCATTGCCATCAAAAGTGGTAAATTTGCATACATTTTTCATACAACAAGTCAAGTTGCAACCGATTGCTCCCACGGCAGGTACAAGATACATTAGATCGCTCCTAGGGCAAGTATAAGATATATATGTCCGATTTCAATGAAATTTAGTGAGCATATGTAAAACATGATTAAACTTTAATTTTGTGAGTTTGGTTTCGCTATCTACAAAAACAAATAAGTTTTTCATACAAGACCATAGTTGTCAACCTATTATTCGTATGGGAGCTATATGATATAGTGATTCGATCCGGCTGGTTTTCATATATGTACTGGTTGCATTGAAAATAAAGACTTCTGCCAAGTTTCATAATCATAGCTTTAAAATTGAGCGATTAGTTTGAATGCAAACATTCGGCCTGGCAACATTTTCTAACTTCAATTACTTATTATTTAAAATCTATGGCACCTACCGAGCACCAAGACCTATCAATCGACGCGGTATGAAGTTCCCTACAATATGCTGGCAATATTTTCAAAATCGGACTGGAATTACAGCCCCACGGTCCGATACAGTAAAAAAAGTCGGTGATTTTGGAACAAATTCAAAAGCGCGCGCTGAATTTCATGACTTTTGACGTCACAGGTTTGGTCGCCGAATAACGGCGACTAACGGACATGCGCATGGCGTAACCTACTGTCTCTCAATCGTGGGTAAAGAGCGTGAGTAAAAGGGCCGTTAGGCGGCAGTGCAGCAGGGCACGCGTAGTTTTAGAAAACTAACAGTAAGAAGCTGGAATAAAGATAATCCAAAATAACTAAACGATTGTCTTTATCTCTGCATAGAACGTCTAATAACTAATTCTAACTGTAGAGCGAGGTATATCCCGCCGCCCGTGTGAGCAATCCCGGCATTTATAAAACACACTAATACTAACCGTAGAGCGAGGTATATCCCGCCGCCCGTGTGAGCAATCCCGGCATTTATAAGTAAAAAGCTAATACTAACTGTAGAGCGAGGTATATCCCGCCGCCCGGCATTTGTAGAAAATAATACTAACGTATAGCGAGGTATATCCCGCCGTCCGTGTGAGCAATCCCGGCATTGATAACACTAACCATTGTACAAAGCGAGGGTTATCCTGCTGCCCGTGTGAGTAATCCCGGGCCTTCGTAGAGTAGTCGTTCGTAGATCTATTGACCAGTAGAGCACCAGCGGTAGAATCCTGGTCAGCTCCTGGTCACATATCCCGTGCAGAGTTGTACGAGGCCGTAGTATTAGCACATATATTCCCTCTAGAACGTTTCCCTTCCCTACGCCCAGCGTCCCAGCATATCTTTTTTCTTGTAAGTGCTGGACTCATACAGACTGAGATCTGTACCCCGGCTGGAAAACTCCCTTACACTATCATGGCTAATATTAACCAAAATATCCCCACAACGAATACGACCCCTCATTATCCTGGACTATCCGATAGTTCCGATATTTCAGACATGGAAACTTCTAACTCTACAAGCGCTCAAAGTAGTAATACTACATTCCTAGGAACAACATCAATGATGACAACAACATCAATAGATACACAGGCGCCTATCCGGAAAAATAAATTCCAGACGACCAAAAGGAAAAAAGTCCATAAGCCTTTAAAAAAGAACGCTAAGGTCATAAAAGATAATCTTATTGGCCAAAAATTCCTTGAGGAATTTCTGACCACAGACGACATCCCCTCAACATATAATCAAGCGTTAATGAACAATCGATTCTATGAACTCGGTCAAATTGACGATAAACCTGAATCCATACAAATTGACACTGACGTTCAGCAACCGGATGATGATTCTTCAACAAATAATATCGCTTTAGTAAATGGCGCTAACGCCAGAAACAGCTTCGGCCCTAAACCACCGCCAATTATTCTTCTTGATGTGGACGATATTGATGAACTTTGGAAGTCATTAGATTCCATCATTGAACCAAAGTTGTACACGACTAAGATCACGGTAGGAGGCAATCTGCGCATCATGTGTGTAGACTCTGCTTCCTTCAGATCAGTCGTCTAACATCTAACAGTGAACGAAGTTAGATTTCACCATTATCAACTCAATGAAGATAAGCCCTTTCGCGTGGTTGCGGTAAACCTGCATCGGTCAACCCCAAAAGGAACAATAATTAGCTCTCTAGCCGACCTTGGGCATGAGGTTATCAATTTATATACTCCAAAAGAACGGTCAGATAACAACTCTAAATCAAATGTCACATTTATTGATATTAAAAAGAAGCCAAATAACCGCGACATCTTAAAAATTACCTCCTTATGTAGGCAAACTATTTTCTTTGAAAAAAACCAAAAAACACAAAAAGTATTGTTCAATGACACAGATGCCAGGAATACGGGCATACCAAACGTTACTGCAATAAATCGCCAGTCTGCATGAAATGCAGTAACGAACATCTTACAGTCAACTGTCCTCACAAGCAGGACCAGGAGTTTACACCAAAGTGCACCCACTGCGAAGAAGGACACCCTGCCAACTACAAAGGTTGCAAGATTTATCAGCAACTTCTAAAACGCAAACCACCTGTCACACGATCTTCTAAAATTACCGCATCAAATAGTCCAACGTCGAACAACGGAGCTCGTCTGGGCGCTAATATAAATCGAGCTCCACTCGTACGCACGACTCTACCCCAACAACAAAAGGGTATATCATACGCTGAAGCTGTCAGAGGCACAGGCCAAACCGGCGTCAGTTCTAAAACCCAATACCCACAACAGCAACACCGTGTGAACCAACTGCACAATGAAAATCTAGGCGCTTCAGGCAGCGATGAAGCCATGTACGGGCTTATGACTAAAATGGATAATCTGATGGGCAGGTTCGACAAAATGTTCGAGCTTATGCAAAATTTACTAAGCATGTTAACTCATGTTATAAGCTCGCAAGTCGGCCAGCCTAATACTACTTCAAAATGAATTCTTTAATTTAAATCGGAATATGGAATGCTGGAGGGTTGGCCAATAAAGCAGTCGAACTTCAGCATTTTATCGAAACACAGCATATTGATATAATGCTCATCTCTGAAACACATTACACACAACTATCCACTCCAATCAAGATTTTTGGATTTGACACATACACTTAAAATCATCCAGGAAATTCTCGCAGAGGTGGTGCAGCTATTCTGATAAAGAATAATATTAAGCACTATCCCTTACCTCACGTCTCTACACAAGCGGTGCAAGCCGCTTGCGTCAGAATAAGATGTGCTAGGGGAGATTTAACTATTGCTGCTACATACTTCCCACCCGCAATTGCATGGACATCAACTCAATTTGAATCCTTCCTTTCCAGCCTCGGAAGTAGATATCTTGCCGGAGGCGACTGGAACGCAAAACATCGCTGGTGGGGTAACCAGCGTGCTTGCTCAAGAGGCTTCCAATTACAACAAGCTATAGTCAATGGTAACCATAATTTACTGGCCACGTACAACTCATACGACCCAACAAGAACGCCTAGTGCCTTTGAGTTTGCATTATACAGAGGTCTACCACAGGACGCTCTCTCTATCCGCTTATCAGTTGACCTTCACTCGGATCACTTGCCGTTAATTTGCCATCTTACAACTGCCCCCGAGTATACTGAGGCAAAGCAAAGACTTCTGCATCGTGGCACAAACATCGAACAATTCCAGGTCAAGTTAGAAAGCCTGTTGAATTTAAACGTTGAAATCTCCAGCGCAGACGACATTGACGATGTCGTTGAAATTTTCAACAAAAATATTCACCATACTGCATTCTTTGCGACCCCACCAATACCAGTCTACCGACGCCCACCATCTACGTCGTCCTTAGATTCTGTTGCAGCACAACTGCTCAGACAAAAAAGACGAGCACGCAGAGAATATATGCAGTCCAGAAGCATTGTGACCAAACTCATCATGGTTAAAGCGGCTTATGACTTGAAAATGCACCTGCTGGCAAGAAAAAGTGAGTACTTCAATAACAGATTGGCAAATGCAGATCCAAATGGTGATCAGGAGTTCTGCCTATGGCAACTCACCCAAAATATCAAACGACGTCCAATTAGAAAGACACCCCTTATATCGGAAGCAGGGGTCTGGTGCAGATCACCAATAGATAAAGCAAATGCCTTTGCAGAACATTTGGAGAGACGTTTTACTCCCACCAACCTGGCAGATCCTGCTCATGAAGCTAGAGTTTTAAATCAGTTAGATGTACCAAAGACTGTTTAACAACAAGATATCCAACGCCCATACAAGGAATGGACAACGAAATTTTAAGTGTGGCTTTTCAGGTGGCTTTTCGCTCAGCGCGCTCTTGCTCTCGGTTGCTTAGGTGGCTTTTCGCTCTGCAGTACTTAGCACGCTCTCGCTCTCGATTTCTTTCATTTGTTTTTGTTGTGGCTTGCGCTGCACTATAGGATAAATGGACACATTTTGTGTCATAAATTTTTAACTGAAAGATCACTAAATATCTTGGGTCGTGTTTCTTTGTTAACGTCCGAATTTTTGTTAGAGCTTTTGAACAAAAAATGGACGCGACATCATCCATTTTTAAAATTAAAAACCACAATTTAATAGACAAATTATTGATACTCGGTACAAAAATTTGTCTCATGCCAGAAAAACTTCAATTTTTCCTACAGTGCCAAGGAAGATTATATTTTTTGAACGCGCACATTGTGCATTGTGAACTACAAAATACCCTGTATATGTCTTATTATATAAAGGACAATAATTTCACATGTATTATAGTATATAATGCACATAATTCCCTACATTTATCTACACTACAAAGCAAAACATAGTCCGCGTCAAAAAAATACGTACAATTAAACGGACGGCATGACAATAGTATTAGAATCAATTTAATAAATCCAGGGTACAAATATGTCAGTGCGGACACCAAAAGAACACGAAACTTGGACTCAAACTGAAATTGAATTGTGAAACTCGCTGGCTGCTTTCAAGATGCCACCGAATCGTAGAGTGAGACAAAGCAACTATGAAAGAGATCGAGTGCGTAGATACATATACATACGCGCGCTAATCTGGCATTGCATTTGGGGTTTGAATTGTGTGCAGATTTTTATCAATACGCAGTGAGGCTGAGAGCGCATTCTATTTTTAGAATTTTACGCTCTCAAAGTAGAGCGGCCGATCGCACGACCATTTCGAGCCCAGAGAGCGGTTTCACGAAAAACAAGCGTTCCCTTGTGCCTTTTTTATGTTTCTCGTTGGATATCTTGTTAAATAAATTGTCTTTGGATGTACCCTACCCTAGATGTCTCTGCCCACAAGGCCAATCACAGTGGCAGAAGTAAACATTGTAATAAAGAGACTAAAACTGAAAAAATCACCTGGATATGATAATATTGATAACAACACCATCAAGGCACTCCCGAAAAAAGCAATAGTGTTAATTACTTCCATATTTAATTCTATTTTGTGACTGGGCCATTTTCCTACACAGTGGAAATGCGCATCCATTAAAATGATTCCAAAGCCACATAAGGATGAGACGCTGATAGACTCACATCGCCCAATCAGCCTGCTCTCTACTTTGGGGAAAATTTTTGATCGCATCTTTCTAGGCAGACTGCTGGATTTGGATTAGTTAAAGTTAAAGCAGCACTACCAGCCCACCAATTCGGCTTTCGAAAAAAACATGGGACTCCAGAACAGGTACACCGAGTATCAAACCATATTCTCAGCGTCTTAGAGAATAGGAAGTACTGCGCTTCGGTGTTCCTAGACATAAAAGAAGCCTTTGATAAAGTTTGGCATGAAGGGTTGCTATACAAATTAAAGTCAATTCTGCCAGCGCCTTTATACATGGTAGAGAAATCATTCATCTCAAACAGGACATTCTTTGTCAAAGTTGAAGACGAGTGCTAAGCATCAAGTCCATGAGAGCAGGCGTTCCTCAAGGAAGCGTCCTTGCCCCGGTGCTCTACACCATATTTACTTCAGACATGCCATCTCCAGCAACAGACAGCTTTGGCGACATGTTAGTCGCTACTTATGCCGATGACACCGCCATCTTATCTACTTCGGCTTGCAACTATACAGCCACAGATAACCCGCAAGAATTCCTACAAACGGTAGAATCCTGGGCGAGCGCGTGGAACATCACAATAAACCACGAAAAGTCGGCAAATATAATGTTTACGCTCAAACATGGAGACTGTCCAGCTGTATTCTGGAATGGAGAGCTCATCCCGCAGAAGAACTCTCACTGCTATTTAGGCGTCCATCTGGATAGGAAACTTCTTTGGACCAAACATACAGAAGAAGTGAAAAATAAGTCCAACATTAAACTGGCCAAGCTTAACAGGCTTCTCCGGCCAAGGAGCAAGCTAAGCTTGGATAATAAAGTCTTAATTTACAAAACAATTGTGGTTCCGACTTGGACATATGCGATGCAAATATGGGGCTCTGCCGCTAAAGTCACACCTCAAAAAATTTCGCATTCTTCAGGCCACGACGCTTCGAAGAATTACAGATGCGCCGTATTATGTTCGGACCCGAAATTTGGAGAACTACCTCCACGTCACACTGATTGGCGATCAGCTAAATAGGCACAGTAGTCGGTATGCCGATAGACTACTGTCGCACCCAAACAATACATCCAGGGCCCTACGTAGCCCGGACAACATCCGACGTCTCAAACGTTTTCATCCAGTCGACCTTCGGGAAAGATGGTTATAACTTTCATTTATATTTTATTTTGTCTTTCTAAATTATCATAAGTTTTGCGAATTCCTATAATTATTATTATTTAATTATTTTCCACACTCCTATGTTTAAAACTACATAACGCCTAATCTCTAGCAGCAATAATGGATTTATAGCTTTCATAAGGCTGATTACTATCATAAATAAATACATCTAAAAAAAAAAAAAAATCTATATACATACATACATATATAAAAGAGTTCGTGCTGACTGACTAACTGAGTGACTGACTGACTGGTAATCATCGCACAGCCCAAACCACAAGAACTAGGATGAGGAAATTTTCATAGTAGGTTTCATCTATGATGAAAGAGCACACTAAGACGAGATTTTGGAAAATTCCACCAAGCGTGGGAAATCGCGGAAAACTGTTGTATGAATTTTTTTTGCTTACCATCCAATCGGCTTCAAACTCATCTTCAAAGATCTACACAAAAGTTCATTTGACACATATTTCACCGATTTCGGAAAATTCACCCCCATGGGTGGAAAAGTGGTGTCTCAAGGTTGTATGGGCGAAAGTCTAATTTTAGTCCGATCATCTTCAAATTCATTTTTAAAGCTCTTTACGTAAAAAAATTCGACGCGTGTATTAGCGAATCTGGGAAATTCAGCCGCATAATCAGATAATCGGTGGAAAACTGTGGCATTTAAACTCATTTCCAGGGTTATACAAACATAATAGTCACGGTATCCAAAGGTTTTGGAAAATCTACCCCCAAGGTTGGAAAATTCGCGGAAACTGCTGTATGAAACTTTTTTGAATATCGTCCGATTGACTTAAAAATCATTTTACAAGTTTTCTGTTTATCATCCTATTATTTTGAAACCAATTTTTAAAGGAAATAATACGACACATGTGCTAACGGTTTTGAAATATACATGCCCATGGAAAAGGCATAAAGTATGGAATTCAGCATTTTCGTTTTTCATACGAATGGCTTCATACTTATTTCGAAAGATTAATAAAATTTCCTCCGTACTTTGCGCGCAATACAACGGGCGGAAAATAGTTGGAAAGCTTTTGTCTGGATTTTTAGTATTATTCTTGAAATTGGCTACAAATGCCTAATGATTTTAGAAAATGCATTCCTTCCAATCTCCACGGGCGCGAAATAGAAGTCAAAGTCAAATGAGTTGGATTATTTAATAAGTTAGATCGGCTTCAAAGACATTTTCATAACCCTACACAAGAAACATTAGTCACTCAACTATTTAGTTTCCTACCCCCACGGGATGGAATACTGTGATACGCTATTTATGTGTATTTCTTACGGTTGACAAAAGTATTCAAATTTAAAATAATGCACTTTCATCTACATAAATATTTCACCAGACAATGCCGGGGTATTACCGGCTTGTCTATAATAAAATGTTTTGGAGCTAATTAGTTCTAATCTTACATTTGGGAGCTCAACAGGTCCTGTGTGCGCGAGTTTTATGGGAACAGTCGGCGCATAAAAGTCGTGTTAAACTATGAGTCATGTTTGTGGAATTATGACCAGTTGTAAAGTTGTGCAGGTGTAAAGTTTAACAGTTGTAAGTTATGCAGGTGTAAAGTTGAACAGTTGTAAAGCTGTGCAGTGGAAAAGTTGAGCAGTTGTATCGCGAAGAAATTACCATAATTAGACGCAAGAAAGATGGCGCCATTGTGAAATTCCAAGACGACTATGCCGCCGAAATTGAAAAGAACGCTGGCAAAAAATACAATGGCCGATTCCATAGAAGAAGACAATGAAGAAGAGAGAATGACAATTTCGCAAGAAATTATAGACATGGCGCTAAGCGCATAAAAAAATGACGATATCGGCGTAAAGTTGCAGCAGCTGATACAATTAATATCATTGAAACTGGAAATTGACGAACAAAAAGAAAATCAAGTGAAAATTCCGGCCAGTAGTTTTGAAAATGTTAATGACTCACGGTTGCACGGTGCCAGTGTTAAAGTGGTTTGAAAAATTTGAACGTAACGCTGAGGCATACGAATTAACAAACAAACAAAAGTATGTGCAAGCCAGAGCTAAAATGTGCGGTGAAGGTTAATTGTTTTTAGAATCAGAATGTGTTAACTACTACTAAGATTGAAAAGGCACACTGATTAAAGAATTTGTGTGCAGTTGAAACAGTGCCGATACTCATTAACTATTGTGCGATCGCAAGAACAACAAGTAAGAACGTTGCAGTCGGCGGCGGCGTCCGACGGTTTGTGAGTTCGGAAAGAAACGCGATTTTGCTCCTTTGGGGGCGTGGGGGTGGGGGGTGTCCAAAAATGTTTGATGCAGTTTTATCCAGGGGGTCAACATTAGTCTATATGCCAAATTTGGTGACTCTAGCTCTACTGGTGTGGGAGATATAGGTTTTGCTTCATTGGGGGGGTGGGGGTGGGGGAGTCCAAAAATTTTTGATGCAGTTTTATCCAGGGGGTCAACATTAGTCTCTATGCCAAATTTGGTGACTCTAGCTCTACTGGTGTGGGAGATATAGGTTTTGCTCCATTTTGGGGTCCAAAAATTTTTGAAGCAGATCTGTCAGGAATTTCAACTTTAGTGTGTATGCCAAATTTGGTAACTCTAGCTTTAATAAGAATGCTCTAGTCGAGTATACCCGACTAAGAAACTCCCTGTACCCAGGTCTAAAACTTTCAATCATATGTTCGTCTCTTACACATGCACGCACACATACACAAAGCATACACACACACACGCGAGCCACAGCGTACGCAAGGCATTTTAAGTCGTGGCTGTGCTTCTTCTCCCCCCTCCCCCCCCCCCTCGCTCCAGTACTGAATCTTGTTCGATGAATAACTTCCGTGTTTATTATCCGATCGACTTGAAATTTGGACAGTAGATTAGGAGTGACCCAAATAGTGTACATGCCAAATCCCAAAGCTATATCTTTAAAACTGTGGCTGTAAAACGTTTTGATCGATTTGTGGGGGAACGGGGTAAGACATCAGAGATTGGAAACAAACTTGATCTGCGTATGGTATACAGGAACCTACATTCTAAATTTGGTGTCTCTAGCTCTTATAGTTGCTGAGATCGACGCGTTCATCCGGACAGACAGACAGACAGACGGACATGGACAAATCGAAATCTCTTTTGATGCTGATCAAGAATATATATACTTAATAGGGTCGGAGATGTCTCCTTCTGCCTGTTACATACTTTTGCACAAATCCAATAAAAATGGGTAATTTTATGGGTACAGGGAGTAAAAATGTGGAAGATACATGTTTTCCCCAAATTTTGGGGGAGGGGGTGAGGTTGGGGGCTGATCTTGACACTTCATAAATTGACAATATACACCAACATGTGTACCAAATTTGGTTGCTCTAGCTCAAAGATAAAGGCAAAAAAATTGCGCAAACCCAATATACTATTTTTCCCTTCGGGAACATAGTATAAAAGGTCGGAATTATTTCATGAATACATTTTACAAATGAAAAGACTACCAAGTGCCGGGGATGTTGAGCTTGATTCCGGCGTTTTGCGTCATATCGTTAATGGCTTACAAATAAAAAACGAATTTAAATGCTCCATGTACCGTTGCAAGTCCTATAAAGAGTTTAAAAAGGAGTTCGAGATTTACGAACTAGTTCATGAATATGAAAAAAAGAGAAGTGAGAAAAAGTACGGTAAGTAAGTAAGTTTTGTTTTAATTGCGGCTCGCCGGAGCACAAACGAGTTGACTGTGATTCATAGACAAAATGTTTCCGTTGTAACGAAAGTGCATAAATCACGAAATTGTACGAAAAACAATAACAAATTGCGCATAATTTTGGAACGGAGTAGATTCAAAACTGTTCGTATTAACGGTGTAGAGGTTGAATGCCTTGTAGATCTCTGGCTCTGACGTAACAATTGTGAATGGAACCGTGCTGAAAAAGTTGAATAATGTAGAAACTTTGAGAAGTGCATCCACATTACGCGGGAACATAAGCACAAAACCAACTGGATTTCTTAACGCTAAAGTAGAAGTCGACCATTTGCAAACCGAAAATAAATTTTTGATTGTGCCAAATTGCAAGTTGGAATATTGCGCGCTCAACGTTTTGGCCGTAATCGAGGATGCAGATAATATAGCAATACCGCCTGAGTACCGTGAAAAATTGAGCATTTAATTCAGAGCAGCTTTAAATCGTCAGTAGCGTGTGCAGAATGCCCAATTTAACTGAGTATTACGCAGGACGGAGTAATAAAGCCTTTTCGCCAGTCGCCGAGTCGATTATCAAATCAGGAAGCAGAAGCGGTACCAAGTCAACGAGTGGTTAGAGAAAGGCATCGTACGTGAATCTTCCTCGCACGTAGCGAGCCGAGTCGTCGTGGTCAAGAGAGGGATTTATCGAGTTCGATAAAGCACCATTTGGTTTCTGAAATTCGCCTGCAGCCTTCATACGATTCGTAAACCATGTTTTTCAGAAGCTCATTAACAATAACACAATGTAGCTATATATGGACGACATTGTTGTGAAAGCTGCAACCGAAAGTTCTAGAGACGGCAGCTCTGTAAAAACTAAAAATAAAATGGAAGAAATGTAGCTTATTATAGCTCGAGACGCACCCTGTAGTACGCTAGACCGGTCATTTCACATAGTTTTCTTGATATTTTTTTTTTTTTTGTAACTGTATCGCCTTACGCAGCTCCGGCTCCGTCGGCCCGAGAGATTGCGCCTGGAATGTAAAATTGTGATTAGATTTTGTATCAATTAGTAGGGGTACGATTTTTCAGCAATAATATTTGTATATAAAATTATGTACTTACAAGAATATGTTTTATTTTCACAAGCACTGCGTTTGAACACTTCACACTTCAGAATGCACAGAAAAATGTGCTAGCGACAAAGAGAACAAAAAACAAAGACAGAAACTGCCAAAATTCTGGTAATTACCAGTTACAACAACCGTTAACTTTGATACCTGCGCTTCGTATTCCTCTGTTGCTTTTGACGCTTCTCTTGCCTTCGCAGATTTTCTGAGTTTCGTTCTATTTGCCTATCGCCCTTGTGCATTACTTGAAGCTAACGATTTCGCTAACTACAGTGATGCATCATAGGACTAAAATTAAATATGCACTTGCTGATTTCCTGTGTTCTGTTTTATTTGCCTACCGCCCTTGTGCATTACTTGAAGCTAACGATTTTGCTAACTACTAGTGATGCATCATAGGACTAAAATTTGGTATGCCTTGACACCAGCCGTACTACAGGGCACTGACTGAGTTGCATACTGACGCGTCCAAAGATGGATTTGGAGGAGTGCTGTTGCAGTGGCATGACAAGAGGCTCTCCTTCGTGTATTTTTGGAGCAAGAAAGCGTCGGAGGCAGAGTTAGAAAGGCACAGTTACCTGCTATAAATTAAAACTGCTAAAGAAGTTCCGCCACTACCTGTTCGGGATACTTTTAAATCGGTAACGGTCTGCGCAGCCTTCAAACAGTCAACAACAAAAGAAGACATCCGCACAGACATTTATCAATGTTTGCTGTATATCCAAAGTTTCACCCCAGATATGGAGCACCGCACAGGAGCTAAAATGAAACACGTCGATCATCTAAGTCGCTATCCGTAAGATGTCTTCATGATACGAGTTGCAACGGAGTTATCTGCACGATGAAGAAAGGCGCAGCAAGATGACGAGCATATAAAAGCAGTAGTCCAGATACTGCAAAAGGGTCTATTCGGTGACTACTAGATGAAGGGTGGTCTGCTCTTCAAGCAAATCGGTGGCAACGAACTGTTGGTTGTGCCAAAGAAAGGGGAGCGGGAGCTGATCAACAGCGCTCAAAAAGTGGGTCACCTTTCCGTTCGCAATACGATTCATAACATTCACCAGGAGTTCTATATTCCTCATCTGGAGGGTAAGGTGGTAAAATATATATCTAACTGTATTAGTTGTATAATTCACAGCACGAAGTTGGGTAAGCAAGAAGGCTTCTTGCATTGCATCGATAAGCGCGAGGTACCTCTCTATACTTTGAACGTCGATCACCTTGGCCCGATGGATGCAACATCAAAACAATATATATTTATTCTGGCAGTCGTCGACGCATTTTTCAAGTTTGTTTGGCCGTTTCCAGACAAATCAACCGGACACGAAGAAATGCTGAAGAAGATGAGCGAGTGGGCAGCTGTATTTGGCCTTCCCATGCGCATTGCGAGCGACAGAGGTGCCGCTTTCACGTCGAAAGCATTTGCCGAGTTTGCAAGTGCAAATATGGTAAAGCACGTGTGGTCAACGACAGGTGTGGTCAGAGGCAATGGTCAGGTTGAAAGGGTGAATCGCTCTATCCTTTCAATAATTGCAAAGCTATCAACAGAGGAGCTGTCAAAATGGTTTAAGTTTGTGCCGCAACGCTGCATGGCATATAAAAGTTGCAACCGATTGAATGCCTTTTTCCGGAATGCATTGGGCAGCGAAAAAATTTGTATACGAGAATGCCTTCTGGAAGGCAACCCTTGCCAACTGGGAAGCCGTGTTCACGTTTGATGACTCTACCTGTACAGGGGTGGGAGATATAGATTCGATTTTGATACTTCATAAATTGAGGATATACACCAACAGGTGTACCAAGTTTGGTTGCTCTAGCTTCAAGGGTGTGGAAAAAAATTGAGTTCATACGGACAGACGGAGAGACAAACATTTCGTATAACAAGTCAGAATGCTATAGTTGAAAAAATCCCATGTACCCAGGTCAAAAATTTCCAATCGCATCTTCGTACACTTACATATACACAGCTCAAACGACAGCGCAAGCGAGGCATTTTAAGTTGTAAGCTGCATAACTTCCGTGTTTATTATTCGATCGACTTGAAATTTTGACAGCATATTAAAAGTGACTTAAGCATAATACATGCCGAATTCCAGGGCAATTTATTAAAAGTGTGGCTGTAAGGTGTTTTCATCAAATTGCGGGGGAACGGGGGGAGATATCTGAAATTGGAAACAAACTTGATCTGCGTATGGAATACAGAAGCCTACATTTCAAATTTGGTGTCTCTAGTTCTAATAGTTGCTGAGATCGACGCGTTCATCCGGACGGACCGACATGGCCAAATCGCAATATCTTTTGATACTGATCAAGAATATATATACTAAATAGGGTCGGAAATATCTCCTTCTGCCTGTTACATATATTTGCACAGATTTGGTACCCCCTTTCCACGATTGAGAGAGCTCATAGGTTATGACAAGACGACTGCAACTTTTGGCTTTTTTTGTCTTTGGGTGTTCTATTTTGTGGCAGCGGCAGTAATAGCATGCCACCGTCTTGTTTATTTTTGTGTTGACAGTTAAATTGATCAGACATAAATTTGTACTTCGGAGCCAAATTGAAATCGGTAAGTTTCAATTTATTACAATTGGTTATACCTATTATATCTTCTAATTTTCTAGCTATGAGTTTGCCGTCGTAAAGCTGAGCTTTGCTCAATAAGGTACGTAATTTAGACATTATTAATCAGGTAAATATAAGCTATGCTTACAGCTCAAGAGACAACGTGCCAAAAGTACGACGGAATAGTAGTCTTTTAAATGTTCACACCGGAGCACCCACGGTGGGTGTACTTGCTCAGATAATTTGAGGCCACAATAATTGAGCTTTTGGAAAAATTAGGGAGCTTCGAGGCTCCAGGGCGATTATTCAGCACAAATAATGACTACTGTACTGCGCCTCGGAACTTGGAACGCTCGCAGCATCATCCCTAATAAAACGAGCTTATTTTGTTTCTAACCAAACATGAAATTGACATTATGCTTTTTTCAGAAACATTTCTACACACTGGAACCTACTTCGTTATGGAAGGATACACTTGCTATCGCGCAGACCATCCAGGAGGGCGGTCAAGAGGAGGAGCCTGTGTACTAGTCAGATGATACATTACCAACTTCACCCGATTACTACCTATCACATACAGCTGATTTCAATAATGGTGTTCATTTGCATGGTGAAATTCTTGTCGCTGACCCAAGCTAGATTCGATAGGCTCCTGGATCAGCTAGGCCATAAATTCATAATCGGTGGTGATTTTAATGCGAAACACCGGCTCTGGGGCAACCTGAGAACGATCCCAAGGGGCACAGCGCTGCACAATACAATCACCAACAGCGCAACGCAAGTCCTGGCTACAGGCAAACCAACTCGTTACCCGTATAGCAGAAGAAGCACTCCCACGAGTATAGACTTTTACATGTATCGTGGTGTCGATAACAGTGAGAGCTCCTTTAAGAGAGGCGGATGAGCTGTCCTCTGATCACCTGCCACTTATCGCCACACTATCAGCTACGCCACAAAGGATTCCTGTCAGAGCTAGACTAGTCCCCCATGGTACTAACATCACGGAATTTTAAAATAAATTCAGCGACTCGTTTTTCCTTAATATGGAGATTTGCACTACCGAAGACATCGACATTGCAGTTGAGTTGCTGCTTCTTAAAGCAAAGGATGGGGCTCAACACGCCGCTTCAATCCGTTCACCCTCCAGGCAAAATATACCCGGCTCTTAGATCCTTTCCCCGGCAGCCGAAGGCCTTCTGGCTCTTAAGAAGCGGCTAAGACGGGAATACATCAGGACCAACGATCCAGCCATTGATAGGATATACAGAAGGATATCCAATAGGATGAAAAAGGAGCTAGCCACCCTTAAACAGGAAGCCACTGATGCCATGCTGGAAGATCAGATCAGCCACAGCTGATGAAAGCTCCAAATTTGCCTTATGGAAGTTAACAAGGCGATACAAAGGCAAGTCGGGCCGAAGTTCCCGGTACGAAATCCAGACGGCTCATGGGCAAGATCACCCCTGCACAGAGCCGAATCGTTCGCAACTAGCCTTGAGGCTAAGTTCAAGTCCTTCGAGACGGCTTCCAAACACAGGATACAGCTCATACAGGTCCATGATGCCGAAGATGCTCCTCTCCAAATGACACTCCCAGTCGCTCCAATTACCCTAAAGGAGGCCAAGGATGAGATTAAGACCCTCAAGAACAGCCAGGCTCCCGGAGAGGATCATGTTAACAGCCGGTCTATCACATTGCTCCCTCACAGGGCTTTATTGTTTCTTGTATTAATATCAGAGCTCGCAAAAAACGGTCCCACTACTGTATGTAGTCAGCAAATGACAGGTCTCCAACCGACACGATGCGAAACTGTCGTGAGAAGACCCTCAAACATCGTTTTTGCTCGGTTCGGTCTTTGCTCAACCAACAACCGATTTTGCTCGGTATTTCGGCTCAGTGCTCACTCAAAGACCCTTTGCTTCGTTAAAATTCGTAAAACGGTCTTTTGCGCATGTGTGTGTGGATAAGTAAACATGAAGTGTACACACATTAGCGGCCTATCGTTTTCTCCCTTCCTCTTCCATGCTTTGCCTTCGTTCAAATATCAAAGGCAACAACATAATGAAAACACAGCAACAAAAAATGACCTTTTTATACGAACCTTTTTTCGTTTTCCTCGGTTACTGACCGCTCGGTACCTGAGCGACGAACGAATTTGCTCACCCAAAACGGTTAACGAAAGACCGATTGTGTGTGCAGCTCAGCCCGAGACCCGAGAGCGAAAACCCAAACGAAACGAAAAAAAGGGTTGCTGTTGAAACCGAGAGCGATGTCATTTCACTTTTATCGGTCTTTTGACTGAGCAGACCGAGCAAAACAATTTGGTTGAGCATATTTTGCGAGCTCTGATTAATATACAAATCGGCTCTGCGACTGGGATATTTTCCCATAGCCTGGAAGAAGGCCAACATAATTATGCTCCACAAGAACGGTAAGCCAGCGGACGAGCTGGACTCCTACCGCTCGATAAGCTTACTTCCAGCTTTTGGTAAAATATACGAGCGATGTATTCTACGTAGGCTCCTGGACAAGACGACAGTTAAAGAAGCAATGCTAGTTTCAATTCGGGATCCGCCTAAGACACGGCACACCGGAGCAACTGTACCGAGTGGTGAACTTTACACTGGGAGGTTTTCACGCAAAGGAATATGTCGTCGGAGCTTATCTTGACATACATAAATACACCATGTTCATTTTAATCTCCACAGCACACTATTTTTACTCCCTGTACCCATAAAATGGGTTAAAAGGAGGTACCAAATCTGTTTAAATGTATGTTAGAGACAGAAGGAGACATCTCCGACCCTATAACGTATACATATTCTTGATCGGTATCAAAAGATATTTCGATTTGGCCATGTTCGTCTGTCTGTCCGTCTGGCCTTCTGTCCGTCTGGCCTTCTGTCCGTCTGTATGAACGCGTTGATCTCAGCAACTATAAGAAAAATTTTTGTATGTTGTAGTTAGTGTTTTTGCATGCTATTTAAATTAATATTCAAATTCTGCAGTGTCTAGTCTTGTTAAACGTAAAGTTTGTGTAAAAGTGAATCCTATGTTTTATTGTTACGTGCGCGTATACCCACCCAAGTAACCCACGACCCGAAGCGAGCTAGCAGGGGTAGTCCACGAAAGGAGCACACGTGGCGTCCTGTTAGAGGTTGGTTCATGAAAAATAACTATTTCCGTACTACGAACCAGAAGAACGCAGCAGTGCGGCTACAGCCCTGCTTGCTTGCGCTGCCAATAATTTGCTTGTCATACACGACGCTGCTTCTTAATGATTTGGTTGGCCAGCTCCATGATGTGGTCCAGAAGGGGAATGTGTTTCATCTTTAGCTGCACCGCGTGAAATTGTGAACAAAATCATTATATGTTTGGATATGTATACACACACACTTACCGCGGTCACATTGGCAATGCACTCCTTGGGGACGACAATATAATGGTATTCCGCCGTGGCGTAAGGATCTTCTATCACCGTCGCGACGCGTCGCTAATTCGGTTTCTATCAAAAGCTTTTTGAACTTAAAATTTGAACAGTAGAGTAAGAGCTTAAGCTACATCTTATAAATTGTAGGTGCAAAACATTCTTATCGAATTGCGGGGGTGCATGGGAGATATCTCCAATCGAATAGAAGCTTGGTCTGCGTATAGTATACAGGAACCTACATAGCAAATTTGGTATCTCTAGCCCTTATAGTTGCTGAGATCGACGCGTTCATACGGACAGACAGACGGACATGGCCAAATCGAAATCTCTTTTAATACTGATCAAGAATATATATACTTTATAGGGTCGAAGAAGTCTCCATTTGCACAGATAAAGGTACAGGGAGTAAAAACTCATGCTCGACTCGATACTTAGATAACTATTTGTTACAGTGGTCCAGTCAGGCCGGTTCCGACATATGTGCAGCAAAGGAGGCATCTGTGCCAAGTTTCAGCTTTACAACTGAGAGTCATTAAAACACACAAACGGACATCGCTATATCGACTCGGCTATTGATGCTAATCAGGAATATACGAATATATACATGTGGTTGGAAACGACTTTTTTAATGCGATACATATTTCATGACAAAATTATAATACCATCTACAACTGCATAAAAATTAGGGAAATGTCAGTTCACAGCTAAGTATGTATGTACAATGTACATATATTTGTAATAAGGTACAGATTTTCCGAATGGAGATGGAATGCTTAAGGATTTAGAGCAACAATAAACAACGTATTTGTACATCAGAATATTAGAAGCCATTTTGAAGTTGTTTCATTTTATATTTAGTCGCACACATATAACTAATAGGTTTTGCTAATTGGGTTACTTATCGATTATGGTTTAATGAATACTGCAATAGCACTACACAAAAAATGGTTACTGCCTTAAAACAAGTTATGGAAATATTTATGCACATTTTCTTTTTTAATTTAAAATATAGCAAAAAAATGTATTTAATATTCTTAAAATTATGTATATAGTTGATACTCGGAGTTTTATTAGTTGATACTCGGAGCTTTAATACTTGTTATTCGCTAATGAATAACAAGATAATATGCGTAAATACATTTATTTATGCTATCCGGGTATTTAAGATGTATCTTGTTGCTAATTTTTTTTTTTTTTTTTTGTTTTGGAAATAGCCTTTCGGGGTACAGTTATTAAAACTAAGACGAACCTAGACATTTAATAATAAAATATTTATGTATTTATTTATGTATATGTACTCGTAAAACAAACCAAATCATAATAAATGGTGATGTTTTTCTCAGCTTTTTGGTACAGTTCATCTTCTATTATCAGCTCCATAACGTTGTATTTCCTTCAACAGGAAGGCTTACGCTGCTTTCTTCTTAAACTTATTCTTGAGAAGACCGGGCAGCAGCGAGGCACAAGCGCAAAGTGTCAACACGCCCATCGAGGTCCAGGAGAAGGCCTCACTTGAACTGCTCATCTTTTGCAGCGTCTTGCCTGCCTGTATGGCAATTACCGATGGCGGAGCGACACCACAGAAGGTGCCCAGAGCGAATATGTGCAACGGTACACCAATTACTGGTGATGCCAAATTGATGAACCAATTGGGCAGTATTGGTGTCATGCGCAAAAAGAGCATATAATTGAAGAGACTGTCGCGATACTCCTCCACATGCTTAGACCATTCGCTTGTCTTCTTTGGCCAGAAATGTCGTATGAGACGGCGTCCAACCAGATTGGAAAGTGCATAGCATAATGTTGCGCCCAGCGCCGAGCAGAAGCAAATGAGGAACAGTGCAATGGGAAATTTGTATAGAAATCCAAGTAAAATCGACAGGAATAACGATCCAGGAATGGCGAATGTTTGTAGGCTATAAAACACATCAAGTTAAGGCAACCAATTTATGAACCTAAATATAATATCATTGAATTAAAATACAATGTGTTTGAACCAGATCGGACTAAAATTGCACTTTCGCCTATACAACTTTGACACCACAATTTCCCGCCCATGGGGGTGGATTATCCAAAATTGGCGAAATATCTGTTAAATAAATTTACGTGTAGATCTTGGAAAATGAGTTTAAGGCTGATTGGTTGGTGAACAAAAAAGTTGAATCTACAGTTTTCCGCGATTTTCCATGCTTGTAAGTAAAATTTTTCAAAATTCCGTCTTAGTGTGAAAGTTTCAGCATTCTAGTTCACTGTTTGGGATGTGCGACGATTGGCAATCAGTCAGTCTGTCAGTCAGTCACCAGTCAGTACATATGTATATAGATTGTTATGTATGTACCCATATGTATATTGCCTAGGGACCTAGGCTAAAAACAGATCATCTGATAAATTGCCAATTGGCTGAGGTGGTCGTATACTATTTATAGGCAAGTAACACAAGTTGACAACGGCACTCGGACCCGCAGACCCACCTCATCTGCTTGCGACCACAAACTCGACGTGCGCGATAAAAGAAAATGACAAATTAAATGTTCGGTGTAGATATCAGACCGGGAGCATCTCGAGTGTGGGAAATACCAGTTAACGCACTAAGAGAATATACTAGTTTCAGATACCTTAGTCTAATATTTAAACTGGAAAAAATGAATATAACTAGTACACACGTTAGAACTATGCCTTTATAAATTAAAAAAAAATATTATAAACGTATTAAGCTGTGACTTCAGCAAATTAGTCCACCTGTATTTTAGTTAGTTCCCCTAAATTTAATTCATACATCCTAAAAATTTTATACTCGTTTTCATAAAAAAAATGTATCGAAGAGTGTATTGGGTTTGTGAAAGGTCCGTCTATCCGTATGAACGCAACATCATTGAAGCTAGAGCAACCAAACTTGGAACACGTGCTGGTGTATACCCTCGATTTAGAAAGTGTCAAGATACACCCCCTACCACCACCCTCGCAATTTAGCGGAAACCTTAATTTTAAGAATTTTAATGTAATGTTAAGAATGTTAAGAATTATTTTAAGTGCCAAAAGAAGCTAGCTAAACAAAGAGGAATAAATATTTAGTTAAATGTAAGGACTACAACATCATACCCAAACATTTAAATAACGAAAAAAATCTTTAAGGCTCAACTTTACGTTAGACGATTCAAAAACAGAATTAGTTAAAATAGAGACTAATTTTCTACTAAAAATCATGAAGCTAGAAATTAGGGAAACTCAAAAACAAATAACAATTATAAACAGATACCAAACACACACCTTCGAAAAAACTTAAAACAGACACTAAGAAGATGTTATAGAATTAGAGCTAGACCAAAAGTTAACGTACCAAAGAATAACAAAACTATTCAGCAAGACATTGACCGAAAAATTGACAAAGCAAAATCGACATTAGCACACCAATATGACATCAAATTAAACGCAGAATGGTTCATAAACTCAACACACGTGTATTTTGCAAAGGAAAGCCAATGGCTTTTATCTCTGGGACCAATAGACAACCAAACCATAGACCCGATGCACATAATAGCAGATCTAGAACAAGGAGTCCAGACAATAAAGGACGACAAACAAAGAGACACTGCTAGAGGAAAGTTAGCATCCCGACTAATTACCTTCAAACGTTGTCAAAGAACACCAAGACAATTTCATTGTCACACAGCAGACAAAAGCAATAAGACAGTGGTTATGTACAAGAAAGATTATCATGTCAAGATGTAAAAATTATTAAATGACAAAACAACTTATAGAGCAATGAGTAAGGACCCAACACAACAACTGATAAAAAAGAACAATACAATTATAAGCTGCTTTAAAAACAGAATTACATTGACTGGCGACTTAAATCACTCACCAAGGATATACGGAGTACCAAAGCTACACAAGGATGACAACCCACTTAGACCGATTATTTTGACACTTCATAAATTGAGGATATACATTAACATGTGTATGAAGTTTGGTTGCTCTAGCTTCAAGGGTGTGGAAAAAAATTGCGTTCATGCGGACAAACGGACATTTCGCAAGCCCAATATACTATTTCCCTTCGGGAACAGAGCATAAACACCACAATAGACGATGATGAGATTCTAGTCTCTTTTGATGTGGTCTCCTTGTTCATAAATATACCGATAAGACTAGCTATACAAAATATAAGATGGACAGAAAACCAAAAACCAAAATTTAAGGAAATTCTTGACATTATACTGATTGAAAATAACTATTTATCATACAATGACGACGTATACAAAGAAATATTTGGCATGCCCAATATCACCAACAATATATAGTACAGGAAAAAATTCTTGACAATGCCACAGACGATTTTAAAAAGAAGAACATCCATATAAAACATATATCCAAATATGTTGACGACATATTATGCATTATAAAAGAAAAGGATGCACAAATTATTTTGGATACAATTCACGATCGCAAAAAAAACTAACAGCAACATTGCATATTTGGACACAGAACTGGAGAATAACAAAGGCAGGATATTATTCAAATGGTACACAAAAATGATTGCCTCGGGACGTACAAAGAATTTTAACTCTAACCGACCGATAAGTCAAAAAGTTAATGCAGAGAAGAACATTATACACAAAGCATATACGATTAGTGACGAAATACACAGACCAGAGATATACATATATATAAAATAAAAACATTATTCTTAAAAAAAAGCTTCCCCGAGAAACTTATAAACGTAACAACCCAAAACGAGAATACAGACAAAAACAAGGACATAAAAAAAGAGGATAAACAATACATTAGTGTACCACACATAAATAATTTAACAAATAGGGAAACAATAACAAAAATAATTCCATACGCACAACAACCTAATGTACGCGTATAAAGCACATCCAAACACAAGAAATCTGTTTACGAACACGAAAGCCAAAATACAAAAAGACAAAAACACGTCATATATGAGATTAAGTGCAATGGAAAAGAAGGAGAAAGATGCAACGGAGTATATGTATAAGGAACAAAACGCGTGCTAGGCACAAGAATTGCAGAACATAAAAGAGACGCGAACAAAGGGGAAATGACAACAGCGCGTGCACAACATATCACAACAACAGGACACACAGCTGATTTTGACAACACCAAAATACATAAGATATTGAGAGAAGAGAACGAACGAGACTGACGCTAGACACGGTTGAGAGACAGTAGGTTACGCCATGCGCATGTCCGTTAGGCGCCGTTATTCGGCGAGCGAGCGCGTGACGTCACATGACCCAACGCGCCTAAAAAATGTATGAAATTTAGGGACTTTGTTTAGAAGACCTTAGTCTGTGCCTGTAAATTAAGTCAGATGTCAAATCCACTTCAGAATCTGATAGAGAACTATATTGCGTATCGATTGAGTGGTCTTGGTGCTCTGTAGGTTCAATACTTATTAAATAATACGTATTTAAAGTTAGAAAATGTTGCCAGCCCGAATGTTTACATTCTAACTTTTTGCTCAATTTTAAAACTATGATTATGAAACTTGGCACAAGTTTTTAATTTCGGTGCAGGCAGTACATATTTGAAAACCAGCCGGATCGAATCACTATATCATATAGCTCCCATACGAATAATAGGTTGACAACTATGTTCTTGTATGAAAAACTTTTTTGTTTTTGTATATAGTGTAACCAAACTCACCAAATTTAAGTTGAATCATGTTTTTTTACATATGCTCACCAAATTTCATCAAAATCGGACATATATATCTTATACCTGCCGTGGGAGCGGTCGGTTGCAACTTGACTTGTTGTATGAAAAATGTATGCAAATTTACCACTTTTGATGGCAAAGCTATTTAACAAGTCAAACGGGTAGTATTTAATTCATTTATTGTAGTTTCATTTCGTTCTTCAGGCATTCCAGCACATTTTGCAGCGTTTGCATACAACATCTCCGGTCGCTCCTAGGGCAGGTATATATGTATATATAGATATATATGTCCGATTTCAATGAAATTTGGTGAGCATATGTAAAACGTGATTAAACTTAAATTTTGTGAGTTTTGTTACGCTATCTACAAAACCAAAAAAGTTTTTCATACAAGAACATAGGTGTCAACCTATTATTTGTATGGGAGCTATATGATATAGTGATTCGATCCGGCTGGTTTTCAAATATGTACTGCCTGCACCGAAATTAAAAACTTGTGCCAAGTTTCATAATCATAGTTTTAAAATTGAGCAAAAAGTTAGAATGTAAACATTCGGGCTGGCAACATTTTCTAACTTTAAATACGTATTATTTAATAAGTATTGAACCTACAGAGCACCAAGATCACTCAATCGATGCGCAATATAGTTCTCTATCAGATTCTGAAGTGGATTTGATTTCTGACTTAATTTAAAAAAAGTCCCTAAATTTCATACATTTTTTAAGCGCGTTGGGTCATGTGACGTACATGCGCAGTGAGAGCCAAAAGTTGCAGTCGTCTTGTCGTAACCTATGGCTCTCTCAATCGTGGACGCTAGAGAGCCTACGAATATAACAACAAGGGGAGAACACTGTAAACCACAAAGAAAACATCGAAACATGACGCGCAAAGACAAGACAAAATTGACGATGGAAGAATATAAACAAGTAAGAACGTTGCAGTCGGCGGCGGCGTCCGACGGCGGACGCACCCGACTGCAGAATACTATGTTCCCAGTCCTATATAATATGGTTATTTGTGAGTTCGGAAAGAAACGCGATTTTGCTCCTTTGGGGGCGTGGGGCTGGGGGATGTCCAAAATTTTTTGATGCAGTTCTATCCAGGGGGTCAACATTAGTCTCTATGCCAAATTTGGTGACTCTAGCTCTACTGGTGTGGGAGATATAGGTTTTGCTCCATTGGGGGGGTGGGGGTGTTGGGGTCCAAAAATTTTTGATGCAGATCTGTCAGGAATCTCAATTTTAGTTTGTATGCCAAATTTGGTGACTCTAGCTTTAAAAATGTGGAAGATACATGTTTTCCCCAAATTTTGGGGGAGGGGGTGGAGGTGGGTGCTGATCTTGACACTTTATAAACTGACGATATACACCAACATGTGTACCAAATTTGGTTGCTCTAGCTCAAAGATAAAGGCAAAAAAATTGCGTTCATACGGACAGACGGACATTTCGCAAACCCAATATACTATTTTTCCCTTCGGGAACATAGTATAATAAATGTGCAATTTAGACATGATCGACATGATCGTCACTGTAGCATTACAGTAGGTTCCATCTATGATGAAAGTACACACTAAGACGGGATTTGGCGAAAAATCTCGGAAAACTGTTGTATGAACCTTTTTTGTTTACTATCCAATCGTCTTCAAACTCATTTTGAAAGATCTACACAACAATTTGACACATAATTCACCGATTTTGGAAAATTCACTCCCAGGCTGGAAAAGGGGGGTCTCAAGGTTGTATGGGCGAAAGTCTAATTGCTCCCTGTACCCATAAAATGTGTAAAAAGGGGGTATTGGATTTGTGCAAAGGTATGTAAAAGGCAGAAGGAGACATCTCCGAGCCTATAAAGTATATATATTCTTGATCAGTATCAAAAGAGATTTCGATTTGGCCATGTCCGTCTGTCTGTCCGTCTGTCCGGATGAACGCGTCGATCTCAGCAACTATAAGAGCTAGAGACACCAAATTTGGAATGTAGGTTCCTGTATACCATACGCAGATCAAGTTTGTTTTTAATCTCTGATATCTTACCCCGTTCCCCCGCAAATCGATCAAAACGTTTTACAGCCACAGTTTTAAAGATACAGCTTTGGGATTTGGCATGTACACTACTTCGGTCACTCTTAATCTACTGTGCAAATTTCAATATGCAATTCGATCAGATAATAAACACGGAAGTTATTCAACGAACAAGATTCAGTACTGGAGCGAGGGGGGGAAGCAGAAGCGCAGCCACGATTTAAAATGCCTTGCGTACGCTGTGGCTCGCGTGTGTGCGGCTTTGTGTATGTGTGCGTGCTTGTGTAAGAGACGAACATATGATTGGAAGTCTTAGACCTAGGTAGAGGGAGTTTCTTAGTCGGGTATACTCGACTAGAGCATTCTTGCTTGTTTTAATCTTCAAATTAAGTTTCAAAGCACTTCACGTAGAATAATTCGATACGTGTCTCAGCGAATTTGGGAAATTCAACCCCGTGGTCGGAAAATCGGTGAAAAGCTCTGGCATAGACATTTTTAATTTTCATGCGTTGGCTTCACACTCATTTTCAAGGCTCTCTATGAAACTTTTTGAATTATCGTCCGACTGGCTTCAAACTCATTTTCAAAGCTATACACATTGAATAATTCGACTTGTGTGGCACCGATTTTGGGAAAAACACGTCAACGGTTTAAGTTCTTTCGCAACGGGGGAAACTAGGTGGAAACTTTTTGTTTGGTAATATTATACTTGCAACAGGCTTCAAACTTACTTTCAACAAAAATGTGGTATGCTGTATAATTCTATATAATACACTTAAATCTATATATTTCGCTAGGCTTGATAACAAAACTAACCCAAACATTTAAACTGAAACGCACACACTAATTACATTGAAGAATTACATGTACAATTATAGGTAAAAAAGAAAATGACAAAATTCCACGTAGCAAGCAAAATATATTTTGCTTTGCGAGGGTAGGCAGACAAGAAGAACAAGGCAGCATACGAAATTGATTTAGCTCGCATTCAAAAGAACACGTAGATCTAAGGGTTCGTCCACATATTATGTAATCATCGATGGGGTGGGGGAGTCAACCATATGATTACGCTTGATTACTTGTGGCGTGGGAAGGTCTTTAACATATGATTACGTAAGCTATCTAAAAGACTTCGTTTCTTTCAAATTTTGCGATCATTTTACAAAAGCGTACACAATAGTTATTTTCTCTATGTTGTGATACGAAGAGCTCTCAATTTAAAGAAAGATTCATGAAAAGTTAAAATTTTCTAACAGAAATAGCTAAACGTGTACAAAATGTCTTTTTTTCTCTGAAGAAATTAGTTTTAGATGATTACGTAATCATAGAGGTCAGCCAAATGATTACGCTTAATTAGATGGGGGGGGGGGGGGGGGAAGGGGCGAAAAAGCGTTTAGGGAATATGTGTACAGGCCCTAATGCTGATTTTAAATTTCAGTGTAAGCTTATTTGCTCGCATTACGAAATTTGAAATTGCGACGCCACATTCTTTAACTAGACATAAACAATAACAAGTAAGATTGCCATAGTCGAGTATGCTAGACTACGAGACATCTTAGCCAAAGGTCTAAAGTGCCCAAGCACATTCGTCCACAATAATTTTGATCCTATGTATTTATGTATCTCCAGCACGTACATACATATGCATAGTCTGCGAGATCTGCGAGTTCATACCGACAGATAGACGTACATACATACATATGCATGCATATAGCAAGAAGATCGTGTAGAATGTTGATGCTAATCAAGAAATATATACTTTTTAGGGTCCTAAATGACTCTTACTGCCTGTTACAGGTACAGTGTACAGTGTAAAAAAAACCATATGCGCACATAAACATGTGCATATGTACGTATGTATGTTTGTGTTTTCAGTGAGCGGAACACAACAACGCAAAACTGACCATCTATCAGCTGTTTCAATAGATTATACATGAGCTAATACACACATACACACGCCCACATTTTTGTGTGATTGTAATTTTGTTTATAAATGCTTTGAATCGCCTAAATTGCCAATATGTAGATTAAGGTGCCAGCGAGAGAGCTTTATGTATGCGTCACAGAACGCGAGTTTCGCTTGAGCAGCTGAGACAACAGCATTATCCAACGAGAGTGCAAAGTACACTAGTCCAACGAGAGCAGTGTCATCAGCTGATCGTGCATATTCCTCATTCTCAAACATACATACTTTTCGTTGTTGTTATTATGTATTCACTATTGGCGTTTATGATGTTTCGTGCTTCCTACCTAAGACCGAAACGGCAACGCGACGTCGACTTGAATGCTAATACGCGTGGCCGTGCATAATATTATAGAAATTTACGAGGGTGTATGTGTGCGTCTGTTGACCATGAATGTGACGCTGGCACACGATTGTTTTTGGTGTAAACTGTTCTTTTTGAGCACCATTTAAAATCAGGTCAAGGTTATAAGTACGATTTAAGTGTAATGCGCACGCGTTGTTATCTAATCGGGTATAGAATCATAGAACGGATTTGGTTGTATGCATATGTATGTGATACGAATGTTTTGTTGTAAAAAGGATACAATACGTAGGCAACCACTACGCCGAACATCACTTCAAAGTAATACATGTCCTTGTAGCGATCCAAGACTTTGGCCAGCATTTTAGCATCTTGTATATCACGTGGTATTTTCAAATGTTGCTTCTCAGAACTGCAAACAGAAATATATACACACAAAAAGCGTTACTTACGAGTGTAATAATTCACAAGCTTGTGCGCCTTTGTTTGTGTGTGTGTGTGTGTAAAGTGGCGTGATTTGGCAAGCGCAAGCGTCACACAAAGCTCGACCCACAACGTCAGGCAAATGACACAAGCAATGGAAATATTTGTAATACTCTGATCACTTACACGTTCAATTCGGGAAATATTGCATAGACATAGAACATAGCTGTCAAACTGGCAACAAATATTGCAACGACGATGACTAGAGATTTCTTGGTGGCTTTTCGCTCATCGGCAGACATTGCCTGCTTTTGCGGCGTTGTGGGCTGCTGCTGTTGTTGTTGTGGTTGTTGTGCCTGTTGTGGTTCTTGTTGTGGTTCTTGTTGTGGTTCTTCTTGCTGCTGCTGCTGCCGATCTTGTTGCAGCAAATGCAGTACTTTCGGTGGTTTATGCTTGCCATTAACAGTTCCTCGCGTGCGCATGTTTAACATTTTATCAGCAATTTCTGCGCAAAAGTGGAAAAAAAAAATAACATCAGTCGAGAAAAAAGGCCTAAGGTTTGTCACTTACCACTGCTGCTAACGTTACTGCTGTTGATGAATGCAACGCTGCTGCTGCTCTCCGATTTACAAGACATCAGATACTTGTAAAAAGCACGTAGCACTTGCTCAATTTGTTTGAATACTTACTTGGAGAGCAGAAAAGAACTTGACCGTTTCCGCGTTTGGCTTTGTTGTCGAGCTTTTCAGGGTGCTCCACTTCTAAATGTATCAACTGTGTTGTTTCTGTTTTTTCGGTGTGTATATGTATGAGTGTGCGTGGTTGCGCGCCAGCAATAGCCGAAGTAGCTATTCCTCTCTACACTTGCAAATAATTTAATCGATAAAAATTGCGAACTATTAACTGGCTCTGTCCGAGCGCTGATTTATGAAAAATGCACTATAAATTTTTCACGCACATTACAATAAACTCTTGCTGCGTCTTTTATCAACTCATGTTTTTAATTTTACTCTTTTAATTAAAACATCGAGCTCGCTCGACTTTCGCGTTTCGCGTAATACTCTTTACAGTGTGACCGACAGCAAGCAACGCAAAAATACCAGCCTCGTGAGCTTATGAAACTGAAAATACTATAACGATATACAGACATATGTGTAAGGGGATTCCTGAAACTTAAATTTATTTAAATTTCCTTAAAACTCAGGATGCTACTGATGCAACAATGTGTTCGAGCTCGTGACCTGGATGTTGTCGTAATGTTTAGTTTAATTGATAATTGTAGGCATGATGTTAATAAACATAAGCAAAAATGTTATTATATAATCAGCTACTCCGAGGCTTTTTACATTTCATATCAGCAACTGGTTCCTATCATGTTTTGCGCTCTTTATGGCAGTAGGAAATATGGAGCTGTTTTGAGCTGTTTCATGGGACTAAATTATCTCCACAGTTATTGGTACTTTTATCTTTAATTGGGACATATTCCTCAGCATATCTTGATCCCTGATAATTTATCTGACCACTAAGATCAGATGGTACGATACTTCTTGTATTATGATACATGAATATGTTTTATAGCACTGACAATACAGTAAATAGACATTCCATTTGGTACGACCACACCGAGCCGACAACTTTGCTTGGATCAGGACCACTTAAGGTGCGGTCACACGATATGGCATTTTGCCACATATATGTAATATCGTTATCGAAATCAACCGTCAAAAATTTTATATGGCAAAAATATATGTTAAATATTTTTATATATAAACTTATATGGCACATTTTTACCATAGAATTCTTTGTTTTGCTATATCGTGTGAGCAAGTATCTTGAACAACAAAATCTATGTGGCAGTCTGCCATATGATACTCGCACGCTATGGTAAGTGCCGACTGCCCTAAATGTGGCAAAATACCATATCGTGTGACCCCACCTTTAGACTTTGTATTCCGTCGAGTGGCTCTGAGGTGAAGCGCGCTCGCATTCTCAAGAGAACGCGAAAGCGTAATTTGTATGGCATCGGAGCCACTCTGCCTTCGCTCTCGGCATGATGCCACGGTTGAGAGACAGAAGGTTACGCCACGATTGAAAGACAGTAGGTTACGCCATGCGCATGTCCGTTAGTCGCCGTTATTCGGCGACCAAACCTGTGACGTCACAAGGCATGAAATTCAGCGCACGCTTTTGAACTTGTTCGAAAATCACTGACTTTTTTTTAATTCCAGTCTGATTTTGAAAATCTTGCCAAAATATTGTAGGGAAATTCATAACGCGATAGGCTTTGGTGCCTTGTATGGTACATACATATTAAAAATTATGTATTCAAAGTTAGAAAATATTGCCAGTCCGAATGATTACATTCTAACTTATCGCTCAATTCTAAAGCTATGATTATGAAACTTGGCACAAATACTTCCTTTTGCTGCTGGCAGTTCATATGTGAAAGCCAGTCGGATCAGATCACTATATCATATAGCTCCCATAGGAATAATCGGTCGACAACTAAGTTTTTGTATGAGAAACTTTTTTGTTTTTAAAGATACCCTAACCAAACTCACCAAATTTAAGTATCAATATGGTTTATATATGTTGACCAAATTTGATCTAAATCGGACTAACACATATCTCATACCTGCCGTACAAGCGATGGGAGTTGATGTATGACAAGCTCTGCAAAATGTATGGAAATATAATTCTTGTGCTTGTTTAATAAACGCCTTTTTGCAGATTCGATTCGCAGTTCATCCATTTCTTTTAATAATGGGAAATATTGTTTATTTTGAATTTTTTTTTCGATTTTCTGATATTGTTTAAATATTATTATTATTTTCAGACTGGTTATTATCTAATCAATTACGTTGGCTAATTATAATAAATTTATCTTTTTCGGCGACAGCTCACAGATGACCGAAAAACTGAGAGAGCAATGTTTCAATGGAACACCAGCTGGTTGTAGACCTGAGTACAGGGAGTTTCATAGTCGGGTATACCCGACAAGAGTATTTTTACTTGTTTTATCAGCATACTTTTCAGTTGGTACCTACTGTGTAATGTTGGTCCATAACGACACTTCGGTAACGTATAGTTTCCGTAAATAACAACATGGATATTTGCGAGGGGAGTCCTTTGATTCAGATTATTGGCTTTTTATGTTTTATGTTGGACGCGTGCCGTAAATACTTTCAAAAAGCAAAGTATCAATATAAAACAGGTTTGTGAGTTATAGCTTAATTGTTTATTGAAACATAAATAAGAAAAGCTAATTTTGAATTTTTGGAATCAAAGGCGAAAAAAGCGCACCCCATTGTAATTCATCCCAAAGAGAAGGGATGCGCAAGTCCGGGCCAGGGTTGGAAAGAGAAAAACATCAAGCCGATTTGCGACAAAACTATTCCTTGTGCGTACTTACTTATTGAATTAAAAGAACTTCATTTACGTATACATTTATTCTTCATTCAATATATCAATGCCAATATCAGGCACTGCTAGTGGTCACTTTAAAACATAAAATCACATCAAACTTGTATCAGTTACACAGCTGATTTGATTTGATACCACTAGTTAAAGTTAGTAGTTAATCCTCGTGGTATTGTCACTCCATTGTCATGATTTGTGTACCCTTGCAAATTAAAATGTTGTCATGAAATGTGTAATGCGTTGAAAGATACGTTACCGATTCACAAAGTATATATCTTCTCGATCATCATTCTATATATAGCTAGGTTTATCTGTTTCAATACCAGTCTCTCAATTTTGGAGCATTCGTGATGAAACTCACAGATGCCTCATCTGCTGCAAGCCGTATGTACATACATACATACATATGTATGTATGTCAAAGCCGGCCGGATCGGACCACCGTAACATGAAACCTGCCATAAGAACGATCGGTCCACAAGAGAGTTGTTGGATGGAAAAGACTATACTCCATGTACCCAAAAAATGGATAAAGGATATATTAAAACCGTTTAAATGTACATAGGAAGAAGATATCTCCGATCCTATAATGTATATATATTCTTGATCAGTATCAGTAGCCGAATCGATCTGGAACTTTGCGTCTGACCGTATGTCCAGCTATATGAGCGCAAGGATCTCGGAAGCGTAAACACCAAATTTGGAATGTAGGCTTCTGTGTAGCGGGCGCAGGTCAAATGAATTTCAAATTTTGACAAATCCTCCTCCCCGAAAATCAATACAGACCAATTTAAAACCCATAGCATGGATTTTGGGTTCCTCTTAGTCTATTACGCAAATTTAAGTCGATCAGATAATCAACACAGAAGTTATTCAAGAAACTAGATCCAATACTGCGTCAATCTGTGAAAGCGGAAGTTCTACCACCAATTGAAGCGTTCTCCTTGACTTAAGAATCTTACTTTTTCGTTTATACAGATTCTAGCTGGTATTTCAAATCAATTTCATCAAATAGAATTTTCGATACGGTTTGTCAAATTGGATCAAATTGAAACTGTAACCAGTGCAAATGCTTAAGAAATAAAAAGTAATAATAATAGAGAAATTTACTTTATAAACTACTGTATGTAGGATTTTTGAATGTAACTTAACCAACTTCACTAAATCGTATACAATGTGATTTGCATTATTTACATTAAGTTAAACAAGATTTAGATATCTACTATATCATTTAGCAGATATAAATGATTGAATGTAATTTACGTTTAATTAGAATTTTTGTATTAAACTTACTTTAAATTGTGCTTAACAGAACTTGGACAAGATTAATCAAAGTTTAGAAAACAGTTCTCCTGTCTTTTTTCTTGTGTTAGTTTATATGCACCAATTTTTACATGGACTTCAGTTAAGATGAGACTACTATATCGTACAACTTTCATGGAAACAATTCAATTGTTTTGGTTACATATGATAACTAGGCACATAGAATATATGTTTATATATTACTATTCTATCTAAATTACTGCAAATTATAAGTTATTCTGAGTTTTACTTTAGAATTCTAATTTCGAATATCTTTAAATGCTTTGCTTTGTTGAAAATCTTAAACTAGAAAAAACTTAAAATTATTAATAGTTATTAGTAGTAAGTAATACAAGTAAGGTAATACTATATAACATTTGAATTGGTTTTAAAAGGAAAAATTTAAAGGTCATAAGAGAGGTCATTGTTCGTCGGCTCATGGCTATTCTCATTATTAAAATTTAAAAAAAAATCGTTTGTATTGCAGACTGGGGCCGAAAAGTTTAAAGTATCTGAGTGGTGGACAGTGGTACTTTCAGAATCATTTTGCGTCGATTGTTGAGGCGATGACAGAAAATCATTTTGTAACTTTGTAGAGTTTTCCTGCTTATCAACACTTTTGAATTTGTTGTTATCGTCTGAATCATCGCACGACATGGATTCATTAGCTTGGAAAATGTTTTTAAAGCTAAGATTAGAAGCAGAAGGACCGCTTAGACCCGCTATGTCCAATGGGGGCAATATTTCGACTGTTTCTATATGCAAGCGATTCGCAGCTCGCTTTGACTCTGAAAACGTGTCAATCATGTCTAATGTAATTTCTTCATTATCTTGAGACGTGGCTTCAGTCGACATAGCGGAAGGGTCTTCTACGCAAATGGGAGACGGCAGTGGGGCAAAGTGAACTTCCTTGGAGGGACTGGGTGTATGCTCCGTCTCGTTTCCGCCCTCGTTTAATCGATTTACCACTAGTATGGAACGCAATGGTGGCGGAATGTCCTTATCCTCGTCTTTGTTTTTATAATTACCAGCGGTTAACCTTTCAGCAACTTTAGTCTCTTCAGAGTAGTGGCTGAGAAAATCCAATGCCGATTGCAGGGGTAGTTGGACACTTTTGCCACGTGAAAAAAGGGCCTGTTTGGCACGGTCCTTAGCTTGCATAGATGATCCATATCCACTTTTGTTAAACTGTAAGATCAAGCAAATAGGTAGAAGGTAGTAAAAAACTTACTACAAAAACTCACGTCATTGCGGAGGTCAGCGATTTGTTGTCGAAGCTGAAGTAATGAGACTATCTTCTTATTGCGCTGCTGTGTGGCTCGTTCTATTTTAATTTTCCACTGGTAATTAAGTTGTTCGCTGTCAACTTTCATGTTTACATATTGCTCTTCACCCTCTTTTAAGAGACCCTGCCATTTGCGAAAATCCTTTACTACAAGCACCATTGGCCATAAAATTAAGGCACATGAATGTATGTATGTTAACAATATACTTATGTCTTCTCACTTACCGATTGCACGACTTTCCATGACAGCTAGGAACTCCAAATCGTATTTTCGTTGCTCCTCCATGCGGTTAAGCTTCTCCTGAACCTCATTCTGCTTGCACAAAACAGCAAAGCGCAACATGTTCTTAATCCTGTCATCACCGAAGAATCCCGCCAATTCGAGTAGATGGTGGTAGGAGGATTCTAATATTTGGGCACAGGTCTCGGTGTTATGTCTCTCCGCGTGCATTATATTAGCTGCTTGACGTACTAGCATTAGATCGATGCGCAAATTTTGCATATCTCTCCGATGTTCTGAAATCAGATACTAAAATCGTGTATAACGTTGACTCGAAAAAATAATCAACCCACGATCTCTTGACTTCTGTAGTTCCACCTTTCTCTTTAGGGCATTCTCAAGTTTTAGGAATAACTTGTGTAGATCTTCATTAGATGAACACAAATTAGCAATGTAGCTGTGAACATTGGGAAAAGTCTCTTTGGACATTTTAACAAGATTTCGCTTTAATGGCGCAAAAATATTTATATCAGACACAACATCCAGAGTCCTGATATCGATACTCCAAATTCTTATCGATTAATCAATTTACTTAAAGAAACTTCAGTAGTGGGATTCCTTATGTTGCTTATGATTAAATTTAGTTAAAATAAATACTTTGCATTGAATGTGGCACTTTCTCGTGAACACATACATATATGGCACAATTCAATGTGACACGCTGTAAAAAGGCTGTGGCTAACGCCTGACCATATGAAAATGTGGTAATCAATGACATATCATATCAATTGGCAGTTGATTCACACGATGTGGCATTCTGTGACACTTTAAAAGTGGGGTAATGTAATTTCGTGTTTCATTTTAATAGTATAGTTCGATAATGTATCGTCGTATATCGATATGACAAACCAGATTCTTAAGATGCGGTCACACGATATGTCATTGTGCCACATATACGTAATATCGGTATTGACATCAACCGTAAAAAATTGTATATGGCAAAAGTAAGAAAATATGTTAAATATTTTAACATATAAACTCATATGGCACGTTTCAACCATAGAAATTTTTGATTTGCCATATCGTGTGAGCACTCATCTCAAACACAAAATTTATGTGGAAGCCTGCCATAAGTACTCACACGCTATGGTAACTGCCGACTGCCCTAAGTGTGGCAAAATGCCATATCGTGTGACCGCATCTTTAAGGTAAAAACATGCCACATAAGTTTATATATTTTGTATAAGAAAGTTTTTTGTTTATAAAGATACCTTAGCCAAACTCACCAAATTTAAGTTTCATTACACTAGTTTACAAAATCAAAAATTTTTTTTGCAAAGCAAATCTTAGTGTGATTTTCTTAAAAACTTTGGCCCACTGAACACGAAAATGACACTTAAAATTTTTTTCATGGAAGCGTTTTCGAAATATCAATATTTTCTCGAATTTTCGAAGTTGCTCCAACATTTTTGAATATATTGCCATTTCTACTTAACCGATTTGGGCAAACAAGCACTTAAATTAAAGGTAACTAAACCCTCTACAACTTTCTTTCGTACACTATTAATATCGGTTCAGTAGTTGAGATGCTAGCGATTCCAAAAGGTTCGAAAATGAGGTTTTTTTGTGATTTTTTGAGTTCGAAAGCTCACATATCGGCCTGGAAAAAATAGAAATCGTAAAAATAAAATTTTTGTTTTATGTTTTAAGTAAAATTGATTCTCTTACGTAGAATATTAGCTATTATTGATGTAAATCCAACAATAAATGGCGAAGTAATGCATCTTTCAGTAAAAGAACAAAAATCAGCTGTTTTAAGTTTTTCACGTTTTTTTCTTACTTTATGTAAACAATTAATAATATGAATGTTTAAAAAAAAAATGGTGGCTCTTCCTTTGCTTTTTTTTATTTTAGCACTCCGTTTCTCGTATGAAAAACCGAATGTAGTCGTCCATCATGGCTTCATCCCAAAAGTCGTGATACCGCCGCACCACAAGATGAATTTCGCCATAGCATTGGCGTGTCGAATGTTAACTATCGGCTAAAGTAAAAACACATTACTCCTTATGCATATTTAATAAACATAGAAAAATTACGAATTCAAACCTTTGGTCAATAGCCCAGTAGCTGAGAATACAATGACACTGAGCACATGGAAACTTTGCTGTCCATGGATCGGTGAGTTTTGGTTACATATCAAAATATTTTAGATATATTTGTTGTATGTGATCGGTAAATTTCCGTATGTTCTTTTCGACCATGAACTTACCGCACACATTGCAGAAATCGTGAGTTGTTTATGTACTTAAACACTCGTCTTATTTTCACGAGTTTTATTAACTTAATAAAACGAAGCCAAGAAGTCCAGGTTACAAGGACTCGATAAGACCATAAGTTCACATTCACTTACTATTGCAAACACTTTAAAATATAAGGCACAGTAGTCAAATCACAAATTATGACAGTTTTTCGTCTTATCTGACAAAAACTTACTTATTACAAGTGCGTGTGGTCGCCTCATGCGGATACCGTCAAGTTAAGTATAAATGCATTACTTCGCCATTTATTTTTGGATTTACATCAATAATAGCTAATATTCTACGTAAGAGAATCAATTTTACTTAAAACATAAAACAAAAATTTTATTTTTACGATTTCTATTTTTTCCAGGCCGATATGTGAGCTTTCGAAATCAAAAAATCACAAAAAAACCTCATTTTCGAACCTTTTGGAATCGCTAGCATCTCAACTACTGAACCGATCTTAATAGTGTACGAAAGAAAGTTGTAGAGGGTTTAGTTACCTTTAATTTAAGTGCTTGTTTGCCCAAATCGGTTAAGTAGAAATGGCAATATATTCAAAATTGTTGGAGCAACTTCGAAAATTCGAGAAAATATTGATATTTCGAAAACGCTTCCATGAAAAAAATTTTAAGTGCCATTTTCGTGTTCAGTGGGCCAAAGTCCTTAAGAAAATCGCACTAAGATTTGCTTTGCAAAATGGCTGTAAACTAGTGTTATCTATATATATAAAAGAATTCATGCTGACTGATTTGCAATCATTGCACAGCCCAAACCATAAGAGCTATGATGCTGAAATTTTCACAGAAGCTTCCATCTATGATGAAAGTGCACACTAAGACGGGATTTTGGAAAATTCCACCCACAAGCGTGGAAAATCGCGGAAAACTGTTGTATGAAACTTTTTTGTTTACCATCCAATCAGCTTCAAACTTATTTTCAGAGATCTACACAAAAAATCATTTGACACATATTTCACCGATTTTGGAAAATCCACCCCCATGGGCGGAAAATGGGGGTCTCAAGGTTGTATGGGCGAAAGTCTAATTTTAGTCCGATCACCTTCAAATTCATTTTCAAAGCTCTTCACTTAAAATAATTCGATACGTGTATCAGCGATTTTGGGAAATTCGACCACATTGTCGGAAAATCGGTGGAAAACTCTGGCATTCGACATTTTTAGTTTTCATGCGATTGGCTTCAAACTCATTTTCAAGGTTCTATGGGAAAAAATAATAGGCGCGGTGGTCAAAGATTTTGGAAAATCTACCCCCAAAGTCGGAAAATTCGTGGAAAACTGTTGTATGAAACTTTTTTGAGTATCGTCCGATTGACTTCAAACTCATTTTGAAAGCTTTTTACATAAAATAATTCAACACGTGTATCAGCGATTTTGGGAAATTCAGCTCCATTGTCGGAAAATCGGTGGAAAAGTCTGGCATTCGGCATTTTTAATTTTCATGCGATTGGCTTCAAACTCATTTTCAAGGTTCTATGGGAAAAAATAATAGGCGCGGGGGTTAAAGATTTTGGAAAATCTACCCCCAAAGCCGGAAAATTCGCGGAAAACTGTTGTATGAATTTTGTTTTTATTATGTTCCAATTGACTTCAAACTTCTGTTTATCATTCAATCATTTTGAAACTAATTTTCAAAGCACCTCACATTAAATAATTCGTCACATGTGCTACCGGTTTTCAAAAATACACGTGGCCTTATACTAATTTCCAAGTACTATAAATACAAAAACCTCGGTACTTTGCGGGCAATACAACGGGCGGAAAACAGTTGGAAAGATTGAATTTGGATTCTTAGTTTTATTGTTGGCTTAAAATGCCAAATGATTTTGGAAAATCTACTCCGTGTCGCCACGGGCGGGAAATGGAAGTCAAGGACAAATGAGTGGGACATTTTTTTGTTGTTTTTTTCTTTTTCCAAAGACATTTTCATAGCCCTACACTGAAAACATTAGTCACGTGGGTCAACTATTTAGTTGTATTTCTTACGGTTGACGAAAATGCATTTTCATCTATGTAAATATTTCCCCGGGCAAGGCCGGGATATTACCTGCTAGTGTTCTATACATGTTGACCAAATTTGAGCAAATCGGACTAACATATCTCATACTTGCCGTACAAGCGGTCGGAGTTGTTGTATGTAAAACATAATTGTCAACCGATTATTCCTATGGGAGCAATAGATATAGTGATCTGATCCGGCTGTTTTTCACATATGATCTGCCAGCAGCAAAAGGAAGTATCTGTGCCAAGTTTCATAATCATAGCTTTAGAATTGAGCGATAAGTTAGAATGTAAACATTCGGACTGGCAACATTTTCTAACTTTAAATACATAATTTTTAATATGTATGGGCACCATGTATTATGTAAGGCACCTATCAATCGACGCGTTATGAATTTCCCTACAATAATCTGACAAGATTTTCAATCGGGATAGAGCTACAGCCATACGAGCCGATTTACCTAAAAATGTCGAAGATAGTCATATAATTTTTAAACGCGCGCGCAATTCTTGGGGTAATGGACTACATGCGCAGTAAGAGCCAAAAGTTACACACTTCTTGTCACAACCTATGGCACTGAGAAACCAACAAATAGAGATGACATATCTTGGAAACAATATTCACTAAAAATGTTCAACAATCGCGGTATTTACACATTTATTTGATAACTTTTATTGATAATTCTAAAGTTTACGGGCCCCACATAAAGACTTAAGCGAAGCGTCTAAAAATTAGAAAGCAAATTCCAGCACCGGAACAAGACATTATTGCCGAAACAATGAGATAAATGCAAAAGACCGTGTTCGATATACAAAAAACTTAAAAAAACACTCGATTTGGTGGAAATCGGTCAACTATCGCAATATTTATCCGATAGTTCTAAAGTGTTGTTAACTGCGTGGAGTTGCCAGGCTGTTTGGCAGTCCCAAAAATTTTAATGCCGCTCATATTTGAACTATATTTTTTCTATGCTATATCTAAATAAATGTGTATACATATGGGCATTTCCACAGACATGTCATGTTTTGTCGCGTGCGAATGCCTTGGTTTTGTGTAATTATCTTAAAAATGAACAATTGCACAAAATCAACCTTAGCACCAAATAAAGTGCTAATCAAGAGCTATAAGTTTCGACTTTTGTCAAAATAAAAAAAATTTTGGTATATGTTATTTTCACTTCGAATGCGTACGAATGACGCATTCGACATTGGAGAAATTCCCATATATATTTTGCGTGAAAGAGATATACATATAGTTTTTGCTTGAAATAGATGTATAGATATGACTATTATTAACATATTCAAATTTGTGCGGTCTTATTTTGCCAGATCTGGTCATTTTTCGATGTTTTCCAACACTAAAATCTATCAATTATCGTGTCGATATACATATATCGGTCAACTTTTAATTGCATTTATTTCATTATTTCGGCAGTAAAGTCTCGTTCCGGTGCCGGAATTTGCTTTCTAATTTTCAGACGCATCGTTTAAGATAGCAGGCATTTTGATGCAGTCTTTATGTGTTAAACTTTAGAATTACCCTTGAAGTAGATAATTATATTTTAAGTACAATATATATCCAAATACATGTATATATATATGTATGTGCTTTGTATATTTACATATTTATAATTTTTCGATGTTCTCCTTTTGATGATGTCCTTATATGAGGTCGCTAAGCTTTAGAATTACCAATATCTTAATGATCCTATATCTAGTAAGGTTGTGGTTAAAAGGGAAAAGTTTCAGGGGGTGCACACTCGAAATAACAACATTTCGAATCAAAACAAGCCGAACAGCTGATTTATTTCGGGCGAATGACAAATTGCACATTTGTCGGTGGAGAGACCAAAATCATAAATATTGAAATATGACATTTTTTGGTGCTAGTGGAAAAAGGATATAATAAGCCGGTGACAAGTAAGAAAATGTACATATATGTGTATAGCTGTGGCATGCCTAGTATATTTTTTTTTAGCGTATATTGATGGTATTTTTTCTAATATTTTTTATTTACATCGGATGGTATTTTAACGCTGCTGTGCTTGGGTCACGCGATCGCCAGTTCGAGTTTTTCTGCAAGCGTCGACAGTTTTGTTCGTCAGCGGGTTTTTGTTTTGCGATCGTTATTGTTTTGTTGTTATATTGTTTTGTTCAAAGCTTGCCCCTTTTTATTGTTATTTCGTGTGGTGTTTTCTGTGGTAATTATGTAAATATACATTCACGCATACATTAAAATTATGGTAATCGGTTGCGCAGTTGCAACACAAATACAACAAATTCCCTTACTCTTTGCGGCAAGCACTTGCGTGTCGTCGCTCAGACACAGTCATTATTAATACATACATACATATACACGCACGCACACACACTGCGACGCATGCGCAGTTTCTGCAACAGCGGCATTTTCAAGTTTGTGCATAACTGCAGGTGTTTCTTCTTCTTGTTCACTTTGCCGCCAGTTTGTTGCGATCCTTTGTTGAGTGCGCGAGTTCCGTTCCGTGAGTTGATGCATTATTCGCGCTTGCGAAATTCAAACATAAGCGGCAACGCTTTCATCATCGAAAAATTCGTGGTCGTGAAAATTTTGGCAAGCTTTGCATGAAAATTTTTTTGTGTGATCTTTTTGTTTCAAGTTTTGTACAAAAAGTAAATTTCAAGAACTAATTGAAAGTTGTTCAATAACAGCAGCAACAGCCGCAACAACAACAACAACAACAACTGGATTAACAAATTAACTGGATATACACACATACATACATAGTTGCTCGGTGAGTTTAAGTTGCTCCCAAGCGTTGGGAGCGTTGCATCGACATGTACGGACATGTTCGTTTACTCCGTCACGTCGTCACACGTCGCTGCATTATAAAAAAGATACAAACAACATTCAAACAAAGTCATGCCTCGCAATGAGAACTTTCACTATAGAAATCCCTACATAGACTTGTTGGAGCGTGTATGGTAAGCTCCACAGCGATTTTGACTCTTTTGGGGAGTGCTATTATGGCTTAATAACTGAGCAATTCAATGTTAATTATTTCTTTTATTTTCCAAATGAGCTTAAATACAAGCATACACATTAAAACAAGTAGGAATGCTCTAGTCAAGTATACACGGCTACGAAACTCCCCATGCCCAGCCCTAAGACTTTCAATCACATCTTCGTCCACTTACACACACACATACACACACGGGCAACTGCGTAAGCAAAGCAGTTTAAGTGGCGGCTGTGTTTCTTCTTTGGTGTCTGTAGCTCGTAGAGTTGCTGAGATCGATGCTTTCACACAGACGGACATGGCCAAATCGGAATCTCCTTTGATACTGATCAAGAATATATATACTTTAAAGGGTCGGAGGTGTCTCCTTCTGCCTGTTACATACATTTGCACAGATTTAGTATCCCTTTTTTACCCTTTTTATGGGTGGTACAGGGAGTAATGATTGTAATATGTATTATTAATTTCAATTTCCAACAATTTTAGTTGTTTATATGTACGTACACTTTTCTTTCCTTTTGTATACATAGCTACAAAACTATTGATAGTGCGTTGAAATAAAATGTAAGTTAGTCTTAAATACGTACATATGTATACTAAGCTTAAACAATTTAAATAAATAATTACTCAAACAAAGAATACAATTTCACAAGTCTCCAACCATGAAATGGCTACAAATTGTTAAGATTTATCCCTTAATTTAAATATTTAAGACATTTTTCTCTTTATCGACAGTCGATAGTTGTGCAGGTCTACCATTTAATGAATTTTCTGCTGACATTCACATTTTGCGTCTTGCTCTCACTTGTAAAAAATATTCCAAGCCTCCTCCTTTCCCGCTTCTTCAGTGTATGCAAATTTCATTAATTGCTCCAGTTTCTCTCCATATCTCTTTCGTTTCCACCCGCCTTCTGCCTGTGGACAGGGAAGAAAAGGAGCTAAAGAGGCAGCCAGGTAAAGAGCAATCGAAACCGATGCAGACCGAACTAAACCGAACCGACATAAGACGATCCGAGCCGAAAGCTCAGCAGCTGCTGCTTTGATTGAATGAGGAACATCCCCTTCTCGTCAGCTGCTCGATGAATATCTACCTGTACCTGGCTGTGATTGTTTTCTACTACTTCTTACGCTCTGTTTGCCTCTTCATCTCATATGTATTTTCTTTAATATTCTGTTTCGAAATAATTTTTTTTCTTGAAAAAAGTATATTGGGCTTATTCAATGTCTGTATGTTTGACGTTTGTTTGGAGGCCTTTAAAATTTTGCGGACTTGTTATACATATACATACATACTCGTGGTTAAAAAAGTATCCAGATATTCAACCCACCTTTATAGCTAGTGCCACCAAGTTTGATATTGAAAGGTTTAGGCAAAAATACTTTTGCAACATTTAGAGGAAATATACTGGAAGCTAAGTATACCGCAGTTGGGAAATTCCGAATGCAAATGGGATCGGAACGGGAATCCCGCCGATAACGAAAAATTTTCGGGATCGGGCAAGATCGGACAATTTGTAAAATGCCAGGCTGTTCGAAATACCCCTTGTCCCGCAGAAATTATGTTGTCTTTATTTAGTCTTGGCTTTTGCAATTTAATTTCTCCCTGAAGTGTTTTCACTGTTTAAAAATGTCGTCTTTTAAAAAGGTGCGTCAATAATGTTAAAGCAGGCCATCTCTAGGCGAATTTGTTCGCAGAACGTGTTCGTCGAACACAAATTCATTTGCCTACTAACTAGTCGAACATTTTGTAAAAAATTTCAGCGAGTAAACATTGAAAAATGGAAGCGGAAAGCAATAGATTCGTGGACATAATGTCAATTCATGTTTTCTTAGTACAACAAAAAGAAAATAATAGGTGCAAAAAAGAAAGCACAGTATGTCATCGCTTTTATTTTTTCATAAGAAGCCACATTTTCGAGGCATTTGATAAGTTCTCGTAAGAATTCCTTGCTCATTTTAGCACGTGTTTACTCTGCAGTTTTTTTTCACAAATGATGTTCGTCTGAACACTAGAATCCATTATCGAACACGTTCGAACAAATATATATACTTAACAGGCTCGGTAATGTCTCCTTTAGCCTGTTACATACATTTGCACAGATTTAATACCCCCTTTTTATCCATTTTACGGGTACAGGGAGTAATAAATACAATATATCCAGGTATAACTCTCTGGACTAAAATATCTGGCAGGCTTGTACATATTATTGTGTTTTTTTAATAACTTTGTCCTTACACTTACATAAGTATTCTTTGCGATAAATAAAAGCTGCGTTAAGCCCGCTCGGATCAAAAGAGTGTAGTTACTACAAAAATTCTTAGGAATTACGGTGGATTATCGTTTATTGTTTTTAAATGCAGGTTAAGAGCAGGTAGGTCAAAATAGAAGTGAGGGTGATTCAGGGGATAGCATACAGTCCACACAAGGTCTTACACCTTTTAAATATAAAAGGAAAACGAACATGAAAATGAAAATGCCGCGCAATGAAACTGTTTTCAGCATTTCGGCAATTCCCTGACGACCCTATAGAGCAACAACAACAGGCAAAAGAAAGGAAACAAACACAGTAAATCGACCTCTATATAAAACAAGAATAGTTGGGTTATTTGGTTCGTTGGGTTTCTCAGGTGCAGCAAAATTAATATTTAAAAAAACAACATGTGAGAGTAGTCCAGCAGCTCGACTAAAGGATACCGCCTCAAATGAAGTGTGGATTTAGATAGTTTAAATAAATTGATTTGTGTGATTATCATTTTTAAAAACTCATTAATGAGTTTTAACACGAAATTTTAACAGTATATTAAGAGTGACTACATTATTGCACATGCCAAATCCCTTAGCTATATCTTGAAGATCGTTACTGCAAAACGGTTTTTATCGAATAGCGGGGGAATGGGGGGAATATGTTGGATCCAAAATAAACTTGACATGCGTCCGCTATACACTAACTTACATTCTAAATTTGGTGCCTTTAGCTCTTATAGTTGCTGAGATCCACGCGTTCATACATATGGCCAGACAGATGGACAGACAGACGGACATGACCAAATCGAAATCTCTTTTGGTACTGATCAAGAATATATATACTTTATAGGGTCGGAGATGTCTCCTTCTGCCTGTTACATACGTTTGCACAGATTTAGTACTCCTTTTTTTACCCATTTTATGGGTACAGGGAGTACAAATATAGTACAAATATAGTACATAAAATCCACTTTTTATCCGAAAACGATTGCCACAAACAATTTTTTCCTTCGCATTTCCCTAAAAAAAAATTATTTTGAGCAAATATATGCTCCTGATTTATCCGCAAACGATAACCACAAAAAAAAAAATAAAAATTTCCCGAAGTTTCCATTTCCTGGGAAAATTCGGATCGGATATTATTCTTCGGGTGTAATACCTACTGAATTAAAGATATGTGTATCCAACTTATGGCATAGTAAGTAATTATGCATACCCGCAGGATGGAGGTAAAACCTGGTAAACAAATAAAAAAGACAAGTAAAAAATGGGAAATCCACACGAGTCGAGTCCAAAATGTACAAACTAAAAGCCGGATGGATTAAATTGGGATTTATGCACAAACTCACTCATGAAATACGTATGTATTGTACGTAATGCTCACTTTTTAGCTTTTCCAGCCCCCTCGGTCATCCACCAGCTTGGAAGGCTCTCACTTTTGTATTTCTCGGTGCTGTCTCATTTTTTCGGGGTAGATAAAAATGTTGAAACAATACCCAAGTGAATTCCCAGGAGGAATTGCTAACAAAAATGCCAGGATAACTCTGACTTACATAAACACATACACATACATATACACATACACACACACACACACTCATACTCACACTCACACACACACACGCATCACAAAGCTGGAGTTTGCAACCTTCTCGCTCTCTTTCTGAGATTTTCAACATTTACAAGTTGGCGTTTTTACTGGGTGTGGGATTTGGGTGAGACAACAAGTGTTGTATACAATTTTATGCCTGTGCCCATATGGAAATTGCACTAGGGGGCATGGCTTGTCGGGGACAATAGGGGGTAGAGTCGGCTGCGTATGCACTTTTTATGTTAGTCAGCAAATTGGACGCTACTTTCCGCACATTTTGTTGCACCAATATGAAGTTGGACTTTGGGTCCCCGGAAAGGATGTGAAATCACTTTCAAAACAACGGAGAGAAACAGGAACAGTACAGAGAGCGGGAGGGTACAACATAAGCACTGGAAATGTGAGTTATGTTTCAGTTTTGGCTTCATATGTGGAATGAATGTTTGTTGTCGTCCTTTTTGCAAGCAGCAGCATCAGCAATATAGTCAGCCCAATTGAGACATACATTCTTACTTACAAGACAAAATGCTTTAAAGCGGCATTTACAAGAAATTCTGGAAATCTTCCTTTGCTTGCAAACAGATTGACATATTTCTTTCAATTTTTACTGCCTGTACCCATAAAGTGGGTGTACCCATAAAGTGGGTAAAAAGGGGGTACTAAATCTGTGCAAAATGTATGTAACACGCAGAAGGAGACATTTCCGACCAGTTTCAAGAGATATTTCGATTTCGTCATGTCATTTTGATCAGTATCAAAAGATATTTCGATTTGGCCATGTCCGTCTGTCTGTCCGACTATGAGAGCTAGAGACACCAATTTTGAAATGTAGCTTCGTGTAAAGTAGACGCAGGTCAAGCTTATTTTGGATCTGAGATATTCTCCCCACACCCCTCTATTCAATAAAAACCGTTAAAAGTAACAATTTTCAAGATATAGCTTTGGGATTTGGCATAAGCAATACTTAAGTCACTCTTAATCTACTGTCCAAATATCAAGTCGATCGAATAATAAACGTTATTTAACAAACAAGATTAAGTACTGCAGAGCGGAGGAGAAAAAAAAGCGCAGCGGCGACTGCCTCGCTTTTGTTGACACTTGTGTGCGTGCGTGTATGTGTATGTGTGTGTATGGCTAACTGTCCGAAGATATGTTAGGAAATTGTAGATCTGGGTCCAGGGAGTTTCGTAGTCGGGTATACTCGGCTAGAGCATTCTTACTTGTTTCTCTCTGTCTGTCTGTCTGGTCCTGAGATCGCCTTTTACCCCCAATATACTGCCCGTATGACCACAAATCGGCTACCAATTTCCATTATTCGCATTGACCTACAAGTCTGATGGAAAATGACATTTACCCATCAGCTGGTGGATATCTGACCCTGGCCCCACGTCCTATTGTTCCCTCGATCGAATCTCTCTCCTCTTTGTATCTCTTAAGCGCTCCGCTTGACACGAAACAGACAAGCCACGAACAGACGAAAGGAAAGTAGAGAACAGAGGCAGCGTCAGTTTCATTATATAATGCATATGTCACATTTGCAGTCGAGCCTGACCCAGTCTGCTTTTTATGTCATTCATCTCTTGCAGTCTCCACAGTTAACGTTGTAATTTTTTTGTACTCTACACACCAATACGTTAAGGTGAATATTAGCTCTGTTCAAACTGTCTCATATTTAAGTGCAATATTGCAGTGTAACCGTTTCTATCTCGTATCAGACTTGCATGCAATTTTACTCCCGGTTCCCATAAAATTAGTAAATAGGGAGTGTTTAATCTGTGAAAATGTATGTAGCAGGCAGAAGGAGACATCTCCGACCCTATCAGGTATATAGATTATTGATCAGTGTCAAAAGAAAATTCGATATGGCCATGTCTGTCTGTCTGTCCGGATGAACGCGTCGATCTCAGCAACTATAAGAGCTAGAGACATCAAATTTGGAATGTAGATTCCTGTGTACCATACGCGGATCAGGTTTATTTCAGATTTTGAATAGCTCCCCCGCCCCTCCACAAAACGATAAATGGATTTTCGAATTTGATATTGTGTAATACTTGGGTCACTCTAAAATTTTTGACCTGGGTACATGGAGTTTGTAGTCGGGTATAATCTACTATAGCATTCTTACTTGTTTTATATTAGTCAGGTATACCCGACTATAGCATTCTGACTTGTTTTACATTACTATTGTCAACGCAATTCTTTTACAGAGGCTAATAATTCTAAAAATTCATTCGTCGAACTTATAAATTGTTCGCAATACTCGTACGTACATTTGAACGCATAGTAAAGTTTGTCTGTCATTTTTGACAGTTACGCGATATTCAGCTTAATGGTAAATATTAGATAGTCTTGGCCGGTCTTTTAGTGTTTCATCTGAACTTTTAATGCAAGCTTAGTAAAAATAGAAATTAATGGCAAGAAACAAATTTTTAGCGCAATTGGAGGTTAGTATTAAAATGTCCTATTCTCGTTTTTACTTGCTTTTCATTTTGAATCTTAGTTATAGCTTAGTTTTATTTACTTTGGAACAATAGCAAACGCTTTCCATACGAACTTCGGTCGTATATATAATAATAATTTCGAATCTGAATGTTATGATCGGAATCGGGGATTACATAATTACAGGGCATCGTTAAGTCGAGCGCCGTCCTTCAGTGTCCGTTTTTCTTGGCGCTGCTGGTGTTGTTTATTAAAGGGCACACAATTTATTGGCCCAACTGTTTCAACTTCAATTACATTTGACTTGCGGGAGACTCATTCGGAGAAGTGTAGGGTAGGAGTGTGGTGTGCTGTGGGTGGAGTGGTGTACTGCAATTGGCCCAGAGACAACATCTGCTTTCCTTTGTCCCGCTGTCTCGCTGTGGCTATATGTTATTTTATTTTTACAAACATTTTGTTGTTTGTTTTGCCCATAGAGGACCGACCAACTTTTCACCGTACAGCTGTCAACCTTGGTACTGTACTACTGTAAGATGTCGCATGTAACTCCATACAATAAATTGCATAAACCTGCACTGCACTGGGATAATTATTTTTCGCTTTCTCGCCGCGCATTATGCAACTAACACACACTCTCATCCGCAATATACTACAATATACACCCAGCGGCCAAAAACTCTGTCGTCCACTCTGTCGCATATCATTGATGAGCATTTTGAGAGTTTATATTGGTCTCTAGAGAGTCTAAAACACCTTAACAAGTTTAGTCAAAATCGGAATCGGGTGAAAAATGAGTTTTTGTATGAAAAACTTTTTTCTCTATTGAAATATTACTTCCAAACTCAACAATTTCGAGTCTGATATCCTATTTCACATAGATTCCTATTATTTTTATCAAATGCGGAGTTTTTGTATAAAAAACAATGTTCTAAGAGGATATAGCTTCGACACGCCTAAGATAGCCGTTCGTTCTTTTGTTCATTGTTAAGAATTAATATACGATATATTCGAGCCGTGGTACTCATGCATCAGAAGATAAACATCTCAACACTAGTCTATGCCTCATTATCGTGGCATGTAATCTAATAATAAAACAAGTAAGAATGCTATTGTCGAGTATACCCGACTACAAAACTCCCTGTACCCAGGTCAAAAATTTTCCCATTTTATGGGTACAGGGAGTAAAAATGAATGAAAAATGTACATACATTCTCCTAAATGTTTTGCTAAAATACAGAATATTTTTGTTTTACACTTACTTCTTCCAACACTGAACACTCGGTTCTAAGCATATTTGCGAGCACAGAGTGAAATTCCATGTAACGTTCTTCTTTTTTGCCCGCTTTTGAACCCGTATGCCAGAATTTAGATAAATATTCGCATATTATTGGCTTCTTTGTCCTCTGGGTAACCTAATTTGTATACATACATGCATATGTACATTATTTGTTTTTGTGTATGCACCTATGTATGTACATATATCATACCCCCTGTGACATATAATCTGTCATTTTCATATTTATATTAATGTTGATATTGGTTAATACGCTGGTTGGCTCGGTTTTCCACAGCAATTTGCTTTTCATTTGATTGAATTATGTATGTCCCGCTTGCAGTTGCAGATTTTAACACAGTTTTTACAGTTTCGCACTTAATTACGATTCAATTTGAAACTGAGCCGCATATTAATCTCATTATAAAAATTGAGAATATTATGAGCTTTTTAACTCCCTGTATCCATAAAATGGGTAAAAAGGGGGTATTAGATCTGTGCAAATGTACGTAACAGGCAGAAGGAGACGACTCCGATCCTATAAAGTATACATATTCTTGATCAGTATCAAAAGAGATTTCGATTTGGCCCTGTCCGTCTGTCTGTCAGCAACTATAAGAGTATACCATACGCCGATCAAGTTTGTTTCCAATTTCAGGTATCTTCCCCCGTTCCACCGTAATTCGATAAAAACGCTTTATACCAACAATTTTTAAGATACATATATAGTTATTCACGAGAGAAGATTCAGTGCTGCAGCAAGGGGGGAAGCAGAAGCGCAGTCACGATTTAAAACGCCACGCTTACGCAGTGGCTTGTGTGTGTGCAGCTTTGTGTATGTGTGTTTGCATGTGTAAGTGGACGAATATATGATTGGCAGTTTTAGACCTGGGTACAGGGAGTTTCGTAGTCGGGTATACTCGACTATAGCATTCTTACTTGTTTACCCTTAAAACGGGTTATTATAATTGTGTGACTATATCACATTACCACGTTCCCGACTTTTAAGGTAAGAAGTGGAAAATATAAGGCACTCAAGCTGAGAAATATCCCAGCTCTGGACATGCCAAAAATAATACCAATGGGATAGAATTCACTCAAAACACTTACGGGCCTGTGTGCTGCGAAGTCGCCTTAATAAACTAGGGACAAGCACATTCCGCGATTTCGAGGATAACATGTCTAAAATGTATATTTCATTATACTCTGTTCCCGAAAGGATAAAGTGTATATTGGGTTTGCGATATGTCTGTCTGTCCATATAAACACAATTTTTTTCCACACCCTTGAAGCTAGAGCAACCAAACTTGATACACATGTTGGTGTATACCCTCAATTTATAAAGTGTCAAGATCGACCCCCTGGACAAATCTGCATCAAAAAAATGTTGACTCCCCCACCTCCTCCCCCACAAATGAGAAAAATCTATGTCTCCCACAGCTATACAGGTAGAGTCACCAAATTTGGCATACAGACTTCTTTCGTGTCTCTTTCCGAAACCACAAATAACCAAATTATACAAGACTGGCAACAGAGTATTCTGCTGTCGGGTACGTCCGACTGCAACGTTCTTACTTGTTTTAATTTGTATTCATCAACTTCGATCTCAGAGGTCTTATTTTTTCAGCCATTTAAAAACTGAAGATAATATGTAATAGATGTGTCGAATTATTATACTATGAACCCGAAGGGAAAAATAGTATATTGGGTTTGCCAAATGTCCGTCTGTCCGTCTGTCCGTATGAACGCAATTTTTTTGCCTTTATCTTTGAGCTAGAGCAACCAAATTTGGTACACATGTTGGTGTATATCGTCAATTTATAAAGTGTCAAGATCAGCCCACCACCCCCACATTTTTAAAGCTAGAGTCACCAAATTTGGCATACACACTAAAGTTGAGATTCCTGACAGATCTGCATCAAAAATTTGGTGACACCCCCACCCCCTTTCCCCCAAATCGGTACATGCTATCCCCAAAACACGTTTTTCACAGGGGTAGATCTCCTACAGTTTCATAGCTAGAGTCACCAAATTTGGCATACAGACTAATGTTGATCCCCTGGAAAAAAAACGTCCGCCGTCGGACGTCCCCGACTGCAACGTTCTTACTTGTTTTTGTTTAGATCTTGCAAAATGAGTTTTAAACCTATATTGTATACAAAAAAGGTTACTTCAACAGTTTTCCGCGATTTGCCACGCTTGTGGGTGGAATTTTTCAAAATCCCGTCTGATGAAAGTGTCCTATAATAGATGGAGCCTACTTTTATCCTAGTTTTTACGGTTTGGGCTGTGCGATGACTGCAAATCAGTCACAAATCAGTAAGTCAGGACAAACTATTTTGTGCGGATAGATATTCTTAGTCATTATCAAAATTAGAAAAAATCAATCAAGTTCTGTTCCCGTCCAATTAACAGTTCATCCGTAATTAATTTAAATAATTTTGGATAGATAGATAAATAATTAAAAATTTTGGATAGTTCCCTGAACCCCCGAAAATCAATAAACATTGAGGGGTTTGACCAATGGCCAATTAGTGCGTCACATTGACCCACTGCCTTTTTGAGCTCAACCCCCAAGCACCACCACCTCAGCGGAGGTGCAGCCTCCTATCATCACTCAAGTTAACCGCAACCGATTCAGATACAGTGGTCAACTATCGTTTACCCTAAACGTCGTCCCGCCCGTGACGTAGTGCCACGCCTAGGTCTGTATTTGTTTAATAAAACATTTGCTGGCTGCTGGTGCTGCTGTTGCAATTATTGTTTGCTTTTGTATTGTTGTATTTATTTAACAATGCAAATAGACAAACAAAATAAAGTTGAACATAGAGGAATGAGATAAAAGGGGCAAAAACGAAACCGAAAGCACAACAAAAATATAAAACCCAGCACCTAAGCCTTTACGAATAAACAAAACCAAAGCCGCCACGCCTGCTGCACAACGACAACAACAACAAGAACAATGACAAACCAACAACCAAAATGTGTTGAATTCCATTTATCATTTACGCATGATAAGCCTGATAAGCGGCGCACTTTGTGCATGTTCCGCTTGTGCTTGTCTTCTTATGTTTTAGTTTTAGTTTGAGTTTCTGTTTCTGTTTTTACTTCCTGTACCAATAAAATGGGTAAAAGGGGGTACTAAATCTGTGCAAATGTATCTCCGACCCCATAAAGTATTCACATGTATGTATGTATATTCTTGATCACAATCAATAGTCTGTCCGAATGTGTTTACATATGTGTGTATGTATGAACGCTTCGATCTCACCAACCAATAATGTACATAGGTTTGTGTATAGCAGGCGCAGATCAAGTTGATTTCAGATATACTCCTTGATAGTAACGTTTTACAGTAAGAATTTTGAAGGTAATGCTGTGGGGTTTGGTATGTATAATACTTGGGCCACTCTTAATCTACTGTGCAAATCGGATAATATTATTATTCAACAAAAAAAAAAAAGGATTTAGTGCTGCAGATCGGCGGAAGCAACCTCGCATGCTCTGCGATACGAAGTCGCTTGTGTGTGTGCGTATTTGTGTATAAGTATGTGTGTGTAGGTGTTCGACGATGTGTTTGGCAGAAGAAGAAGCACAGCCAAGAATTAAAATGCCTCGCGTACGCTGTGGCTCGCGTGTGTGCGGCTTTGTATACATATGTGTGCGTGCATGTGTAAGTAGATGAACATATGATTGTAAGTTTTAGACCTGGGTACAGGGAGTTTCGTATTCGGGTATACTCGACTAGAGCATTCTTACTTGTTTTTGCTTGTTTTTTCGGTGATGAGCAGCGACACTTGAGACGCGACCTGATAACAATTGCCACCAGGGAGAGTAGTAACAGTCGTATCTGTATCTGAAGATATTATAGCAATAATCTGCATCTTGACATTAATGCGGTTGAACCGCATGAGAGGTAATAGCTGACAAGCGCCCAACGGTTCTCCCTAATTAAAGAATCTTATAACAAGCTGTGTATACTGTATTGATATCTACTAGTATCTGTATAGATTACTAGAAACGTTATTCAAATTTTTACAGTTGGATTCTATTACTATATCGAAAGTAGGCACTCTGAATAGGTTTTGGGAAAATTCTGTCTGGAAGTATGGAGGCTCGCAGAAAACTGATGTATGACACTTTTTTATTATCATGAAATAGGTTTTAAGCTGATTTTAAAAGATCTACATATTAAATAATTTTACAAGTGCCTCACCGATTTTGGAAAATTCAGTCCCACGATCGGATAATTTGTGTAAGCAAAGGAATTAAGTATTTTTAATATTTATATCATTGACTTTAAATTCATTTCATCTTCTACACAAAAAGTTAATTAGCCTGAAAATAACCTATTTTGAACAAGTAAGAATGCTATAGTCGGGTATACCCGACTACAAAACTCCCTGTACCCAGGTCAAAAATTTCCGATCGCATCTGCGTGCACTTACACATACAGACACACATACACAAAGCCGTACACGCACGAGCGACAGCACACGCGGACAGCGCAGGCTAGGCATTTTAAGTCGTGGCTGTGCTTCTCCCTCCCCCCCCCCCCAAACGTTAGCGGATAAAAATCGGATAAATCCGGTGCATTTATTTTCTTAAAACAATTTTTGTGTGTTCCGCCAATTTTTTTTTTCCCGAGAAATTGAAAGTGTGGGAAAATTTGTTTGTGGCAGCTGGTACAAAATGTAGGCAAAAAATCGAGCTTATATTATTTAATTACTGATCTATACCTCAGAGACAATTCAATTATTGTTAAGGGATGACTTATCCACTGAGTAAGTCATGGATTGTACTTTATTAATCACTGATTGTGTATCAAATTTTAATTTATTATGCATTATTATGCACAATCATCGATAAGATATCAAACAAATTTACCCATGATGTATCCTATGTATGCATTTATTGATACACATACGATTATACCATAGGAGAATGAATATACATATATGTATGTATACATTTATTATAAAAATGCCAATTTTATTTTAACATCGCCATACTAAAACTATGTTAAGAAAATTATTAGATTATTATATTGAGTACTAGTTGACGGGAACTTGAGTAGGAATTCGGATACATAAGTTCATTGTAAATATTTGAACGTTGACAGTTCTCGGTTTACCACACACAATAAATAATGACAATTACAGTGCTTGGATCAGTCCTGGCGAGCTTTTTTGTTTATCTAGCATGCCAAGTCAATTAAGTCAAATTAAAATCAATTATTGTCTTTAAGGCCTTTTTACTTACAGCTACTGGTATAAGAATACGAGTAACAAAAAAGAAAAGACTCAAAAGATTTCACCCTCAGGACTTACCTAAACGTAAAGTCTTCTACTTGTAATTTCTATAAATCTAAATACGTATAAAATAATAGCAATAACCCAGTTAAATAAATGTGCAAACTTTAAAAAAAGGCATTTTTACACTATCCCATATTTACGTGCAGGATTGGCGCTTATGCCGTCACAGGGTGTGATCACGAAACATTTTCTTTCATCATTTGATGTGTCGCGGCATTTTTATACTATGTTCCCGAAGGGAAAAATAGCATATTGGGTTTGCGAAATGTCGGTCTGTCCGTATGAACGCAATTTTTTTGCCTTTATCTTTGAGCTAGAGCAACCAAATTTGGTACACATGTTGGTGTATATCGTCAATTTATAAAGTGTCAAGATCACACCCTCCCCCAAAATTTGGGGAAAACCTGTATCTTCCACATTTTTAAAGCTAGAGTTACCAAATTTGGCATACACACTAAAGTTGAGATTCCTGACAGATCTGCATCAAAAACTTGGTGACACCCCCACCCCCTTCCCCCAAATCGGTACATGCTATCCCCATAACACGTTTTTCAGAGGGGTAGATCCCCTACAGTTTTATAGCTAGAGTCACCAAATTTGGCATACAGACTAATGTTAACCTCCTCGATAAATCTGCATCAACAATTTTTGGACATCCCTCACGCCCCCAAAAGGAGCAAAATCGTGTTTCTTTCCGAACTCACAAATAACCATATTATATTGGACTGGGAACATAGTATTCTGCAGTCGGGTGCGTCTGACTGCAACGTTCTTACTTGTTTGAGATGGCTCCGTTTCTTTTTCGTGTCCAACTTGCGTGAGTGCATTGCAATTGATTCAAAAATTTATCTAATGAATTATGACAGTATTTTTTAACTTTACAGTGTTGTAAACACAACTCTGAAAACATTTCTGATATTTATTGCGCCATAAATGAACGCAAAGTACTATTTCAAGTAACATATTGAAAGATTTTACGTAAATGTTAGATGGTGTCGTAATTTCTTTTATTTACTACATACTAATAATACCAACCGTTAGTAATATATAGTTATATTATACTAGCTGGTAATACCCCAGCGTTGCCCGCCAAAATATATATGTAGATTTAATTGCATTATATTGAATTTTACTACTTTCGTCAACGTATGAAATACACACAATAGCGTGATACAATTTTTCCGCTCGTGGGAGATAGTTGAGCCTAATGATGTAGGGCTATAAAAATGTCTTCTAACCGATGTAAAAAAAACAATAATACTACCAAACAACAGCTTTCTACCTATTTTCCTCCCGTTGTATGAAGTCGTTCGCATGACAAACTGAAATGCCGAATAACAGAGTTTCCATTACTTTTCCGACCGTTGACGTGCTTTTCCAAAATCGGTGCCACACGTGTCGAATTATTTAATGTGTAGAGCTTCGAAAATGAGCTTGAAGCCAATCGGAGAATAATCAAAAAAGTTTCATACAACAGTTTTCCACAATTTTTCCGACCTTGGATGTAGATTTTTCAAAATATTTGGGCACTGCGCCTATAATGTCTTTGTGTAGAACCTTATAAATGAGTTTGAAGCCAATCGCATAATAATTAAAAATATCGAATGCCAGAGTTATCCACCAATTTTCCAAACATAGGGCTGAATTTCCCAAAATTGATGATACACGTGTTGAAAATGAATTTGAAGGTGATCGGACTAAAATTAGACTTTTGCCCATACAACCCTGAGACCCCCATTTTCCGTTTAAAATCGATGAAATTTGTGTCAAATCAATCAATCGACTTAAACATAAAATAGCTACCCAATAAGATCTGAAGATCCAGAATAACCTGGTATTCAAAAAAGGGATTTCAATTTTAATGAACCTAACTTCAAATGTATAGCTTAGTTTTGTTAGAAGGCTGAAATCAATTACATGTAGCCTAAAAATATTGTACTTAAACCAATCTTAATCGAGTTGCGTAATTTCTTCCGAAAATTGTTTGGCATACACATGTACGACCACAACTACTGTGCTCCTAACCCTGGCTCGAAGAGATTCCGTTTCATTTTGTCATCAGCCCGCATCACGTGAATATTTTGAAACACTCCTTTCAGTTTCCATTATTGCGTAGTATTGTTGCTTTTGTTATTGCAGCTCGCAACTCTTCAGTTTTGAGGTAAATCGCGCATTATTGCATTTGAAAACCGATTTGCTATGGCCAGTGGGTTTCCGAGCGAGAGAATATCTGTGTGGCATATATACATACATACATGCATATATATATCTATATATAAAAGAGTTCAACCTGACTGACTGACTGATTGACTGACTGACTGGTACCGTTTGGGCAGCCCAAACAGTTGAAATTAGAAGCCTGCAATTTTTACAGTACTTTCTTATCATAAAGTAAGGTGGAACTGTCGAAAAAAATGGTTAAATATGTATCTGGAAGTATAAGAAAACTGTATTTGAGAATTGTATGATAATCTCGGTACGCTCCAGCTGCTGCATAAAAACGTGAAAATACAAAAGAGATAAAAAAATCTCTCTCTTGAATCGCTCTCTTGGCGTTATGTCTCTCAGACTCTGCCTAGCTTTGCTATCGATCTACGGTAGTATAGCGCCCCCATATAAAGACTCGGGCGAAATCCCTATGACAAAACAGCTTTTAATCGTGCGGCCAAGCAACTGAAGAAACTGCTCTATGTCTTGCGTACACGCTCTCTAGATGAATTTTTAACCTCAGCAGAACCAAACAGCGAGCCTCACAATCTTTGGAGAGCAACCAAATATTTGAAAAGACCAACCCGAACTCTGGCTCCAATACAAAATGCTAATGGTACCTGGTGTCGTTCAAACACTGAAAAGGCAACAGTATTTGCCAATCACCTGCGAGATACATTTACTCCTTTTCACTTCTGTGATCCCATTGATGAGGAAGAAACTCTTTCTTTTCTGGATATTCCCTGCCCGATGGATCTCCCTATTCGCCAGGTGGATTATTCGGAAATCATAATCGAAGTAAAAGCATTGAAAAAATCGAAGTCTCCCGGAATTGGTCGCATTTGTGCCACCACAATCCAAGCCCTGCCATCCGCTGCGTTCGAGTTACTGGCTGCAATTTTCACGAAATGTCTTTTACTTAGTCATTTCCCTACAAAATGGAAATGTGCCGAAGTGATACTTATAGCAAAACCTGGTAAGCCTGAACACCTGGTTTCATCCTATCGACCAATTAGCCTGCTGGCCATTTTATCAAAAATGTTCGAAAGAATATTTTTGAATAGATTCCTTCCAGTGCTGGAGGATCTGGAGTTATTACCTAGCCACCAGTTTGGATTTCGAAAAAGACACGGCACCCCTGAACAGTGCCACCGCGTAGTACAAAAAACCACAGAGGCTTTCGAAACCAAAAAATATTGCTCGGCAGCGTTTATAGACGTAAAGCAGGCTTTCGATAAAGTTTGGCACCAAGGGCTGCTTTATAAACTAAAGAGAACGACGCCAACTAATTATTACTTATTTCTAAAGTCATACCTTTCTGAAAGGACATTTCGTGTGCGCTATGAGGATGAACGCTCCAACATTACTCCCATCAATGCCGGTGTTCCCCAAGGTAGTGTCTTAGCACCTATCTTGTACACGCTATTTACCGCTGATATACCAATACTCAGCAACCAGGATCTTCTAGCTGCAACATACGCAGATGACACCGCCTTCCTGGCATTGTCTGATACTGCGGAAGAAGCTTCAGCATTACTCCAAGCGCAGCTTCACGTTCTCGAACCCTGGCTGAACAAATGGAATATACAGGTGAACGCGGATAAGTCTACACATGTAACTTTTGCAACGAGACATGGAACCTGTCCTCAAGTTACCTTACACAACTCGCCCATTCCTCACGCAACTGAAGTCAAATATTTAGGTCTAATAATGAATCGACGACTCACGTGGAGGCCTCACTTGTCTACTAAACGACGTCACATGCAACTTAAGCTTTATAAAATGAGATGGCTTTTGGGAAGGAAATCCAAACTAAAATTAAATCATAAGTTGCTTTTATATAAAGCACTTATTAAGCCTATTTGGACTTACGCAATCCCACTTTGGGGTACAGCCAAAAAATCAAATGTAGAAATAATTGAGAGGTTCCAGGCTAAAGTACTTACTTAATTACTAAGGCACCGATATTTGCTACTAATTCCGATATTAGATCTGCCACTGGCATAAATTCGGTTTTTGAAGAAATTGTTAAAGCTAGCTCAAAACATATCAATAGATTAAACAATCACGACAATCAACTTGCGATTAACTTACTTGATAACAGTTTAACTGAAAGGCGCCTAAAAAGACTACATATTCTAGATCTCCCATTTAGGCCAACTTAGTTATGTCTACATCTCATCATACTGCTTTATTTATCGCTATTTATTGTTAACATTATTATAAAACACTTTGAAATAAGCAAACTGTAAATTCACGAGCCAATGATATTGTTAAACAAATTTAATGGTTGCCCCCATAGGGGCAGTTTTAAATAAACCAAAAATAGTTATAAAAAAAAAAATAAAAAAAATATAAAGACTCGGTCAAAACGTCTTACTTTGGTCTTAAAAGACGCGTCTCAAAATAAGAAAGCAAGTGCAGTCGGCAGAAGAATACTTTATTGTCAAAATAATGAAATTATTGCAAATAAAAGCTGACAGATTTACGTATATCGACACAATAGTTGTTCGAAGTTTTGATATAAAACCGCACAAATTTGAATTTGTTAATAACAGTTTAAATAAAATGTGAATAACGTGTTTAAATAAATCTCTCTCGACTATATGCTTTGCTATCGATCTATGATAGATGGCGCGCTACTGCTGGAGTCAAATATTTTTGTAAAACCAATATTTGTTAATTTTAATCTTTTAAGTTTATTAATTAATTATGTACAATTAAAGTTAGTATAATGTGAATGCTGATGGGCCGATTTTCTACATAATAACATTATTATTATTATTATGTAGTAGATCGGAAGCAGTCGCATTATCTATTGTTGATCGATTTTCCATAAATGTGGCGGCCGGTTGATATTTGTTAGTACCAACATGTAATAAGTTTGCCGCCAAATTTGAGACTTTTTTGCTGTTTTGCGCTTTTTTAACAATGGAAATAATTGTTTTAAAAGATTTCACTTGAATTAAGTACTTCCTTCCTACATCCTTCCGGTATTTTCAGGATGTTAGTAATATTCTTCTAACTTAATTAAAAATAGTTTAAGGGACTACGCCCACCCGTCGCCACGGGCGAGAAATGGGGGTCATAGTCAAGGGAGTGAGATTATTTGTTTAGTTAGATGGGCTTTAAAGTCATCGTAACAGCCCTACACAACAAATCATTAGGCATTTGACCCAACTATTTGGATTCCACGGGAGGGAAAATTGTGATTTGTGGATTTCTTACGGTTGACGAAAGTAGTCAAATTTAACATAATCCACTTTTATTTAAATATTTTGCCGGGCAAGGGTGGCTATAAATAATAAATAATTATAAGAATTGAAATTGAAATAAATATAGTTAGGAAACGCGAGCAACGCCGCGGGTAAAAGCTAGTATAAATATTAGTAAAGGCATTGTAGAATGGGAGTTCGGACGGGGGTTTCCTGCTTTCGGACGTGGTCACTTCTAATAACATTGTACATGGTGAGACATAAAGTTGCGTCTCCACTGAAAATTAATTTTCTCGTATAATTCATTAGGTTTTCATAATAAATACATTAATCGACGCTTTCAATAGGCAGCACAAGTTTTCTTTTATAGTATGTACATGTGTATATTTTTATTTATTTATTTTACTTGCTTGTTTTTTTACATTTATAATTGAACGTTCATTTAGGAAAACTCTTAAATTACTCATAAACATCAAAAGCAACACAGCAAAAAACTGAAGCCAACGTCAGTAATTTTAAGAAATCTTACAGCGCTTTGAGAGTTTTTGATGTCTTATTATTATTTTGCCATTAGCTTTGGTTTTTGTTCAGTTTGCTTGTTAGGTTCATAAACCTTTTGAGTGTTTACTAATTATTATTTTGAATGATTTCGTTTTGTTTGCTCTACCAGTGTCGGAAACAATGAGACAATAAACATTGCCAAAGATGCACAGGGAGTTGAGTGATGAATCGAAGTCGATTGAAATTTTCAACAAGCAATTGTTGTACATATATAACTGTATATAAATCAACTTAAACATCTTATGAAATTCTAGATTTTCAGCTTTTGTTTTCTAGATATTTTGTATGATTTGTAATTAAAAGAGGAAACAAGATGTAAACATTTTAAACGGTATGAATGTTAACTCTAAGAACGACATCTACTCAAATTTTAGATATGTTATAGCTTTCCATCTTGTATTAAATTTATTTAAGTTTTTTTTATCCAATGCCGGACTATCTCTGAGTCTGACCACAATACTGGGGCAGAAACAGACATCTCCGACCCTATAAGGTATATATATTCTTGATCAGTATCAATAGAGATTTCGATTTGGCCATGTCCGTCTGTATGAACGCGACGATCTCGGCAACTATAAGAGCTAGAGACACCAAATTTGGAATGTGGGTTCCTGTATACCAAACGCAGATCAAGTTTGTTTCCAATTTCCGATATCTCGCCCTGTTCCCCGATCAAAACGTTTTATACCATCAATTTTAAAAATATATAGCTTTGGAATTTGGCATGTATAATATTTTGGTCACTTTTTATCGGTCGGATAATAAACACGGAAGTTATTCACAAAAGAAGATTCAGTGCTGCTTCCTCGCTTGCGCTGTTGCTAGTGATATCGCTTGTGTGTGCACGTCTTTATGTATCTGTGTGTGTATGTGTAAGTGAACGAAGATGCGATCGGAAATGTTTGACCTGGGTACAGGGAATTTTGTAGTCGGGTATAGTCGACTATAGCATACTTGTTTCAAATTGCTTATTGAAATACTTCTGTTATAAATCAGTTGTATAAGAATATTTAAGTGTACGCACTCTAATTGTTTTATTTATTGCATTTAACATAACATTTAATTATAGCAAACTTGTCAAACAAACTAAACTAAAATGAAAAGTAGCCATCAAATAATGCTGCGTAAATGCTGTACACTTGTAAAAGATTAAAAATTAGTAAAAATCTGTGTTTGAGTCAATAAAAAAAGAAAAATAAAAAAATTATGGCTTATAAAAACATTCGGGTTTTCGCAAAAACTCTTAATATATGATTTCCATTTATTTATTGTAGAAAATGCCTGTCCGATACATTTTCTGATAATTTATCTACATACAATAGCTCTAAGCTGCCGCGTACATATGTACATATATATGCATGTATTGTGCATAGTTAGTATTCTGTTTGCAAAAGTGCTGTAAAAGCTGTTTGCGCACTTAATTGACTGTGAAATGTGCAATCTTCAAGTTAATAACCGGTTGCCAAATGTGTCTGGGGCTCAAAAGAAGCGTAACAAACACTATAAACAATAAAAACAACAACATCGGCTGGAGCCACACTAAGAACTACTTCAACATGTCTACATACTGAAATACAAGAAATATGAGCAATTAAAACAACAATAGCAACTACAACAACAAAAAGAACAAGGTGGCGTATGCGTTACATTGCAAAAACAATAAGTAAACAAGCCGAAACATAAACAACAACAATTACTGCAAATAGCAGCTCATGCCCATCAGTCAAGCGCCAAACGCCAAATACTTGAAATGGGATCCGAAATTGGAGCTACCATTGCACAGTGTGGCCAGTTGATATTTTTCGTTGGATTAATAATCGTTCTGTAACTACATAGAAGAGATAACGGACAATTTCTAAAGCTTTAAAATAGATCACGTTTTTTTGTTGATGTTATACTCTGTGCCCGAAGGGAAAAAGAGTATATTGGGTTTGCGAAACGTCCGTTTGTCCGTCTGTCGGTATGAACGCAATTTTATTCCATACCCTTGAAGCTAGACCAACCAAACTTGGTACACATGTTGATGTATACCCTCAATTTATGAAGTGTCAAGATCGAATTTTACTCCCTGTACCCATAAAATGGGTAAAAAGGGGGTATTGGATCTGTGCAAATGTCCGTTTGTCTGTCTGTTCGTATGTATGAGAGTATAAGAGCTAAAAACACCAAATTTGGAATGTAGGTTCCTGTATACCATACGCAGATCAAGTTTGCTTCCAATTTCAGATATCTTCCCCCGCAATTCGATAAAAACGTTTTGTACCAACAATTTGAAAGATATTGTATTGTGAACATTTGAGCAATTTAGCTCGTATGGCTTGGGCTGTGCGATGATTGCCAACCAGTCAGTCACAAATGATGGCAAACGGTTTTGTATATATAGATGATATATTTTTACTCCCTGTACCCATAAAATGGGTATAAAGGGGGTATTGGATCTGTGAAAATGTATGTAACAGGCAGAAGGAGACATTTCCGACCCTATAAAGTATATATATTCTCGATCAGTATCAAAGGAGATTTTGATTTGGCCATGTCCGTCCGTCTGTCTGTCCACTTGTCCGTCTGTCCGGATGAACGCGTCGATCTCAGCAACTATGAGAGCTAGAGTCACCAAATTTGGAATGTAGATTCATGTATACGCAGATTAAGTTTGTTTCCAATTTGAGATATCTCGCCCCGTTCCACCGCAATTCGATAAAGACGTTTTATACCAACAATTTTAAAGATATAGCTACGCGATTTGGCATGTACAATACTTAAGTCACTCCTAATCTACTGTCCAAATTTCAAGTCGATCGGAAAATAAACACGGAAGTTATTCAACAAACAAAATTCAGTACTGCAGCGCGGGGGAAGAAGCAGCACAGCCACCACTTAAAATATCTCGCTTGCGCTGTCGTACAGAATTATTTCGCCCACACATAGAGAGCGGAGCTTAGAGCAGCGGAGCCTTGTCTATGTACAACAGAAACAACTAAAAAATTAGTTTCTTCGATGGAAAAACGTTTGAAAAGAGTTGTTAAAATCAATGGAGGCCATACAAAATACTAAATGTTATAATTAAGAACAATACGTTTATCAAAATGAAGCTGTTTTATAATTGTTTTGTATTCGTAATTTTTTAAATTGTTTTTGTTTAATTTAAATGCTAATATTCAACTTTAAATTACTGCACATAAGTTTTATTGATATATTTGATAGTTTAGCCGTAGTGACGATTCCAACTTTCAGTTCTTAGCAGCACGAAATAAGCTGCGATCCACTGTATATTAGGGGCTATCTAGTAAGATTAAATCGAACTCTTTTTTAACTAAAATAATACTTTAAGGGAATCTCCAACAGACCTTAGTTATTTTTACCCTATAAGAGAAATGCAATGCAAGTGCAGTCGTCACACCTGTGTCCGCCACAAATATGAAACTACCGGAGTGTGTCCCTGGATCGCAATATATACTGTTGCAATTGTTGGATGCAAAGCGGGAGATATCCGGCTGGCAATTGTGCGGCCAAAAATGTAACAAACCATAAAAATCCGCACATAAATTATACTGAGGAGAACCAGCAGCCGCCTGGCAATCCGGGCAGCTGCGACGATGGCCGCCGACATACGCAAATGCAGGGCTGCAATTTATGGCCAACCATTCCCATGCAGACAGTCTCACTGATTTAACTTTGACCCCCATTTCTCGTCCGTGGCGACGGGTGGGCGTAGATTTTGCAAAATCGGTAAGCACTCCTGTAAAATATTTTTGATGAAGCTGGAAGAATAATAGTAAAATTCCAGAAATTAACTTTCCAACTATTATTTTCCGTCTGTGGTGTTGACCCTCAAAGCACCGAAATTTCTGTGTTTAGCTCTAGAAATAAGCATGAAAAACAAAAAGCTGAATTTCTGCCATCACTTTTCGACTGTGTACATGCATTATCCAAAATCTATGAGACACGCGTCGAATTATTTAATGTGTAGAGCTTTGAAAATGAGTTGGGACTAACATTAGGCTTTGACATATGGGTTAAGTTATATGCAACTTTGAGACCTGCATATTCCTATGATGGGAGCGGATCCAATCTGTAAAGACTGTTTTAGACGGCTTATTATAGAGATCTTTTAAAATAAGGTTGAAGCCGATTGGGTGGTAAACAAAAATTTTTCATACAACCGTTTTCCGCGAATTCCCACTTTTCTGGAGTTAATTTTCCAGCAAATATTGCCAAGTGCAAACCTACTATATAAGAGGAAACTACTGTACAAATTGCAGATCTCTAGATCCTATCGTTAAGCCAAGACCCCAAGACAGAAGGCTAAAGTGCATATACACAAGGAACCACCCCAATAGAAGAATGCTCTAATAATGTAAATAATATTTTATACATTTTTGTATACTATTTTTTATATTTTTAAACTCCGCTTCAACCAAAATTTTTTCCAACCCCTCCCACCCAAAGGAGCAAAATATATGTATATCTCCCACACCTGTATAGGTAGAGTCACCAAATTTAGATCACAAACTAGGACAGTTGACTCTCTTGACAGATTTGGCAAAAACAATTTTGGCAATCCCACCCACTCCCCCGCAAATGAACAAAATGTATTTCTCAAACACCTGTTCAGGTAGATTCACCAAATTTGTAATACAGACTACTGTGTTTTTCCGTTTTTCCCACCCTACAAATAACCAAATTATACCGGACTTGAAACCGAGTATTCTGCTGTCGGGTACGTTCGACTGCAACGTTCCTACTTGTTTTTTTGATTAAGCAAGCCAGGATGTATTCTACAAAATAATTGATGAAATCTTCAAAAATCAATCACATTGTTATTATTTTAGGTTAAGCATTCTCAGTGTTGCCACCTTATTGCAATCATTTGACTATATAATGTGAACCCCCAAAATTTCTCTACTGGTCTTTCCAACTCGTTGATGAGGTGTCAATTTTTACATACATCTTGATGTACTTCAAAGATAATTTATACAATTTTTTTTTTTATCTTTACAGTGTTCCTAAAATACTCACAACGAAATCAACAATATTTAATGCGAACGAGGTAAATTCAAATTTGATCTATGGCTTATGTTTTTCTGTCTCTGTTCTGTACTTTTCCCCCAACTCTCTCTATTCTCCTTCCTAGCTAGCTTGTATGGTTTTATAGACATCGCTCACCTGCCTCGCTTTCATAACCATATGCGGGGCTTAACACACAAATTGTGAGTCGCATTCGAAATGCAAAACACAAAAAGCGCAGTCCTCGTTTGATATCGAGTTTTACTCGTAACGTAATGGCCCGATTGAAAATTCAACATGTAAAAGAGCTGAAATCAATTTCCGCTCGACTTTATGAACAAAAACATTTATTTGCGCTATGACGTTTTAAATTAAAATTGGGTGGAACAGTTCATCCTGGTTGCACTATTGTCGGTCAGCTCTTGGATATTTTGTGTTAATTTTTGAGCTGCTTCCGGTGCAGCGCCAATTTCTTTGGTTTGTTTACCTTTGCGACTTCGACTTGCACTTCAGGTTCTGCCCGGCACATTACTTTCTTCTCTTTTGATTGTGTTGATTTTAGTATACTCTGTGCCCGAAAGCTGGAGGAAGAGCGAGTATATTGGGTTTCTAAAATGTCTTTATGATTGCTGATGAATTTTTTCAACACCCATGATCCAAATTTAACACACATATTCGTGTATACCTTTTTTATGAGCCGGTCGATTCACAGATTAATTAAGCTACAAAAATTTTTGAAACCTTAATGGCATTCCTACCTTATTAATTATGCTCTGTGCCTGTTGGTGTATACTCTCAGTTTATAAAGTGTCAAGATCGACAAGGAGACATCTCCGACCCTACACAATATATATATTCTTGATCAGTATCAAAATAAAGAAAAAAGAAACAGCACAGCCACCACTTAAAATGCCTCGCTTTCGCTGTCGCTTGTGTATGTGTGTGTTTATGTGTAAGTGTACGAATATGCGATCGGAACTTTTTACCCTGGATATAGAGAGTTTTGTAGTCGGGTATACTCGACTATAGCATTCTTACTTGTTATACTCTGTTCCCGAAGGGGAAATAAGTATATTGGGTTTGCGCAATGTCCGCATGAACGCAATTTTTTCCACACCCTTGACGCTAGAGCAACCAAACTTGGTACGTACACTTGTTGGTGTATTTTCTCAATTTGTGAATTTATATACCACGTTTGGCATAAAGACTAATGTTCACCCCCTGGACAAATCTCCATCAACAAATTTTCGACACCCCAACCCCTCCCCCGCAAATGAGAAAAATCCATATCTTCCACCCCTGTGGAGGTAGGGTCATCAAATTTGACATACAGACTTACCTAACATAATTTCTTTACAAGAAACTCACATTAACAACCTCAACAACATTCCCATACCCACTAACTACAACATTATCAATAACATTGCTACAAATAGATTTGACACAAATACAGATTTTGAAACAATAGCAATAGAAATAGATTCAATTAAAAAAATTACCATATTTTCCTCCTACATCTCACCATCAACACCATTTACCTACTCTAACTTAGAACGAGTTTTTAACATTCAAAACTCTCCAGTAGTTATTACCGGAGATTTCAATAGCTGTATGCTCATCCAAACCCACAAATAACCAAATTATGCAGGACTGGGAACAGAGTATTCTGCTGTCGGGTACGTACGACTGCAACGTTCTTACTTGTTTTAAATATGCAAATGACCAAAAATACATTAGTACATAGATATACGACATGTGTACATATATAATAAGTATACATAACTACTACATATGTACATATACGAGTAAGTAGCGAAAAACGAAATTATGGTAAATTTTCCTTTGAAATTCGGCACACGTAGCAAAATTAGCGTAAAATCAACTAAGGCGAATTTGTAAGTGACTGAGAGCCAGCAGGACAGGTAGCGGGGTTCGAGGCAGTGGTATACGAGTAAGTAAGTAGTTGAGTTGAGCTACGTTGAAGAATCTCACCTGTTGTTGACTTTTATGCTTTGCTTTTACTCGTTGTATTTCTCGGCTAAAAAGAAAAACCATTTTCTTTGGTTTGCATTTGACATTTGTAGACGACTGTTGCTGTTGTTGTTTTTGACTGTAAGTGACTTTAATTATGTAAAACCTTAAAAGGGCTTACTCCTGATTGATGTTAAGAAACTTGAAGCTGTGTGAGCAGCCAAATAGCGTCAGGTCAAACTCGAATTGCCTCAAGTAAACCAAATATGTCAGTTTATCCTCGGGTTCCGCGTGAGTAGACTTAATATTAATAATACCGCTGCGAGTGGCTTAAGCTTTGGCTAATGGGGTGCGAATGATTTGAGTAGCTCTAAGTGCATAAATTGTGCCTGACGCGTGCCAATTGAGCAGAATTTAGGTTGACCAACTTTACTCAGCGTGCTAGTACCCTGATAAGGTATTACAAGAACTTATCGGCTCTATACTCTCGCGCTGGCGATTTTAAAAGATATTAATGGACAATTTTTGTCTCTGCTACGTAAAGACCTTGTTTAATCGCATTATTTAGTGTCTTCCTTGCTTATTCAATGGAAATTAACATATTTGAAGCTAATTTCATATTTAATTATATATAATAATACCCCAGCGTTGCCCGGCGAAATATATAGATTTAAGCGCATTATATTGAAATATACTATTTACGTCAACGTAAGAAATACACACAATAGCGTGCTAAAATTTTCCCGCTCGTGGGAGTATACTTTCTTAAATAGTTGAGCTTAATGATGTGGGGTTATGAAAATGTCTTCTAACCGATGTAAAAAAACAATTCATTTCACTCATTTGACCTTTATCCCTATTTCCCGCCCATGGCAAAAGGCTGTGGTACAATTTCTAACATCGGTTCGCACACTCTTAAATTGTTTATGGTAGAGTTTTGAAAATATGTTGGAAGCCTATTGCAGGAATAATACTATCAAACAACAGCTTTCCACCTATTTTCCTCCCGTTGTGTTGACACCCAAAGACCTTAACTTTTTGTGTTTAGTTTTGGAAATTCGTATGAAGTCGTTCGTATGAGAAACTGAAATGCTGAATTACTGAGTTTTCCACTTCTTTTTCGACCGCTGACGTGTTTTCCCAAAAATCGGTGTCATACGTGTCTAACTATTTGATGTGAAGAGCTTTGAAAATGAGTTTAAAGCCAATCGGTCGATAATCAAAAAATGTTTCATACAATAGTTTTTCGTGAATTTTCCGACCTTGGGGATAGATTTTCCAAAATCTTTGGCAACTTTACCCATTATGTATTTGTGTAGAACCTTATAAATGAGTTTTAAGCTAATCGCATGAAACTTAAAAATGTCGAATGCCAGAGTTTTCCACCGATTTTTCGACCATAGGGCTGGGTTTCCCAAAATCAGTGAGATGCATATCGAATTATTTTACATGAAAAGCTTTGAAAATGCATTTGAAGGTGATCAGACTAAAATTAGACTCGCCCATCCCACCTTGAGAGCCCCATTTTCCACCCATGGGGGTGGATTATCCGAAAGCGGTGAAATGTGTATCACATCAATTTTTATGTAGATCTTTGCAAATGAGTTTGAAGCCGACATAATTTGAGGATGTACACCAACATCTGTACCAAGTTTGGTTGCTCTAGCTTTAAGGGTGTGGAAAAAAATGCACTCTGATTTTTGCCATATTATGGAAACATAAATATAGTTATATAAAAAATTTGTTTTGTTTTTATTAAAATATATATAGTTTTCGTAAACAATTTTACCCAACACTTTAATATTTTGAATAGCTATAATATAATAATATATAATAATCACTCTAAATAATAATTTAATACTTACATGGTCCTACACAATTCAAATCACTCTTACTGATATAGTACTTCGTCACACCCGAACTGCAACTTACAAGTTTTGGCAAATAAAAAGCCGTCGTCGTGTGTGTGTGTGTGTGTGTGTGTGTGTATGTGAAGTGTGCGAAGATATGTTTGGAAGTTGTAGACCTGGGAACGGGGAGTTTCGTAGTCGGGTATCCTCGACTAGAGCATTCTTACTTGTTTCATATGGATGCTCGGTTCCGTTTCTGAGTTTCACCACTTGCTGTAAAACCACCCTGCCCTTCATAGTCTGTGGCGCTGCATCAGTGAGCGGATAGCATCCAGCTCAAAGTCCGGCATCCTCCGCGTCAGTTCAGTTTAGTTTTTTCATTAATTTTTATAGTCTGGCCAACTGGCTGGAAAGCACAGAAAGTACGTGCACAATTTTCCATTTTCAACAAACTACAGCCGTGGCAACGGTGGCGGCGTTGGCATCGGCAGCTCCTACTCCTAAGTATGGCCAAAAGCGAGAGACCAAGAAACCAGTTCAAAATGGAATTTCGCGCGAAGTCGGCTACATAAATAAAACCAAAAGTAGGCAAACAGCCAAAAGACCGAAAACCAAAGCAATACAAAGCAAAACCAACCGACCAACGCAGGAATCTACAGCTCTACTTGTGTACCCTTTTTCAGAGTAGTATTCTGACTTAGTCATGAAGTTAGTCACAGCAAATGGTTCAGAGCCAAGGAACTATCAATAAAAGTAATACTAAAACCAGTATGGATGCTATTGTTGAGTACACCCGACTAAGAGACTCCCTATACCAAAGTCTAAAATTCCCAAACAATACACATACATTCAAGCGCCAGTGCAGGCAAGGCATTTCTTCTGCTTCCCCCGCTTTGCAGTACTGAAACTAATTTCGTGAGTGTTTTTTGTGGTTATCAATCAGATCAAGATCAATGATGTATGCCCAAAATCAAAGCCATATCTTTTAAATTGTCCTTATAAATTGTTTTTATAAATTTGCGTTGGTGAGGAGGAAATTGATGCAAATTTGAAATAAACTTTAATTGTGTCCGCTATGCACCAACCTACATTCGAAACCGTTGTTAAGATCGATAGAAATGGACGGATACGCGGACGGACGGTCAGACAGACTGACAGACACACAGAAAGACAGACAGACAGACAGACGGACATGTCCAAATCGATATCTCTTTTGATACTGATCAAGAATATATATACTATATAACACAGTTGTCTGTATTTCAAATTTGGTGAATCTACCTGAACAGGTGTTTGAGAAATACATTTTGTTCATTTGCGGGGGAGTGGGTGGGATTACCAAAACTGTTATTTGCCAAATCTGTCAAGAGAGTCATGGCAAAAAACATTTCCGAACCCAATATACTGTTTTTCAAACAATTTTGCTTGAAGTTGAGTATAAAAATAATAAAATAGTACATGTATATATGTATAAAATATTATTTACGTTATTAGACGATTCTCCTACTGGGGAGGACCCTTGTGTATATGCGCTTTAGCCATCTGTCTTGGGGTCTTGGCTTAACGGTAGAAACAAGAGATCTGCAATTTTACAGTAGTTTTCTCTTATATAGTAGGTTTGAACTTGGCAATAATTGCTGGAAAATGAATTCCGGAAAAGTGGGAATTCACGGGAAACTGTTGTATGAAACATTTTTGTTTACCACGCAATCGGCTTCAACCTTATTTTAAAAGACCCATATAATAAATCGTCCAAAACAGTCTTTACAGATTTTGGAAAAAGCGCTCTCATGGGCAGAATATGCAGGTCTCAAAGTTGAATATAACCTTACCCATATGTCAAAGCCTAATGTTAGTCCCAACTCATTTTCAAAGCTCTACACATTAAATAATTCGACGCGTGTCTCATAGATTTTGGATAATGCGTGTACACAGTCGGAAAAGTGATGGCGGAAATTCAGCTTTTTGTTTTTCATGTTTATTTCTAGAGCTAAACACAGAAATTTCGGTGCTTTGAGGGTCAACACCACAGACGGAAAATAATAGTTGGAAAGTTAATTTCTGGAATTTTACTATTATTCTTCCAGCTTCATCAAAAATATTTTACAGGAGTTCTTGCCGATTTTTGGAAATCTACGCCCACCCGTTGCTACGGATGAGAAATGGAGGTTAAAGTTAAATCAGTGAGATTATTTGTTTAGTTAGATCGGCTTATTGCCGTAGCCCTGCATAACAAATCATTAGGTATGTGACTCAACTATTTAGGAAAGTTAGCCCCCACAGAAGCGAAAATTGTGATACGCTATTTTTGTGTATTTCTTAGGGTTCACGAAAGTATTCAAATTTAACATAATACACTTTAATCTAAATTTTTCGCCTGGCAAGGCTGGGGTATTACCAGCTAGTTAGTTCACATGCAAATCAATCTTTAATGGTTAATTTTTAAACATATCATTAAAGTTATTACTATTCCATAATGATAAGTTAAAAATTTTTGTACAGGGTATCACCTAGTAAAACACTGTCTTGGCCTGCTGCCTTAATTTATTTTCCATAGCAATTTACCAAATATGTACCTTTCACTTTGAACATCGAAAAATGTCACAAACTGCTCAATAAAAACACAAATGACAATAGAAATGTGATAAAAAGCCGCAGTAACAACAACAGCAACAATGCAAGCAATTGCATAAATTAATGTAAATTTATGCGAAAAATTATAACAGTAACAACCACAACAAAAAGAGCGGTTACATTAAACAATGAGCGGCATTTTCAAATTGCCAATCTTTAGGTGGTTCAAGAGAGTCGCAGCAATGTGGAAATACTGGCAGGCAACAGGAGGGGAACCGGCAGCTGTTATTTTTTCCACTACTGCAGTTATTCATAAACAAATAAAATAAAAGTCGGTTTTCATTTACTTGCAGTTAATAAATGTTGTTTTGCAGGTGTGTGTCTGGGTGACAGTTGGCAAGAAGTTGGCAATTGCAGTGAATCGAAAAAGCTGTTTGCCTATAATTGTGTAGTAGTATATGTTGAGTAGTATACTTCGCCTTGCCCGGCGAAATATTTAGATGCACTTTGCATTATGTTGAATTTGACTACTTTCGTCAACCGTAAGAAATACACAATTTCACAATTTTCCCTTCCGTAGGAGTAGGAAACTAAATAGTTAGTTGAGTCAAATGCTTAAAGATTTGTTGTGCAGGGCTATAGGGCTTTAATGAGTTTGAAGCCAATCTAACTGAACAAATAATAATAAAAAGTAAGTTATTTGAATTTAAACTCCGTTTCCGACCCGTGCCGACTGGTGCCCACCAGTCCTTTTTGATGAAGTTGGAATAATAATACTAACATCTGCTAAGATGATGGAAAATTCTGTTTTTAATTCCAGTGAAAATGTTTATAATACTTTGCCGGCAAATTAGGGTTTTTTTAATTTCTGGTAATAATTGTTTTAAAAATTTTCACTGGATGGCACTGTCAAATATTAACCGGCCGCCACATGTATCGATAACGTTTCATTATCGATGCGAATGTGAATGAATAATAATAATGTTGATTTGCTCTAAGTCATCCCAGCAGCATTCACATTCTATTAAATAAAAAGGTACATAACTAATTAATAAACTTATATGATTAAAATTAACCAAATTGTAGTATAACAAAAATAATTGACTCCAGCAGCATCGTTCCATCTACCGTAGATCCACAGAAAAGCATAGGGAGAAACTGAGACAAGCCCAATATGTAAATTTCAGGCGCACTTTTATGTCTTATATATTGGTCAACATTTATTTGCATGCATTTTATTATTTCGATAATAAGGTCATATTCCGCCACAGGAATTTGCTTTCTTATTTTGAGACGCCCTGTTTAAGACCAAAGTCAAACATTTTGACGTAGTCTCTATATGGGGGCACTATACTAAAGAATTACCAGCCAAACAAATGTCGAGCAGCAGCGCGCCATCTACCGTAGATTGATTGCAAAGCTAGGCAGAGTCTGAGAAACGTAAGCAATATGGCGATTTCAGTCGCACTTATAAGTTTTAAGGCTGAGGGAGCGATTCAAGAGAGAGATATGTTTTATCTCATTTGCACTTTGACGTTGCTATGCAGTAGCTGGCGCATACTGAGATTTCCATACAATTTTCAAATACAAAATTTCTTATACTTCCCTATATATATATATCCATTTTTTCAACAGTTCCACCTTACTTTATAATAAGAAGGTACTGTAAAAATGGTCTTCTAGCTTCTACGGTTTGGGCTGCGCAAATGTCACCAGCCAGTCAGTCAGGATGAACTCTTTTATATATATAGGTAGATATGTGTATTGTGATCAGCCTTAACATATATATATTTTGATCCAATTACGTCAGTATATGCATCTGTTTTAGTGCCTTAATCTAAGAAACTTGTAATTTCCCAAGTACCAAACGAGGATAACTTTTATTTTAAAATATTAATATCTGCCAAGCTTCTATGGAATCGACTATCTCGTAACATAACACTTAAGATACATTACTTCAGGGACTACGATGATGCAATTTATATACAAGTATATAAACAAACTTATTCGCGGTCGCATTCCTAACTAATATATCCTTAATTCCTGGAAAGTAGCTGACATCTGTTAGTTGGGTAAGACTCCATTTCTTGATTCGCATGACTCTTGTTCGCAATATCGTTTACGAAGTTTTTGGCCGCTGGGTGTAAATATAACGTTCTGTGTGTGCGTATAATAGCTATAGACTCTATAGTATAGAGTCCAAGTTTCTGCGTTGCCCATCAACTCAATCACTGCGCAAAGTACTTCTGAGTCATAAAGCGTAGTGCCGCTGCACTTGAACGCCAACGGGGCGATAAAAATGACACATGGAGTGTGCCACGGAGCTGCAAAGTAAATAAACTGCCAGATAGTATGCGGCACTTTGTGGAAATTTTAAGCGGTAGGCGGTGGGTGTGTCCATTGCATATTCCAAGTAAAATTGCATTTGAGCGACACGAGACGTTTTAAGATTGCGAATACAAGTTATTGAAGTCATTCCTTTAGTGGGCCAAAAGGGCACAGCGAAAGTTGCATTTATTGTTATCGGAGGCTCGGCTAATTGTTAATGCATATGTAGAAATTATTATTTGTGTCAGTCACCGCAGAGGGGGTGAGATGGATAAGAGGTCTTTTGGTAGTTAAGTGATTAATCGCTTTCACCTTTACAATTGCCATCTGCATGTAGATTCGTATACAAATACACACAGTCGTAATTGTTGCAATAATATCGATGCAATTGCAGCGAAACTAAAAAACTCAAATATTTATATTAAGACTAGAAGCAAGTGTACATATTATTGAATTCTGAAAATTTATGCGTGTCTCGCTTATTGAAGAAAACTATAATTCTCACAGAATATTCAATAAAATGTTGTTTGATTTTGTAAGAGCTATTCAATTTTGAGAGAAACTTCTTAATATACTACTATGAGATACTACTATTTTGTTACGTGTACATAAATTAGTGTACGCCTTGAAACCCTAATTTCCAGAGCTTATTAAATAAGCTATGGTTGATTATACTGTGTTTCCGAAAGAAAAAATAGTATATTGGGTTTGCGAAATGTCCGTCTTTCCGAATGAACGCAATTTTTTCCACACATGTTGGTGTATATCCTCAATTTATGAAGTGTCAAAATCAATATCTCCCACACCTGTTCTAGTAGTGTCACCAAATTTGGCATACAGACTAATGTTGACCCCCTGGACAAATCTGTATCAACATTTTTTTTGACTCCCCCACATCCTCCCTCACAAATGGACAAAATCTATATCTCCCACACTTGTAGTCACCAACACTACTGTTTTCTTCGCGTCTCTTTCCGAACTCACAAATAAGCAAATCATACCGGACTGGGAACAGAGTATTCTGCTGTCAGATACGTCCAACTGCAACGTTTTTATTTGTGTTAAAATGTCAACATCAAGATAGTGTTCCTATGTGAGCGATAAATTTATTGTTTTTTTTAGCCCAAACCGTAAGACCTCGAATGCGGAAATTTTCACAGTAGGTTCCACCTAAGATAAAAGTGCACACTAAGACGGAATTTTGGAGAATGCATGCCACTAGCGTGAAAATTCGCGGAAAACTGTTGTATGAAACATTTTTGTTTACCATCAAATAGGCTTCAAATGGAATTTTCAAGATCTGTACGAAAAATCGCTCGACAAAAACAAAAAACAGTTTTTTGGAAATCTACCACCACCCGTGGGAAATGGAAGTGAAGGACAATTGAGTGCGATTATTTTTTAAGCTTATTATTGATTATTGAATATTATAGATTTTTGAGTAGCTTAAAGATTTTTTCAAAACCCCACACAAAAATGCATTGGAAATATGGCTCAATTAGTTAAGAACGTTTTCCCCTACGGGCGGTAAAAATCGTGGTGCGCTACTTTCGTTTATTTCTTACGATTGACTAAACTAGTCAAATTCAACATAATGCATTTTAATGTAAATATTTCGCCGCGACTCACTGGGGTTTACCAGCTAGTATATACAGATACGAATACATACTCGCAATTAAGCAAACACAAAAAATCAGACGTCTTTAATTCTTTACAGGCCCAAAAAAAAAGAAATAAGAATGCGCTAGTCGAGTATACCTCACGACGAGACGCCTTGTACCCAAGCTAAAAATTGTCAAACATATCTTCGTCCACTTAAACATTCACATACACATATACAAATACGATAAAAAAGTTTGACAGCAACAGTTTTAAAGATAAAGCATTCGCACTTATTTTATTATGTGATCTTCCTCAGGGAATCATGAGGATTTAAAGTTTCTAGTATCTAGTGACATTCTGCTTTGCAGGAAAATATTGGTAAAAACGAAATTGTGCCTCTATTTACACCTCATGTACAATTTGGGAATTTGTGTGTGTATGTGTAAGTGTACGAAGATGCGATCGGAATTTCTTGACCTGGGTACAGGGAGTTTTGTAGTCGGGTATACTCGACTATAGCATTCATATTTGTTTCTTCTTTGTTCTGTCAGATTTGAAATTCAAATGCTAAAATGGTTTTTGGCTCCATTTCCATCTACTCCGCACTCCGCGCTCTGCTCGTATGACTTCCATTTCCGTGTGACCCAATTTGTAATGCAGACAGTGCCAAGAACAATACCAATGAGCGACATAAACAACATCAAACAAGCAAACATATATAAACAAATATACATATCATAACATATATAAACATATATTTGGCGCCTTTAATTGACGCGTCCATGACATGTCCATGAACATTTTCCATTTCTGTCAGTTGATTTGTGACAGCGAGCAAACGAAGTATTAATTATAGTTTTACTATAGAATTACGCAATTAAAGATGTTTAATATAATCGCAGGTAATACCCCGTCGAAATATTTAGATGAAAGTGCATTATTTTGAATTTGACCACTTTCGTCAACCGTAAGAAATACACACAAAAAGCGTATCACTATATTCCTTCCCGTGGGGGTGGGAAACTAATAGTTGGGTCACGTGACTAATGTATTTTGTGTAGGGCTATGAAAATGTCTTTGAAGCCGATCTAACTAAACAAATAATCCTACTCATTTGTCCTACTCATTTGATTTTGACTTCCATATTCCGCCCGTGGCGGCGCATGCGAATGGATATTCTCAAATCATTTGGCATTTGAAGCCAATTCCAAGAATAATACTAAGAATCCAGACTAAAGCTTTCCAAAGATTTTCCGTCCGTTGTATAACCCGCAAAGTACCGAGGGTCTTGTATTTATATTTGGAAATTAGTATGAAGCCATTCGCATGAAAAACGAAAATGCTGAATTCTAGACTTTACCCCTTTGCCGACCGTGGACGTGCATTTTTCAAAACTGGTAGTACATGTGTCGAATTATTTTATTTGAAAATTGATTTCAGAATAATTGGATGATAAACAGAAAAGTTGTAAAGTGAGTTTGAAGTCAATCGAACGATAGTCAAAAAAGTTTCATACAACAGTTTTCCGCGAATTTTTCGACCCTGTGGTTAGATTTTCCAAAATCTTTGACCACCGTGACTATTAAGATTTTGTGTAGAACCTTGAAAATGAGTTTGAATCCAATCGCTTGAAAATTAAACATGTCGAGTTCCAGAGTTTTCCACAGATTTTCCGACCATGGGGCTGAATTTCCCAAAATCACTGATATATGTATGTGTCTTTTCTGTTTATCATCCAAATATTTTTTTTCTTACGGTTGACGAAAGTAGTCAAATTGAATATAATGCTCTTTTATTATATATATATTAACGAGCAAATATTTCGCCGGGCAAGGCTGGGGTATTTCCAGCTAGTATACATATGTATAGAGATTAACGAGCAAATTTTGCCAGCAAGGTTTCCCCTTTACGGTGTATATCAACTATTCAAAGGTATCTAATTACTTCTTACTCGTTGTACGGAACAGTCTTTAAAGTGTTTAAAGCTACTTTACTTTACTTGGCGTTTCTCTTCTGTTTTGAATATTGTGTACAATATAATTATAATTCTTTAATTGCGTTTGTAATTGTTATTTATTTTCTTCTGTTAGCTCTTCAGATTTGCTTTTTATTATTCAGAAATTTGTTCTTTCTTAGATTTACTTGGCTTTCCCACAGTGTTGTTGCTGTTTCTCACTTGGCGTAATTAAAATATACTTAACGGTGCTTTGCAAGCGCTGAAAAAATGCCAACGACCTATGAAAACTTTACAATACAGCAACCATAGCAGCAACAACAGCAGAAGTTAAAGTGCTGGAGGGTCGCTTTGGATATACCCTACATAAATAATACACAGTAGAAGATAATCTACATTAAAATACGACAAACTTAATTTTTTAATCTAGATAGTAAAAAATTGCGAATAATCATAAAAGACTCTAATCTTGCGTTTCGGACGTTACACTTGATGCTCTAATATTATTGGTGTTCAGAACGAAATGTTAAGGCTACGTGGGTGTTGAGATTACTTTTACCTGTTTAAAATTTTCGATCGCATCTTCGAACACTTACAAATAAACACTCGTATACACAAAGGTGCACACACACAAGCGAGGCATTTTAAGTTGTGGCTGTGCTGCTTCTTCCACCAAGGAAATCTCGAAAATCTCTCGAAAATAACTTTTGTATTGTAAGCAGCACAGCCACATCTCAAAATGCCTCGCTTGTGTGTGTGCGTCGTTGTGTATGTGTAAGTGTACGCAGATGCGATTGGAAGTTTTTGACCAGGGTACAGGAAGTTTTGTAGTCGGGTATACTTGACTATAGCATTCTTATTTGTTGATTCTATCCAAATGCGTGTATGGGTCATTTAGGAGTTGTTTACGTATGAAATATTCAGTTTTACGATTTTGTTGAAGCCTTTATCTTTGTTTTCCAATTCAATGAAGTGATGGTTTTGTAAATATAAATGAAATCATTCTTTTGTGTCTAAATAACATAATTTACTCAAGATATCGGAAAGGGAACACCTTCGATCCCAAAAGATCTCCGAGCTCACGAGGTCTACCTCTTTGTCTTTTTTTGAGTTTAATTGAAATCATCGATTACACGGACTGGTAGCTCTTCGTTACTTTTCCGCTCTAGTACATACACATTTGAATTTCGTTGTAGGGTATATAGAAAGCGACATATGTGTGTTAAATGAATCTACAAATGTACACCAACAATTTTTAATAGCTTTTCGCATTGTCCTTTATTTTGTTGCTGATTTTTTGCTTTTACTGCCTGCTGGTCTGGCGCTTGGCGAACATTGCAGCATAGGCCTTTTAAATACTTACTTTAAAAACAATTTTTGACGTCGGTCACAAAATTTATAACACAACCAACAACAGAAAAGGCAGCAAATAAAAGTCAAATAGCTGCTATAGCTAGCAATAAAATGCACCTCTGTCACCTGCTTACCCTGCATGTCCAAGCACATCGTACTCTTGCATACATAATAGGTATGTACCCTCGTTTAAAAAGGAAAACGGGACTCATTCTCCACTGATTTCATAGATTACAATGGTCAATAAGGAATATTACCTGGATGTTATGCACAATTTGCGGGAAGCAATACAAAGAAATGTCATCACGATTATCCCGCTCACACATCGTAGCTTGTACGTAATATTTCGGCCAAAAACAACACCTTAATCATGCCTTAGCCACCGTATTCACGGGACTTTTCTCCCTACGAGCTTGTCTTGTTCTCAAAACTGAAAAGACCCATGAATGGATGGAGGGTTGCTAAAAATAATACCATAGTAGAACAGCACAAAGCACCACGCATCAAAACACGTCTAGCCTTTATATTTCTTTTAACAGACCTCGTATGCATCTACATACATACATACATATGTATATTTGTATATAGGAGTTGTATGTACATATATAAAAAACATGATGCTAGCGCAAAATGAACAAAAGAAAGGGCCTTACTGACAGTAACTACAACTATGGTCAGCAACTGCAGCTCTCAATGAACTGTGCATGCATTTAATTGCTCACATTGACAACTACACCGGCAACAACATCAAGAAAAACAAGTAAGAACGTTGCCGTTGGACGCATCCGACAGCAGAATACTCTGTTCTCAGTCCGGTATAATTTGCTTATTTGTGGGTTCGGAAAGAGACGCGAAGAAAAAAGTAATCTGTGTGTTAAATTTGATTACTCTAACTCTACAGGTGTGGGAGATATAGATTTTAATCAATTGTGGGGGAGTTAAAAATTGTTTGATGCAGCTGTAAGCATAACTATGGTTAAATAGAGAACAGGCATAATAAGGGCTTGCTATAATGTACTACTTATAGCAGGCAGAAGAAAAGACATTAAACCCTTGAAAGTAGTATATATGTACATATTTATATCATTGAATTATTCACCAAAAGATCGAGTTTGTTTCAAAACAAGAAAAACAGATAGTTTGTGTCAGCCAATATTGGGATCGGATTTAAGTTTAATTGTATTAAAATATATTAAGTAGTTGCGTAGTTTTATTGAAATATCTGTAAAACCCGGAAAAGTTCTTATGTGAGAAATCATCCAATTGTTCCTATGGCAGCTGTCTGTTATTTTATTTTTTTAACTATAATATTCTTAGATATTTACAAATTTCTATAAAAGCGTACAACAACAGTATTTTTTTGTTGTCGTTTTTCTTGTGTTAAATTCATCTCTCGAACAATGGTTGCGAACACTTCATTGACATTTATTCGATCTTTTGCTGAAGCTTCAATAAATGGACATTCCCAGAGCTGGGCCAAGGCATTTCCTTCAGCAGTCGATACTTCTCTTTGGCAATCCAAATCAAATTTATTCGCTACTAGCAATATTGGCGCTGGTTGACTTCCTTTAACGCGAGTAATCACATTTTTCATACTAGAATTAATTATAGTCAAGCAAGTTTTATCAAGACAGCTCTAAAACTGACGAACTAGTTTGCATATAAGTATTTATATACTTTGTGGGGTCGAAAGCGTCTTCTCAAATGCGTTACCCATTTTGTGACAAAAGCATAGTAAGCATAGATAACGACTTGTCTCTGGATGCCCTTCACACTTTTCTCACGAAGATAACAATCTATAAGTTGCGACTACACTCTAAAAACTACATACACATTTATATATGTATGTATATATGCATGTATATGAATACAAGCGTATCTTTGTGCATGAGTATATACGATCACTGCATGGAATGCTCAACCGGGACGCTTGTTTTTGCTTGGGATTGTAATGAAATAAAGTTTTTTGTACGAAAACTAGTTTTCGACCGATTGTTCCTATGGGAGCTATATGATATAGTCATCCGATCCGGATGGTTTTTAAATATGTACTGCCTGCACAGATATTTGTGCCAAGCTTCATAATCATGGCTTTAAAATACTATTTAACAAGTCAAACGGGTAGTATTTAATTCATTTATTGTAGTTTTATTTCGTTCTTCAGGCATTTCAGCACATTTTGCAGCGTTTGCATACAACAACTCCGGTCGCTCCTAGGGCAGGTATATATGTATATATAGATATATATGTCCGATTTTAATGAAATTTGGTGAGCATAAGTAAAACATGATTTAACTTAAATTTAGTGAGTTTGGTTAGGGTACCTTCACAAACCAAAAAGTTTTTCATACAAGAACATAGTGTTCAACCTACTATTCGTATGGGAGCTATATGATATAGTGATTCGATCCGGCTGGTTTTCATATATGTACTGGTAGCATCGAAAATAAAGACTTGTGCCAAGTTTCATAATCATAGCCTTAAAATTGAGCGATTAGTTTGAATGCAAACATTCGGCCTGGCAATATTTTCTAACTTCAATTACTTATTATTTAAAATCTATGGCACCTACAGAGCACCAAGACCTATCAATCGACGCGGTATGAAGTTCCCTACAATATGCTGGCAATATTTTCAAAATCGGACTGGATTTACAGCCTCACGGTCCGATACAGTAAAAAAAGTCAGTGATTTTGGAACAAATTCAAAAGCGCGCGCTGAATTCCATGACTTGTGACGTACATGCGCAGTGAGAGCCAAAAGTTGCAGTCGTCTTGTCATAACCTATGAGCTCTCTCAATCGTGGGCAGAGTCTGAGAGACATAAGCAATATGGCGATTTCAGTCGCACTTATAAGCTTTAAGGCCGTGAGAGCGATTCAAGAGAAAGATTTTTTATCTCTATCTCTTTTGCACTTTCACGTTGTTATGTAGCAGCTGGCGCTTACCGAGATTTTCATACAATTTTCAAATAAAATTTGTTTATACTTCCCGATATATATTTAACTATTTTTTTCGTCTTTTCCACCTAACTTTATGATAAGAAGTTACTGTAAAAATGGCAGGCTTCTAGCTTCTACCGTTCGGGCTGGCCAAATGTCACCAGTTAGTCAGGTTGATTTATATTATATATTTATGTACATTATTATTACATATGTATATGTAGATATAGACAAAAAATAGTAGTTTTATACTTCTTACTTACTTACTTGTGTATATGCTAACACTTCATGAATGTGTATGGATAGATTTCATATCATGATTCCCACGTACACACGAAAGTTGACTACGAATTTAGCGTCAATTCCCAAATTGGTAAATCGTTGCAACCTATCCTAAATCTATTAATGTGTATCTCTTAGCGGTTACTTTAATGAATATTTAAATGCTATATAAACAGGAGCATTTTTGAATTTGCATGTTAATTCCACAACACAAACTTAGTAATATTGCTTACTTAATACAAGTTGGAACTGGTAGTACTGCTTAAAGCTAGCAAATGTTTCGTTATCTAATTTCAATTTCATTATGAAAATCTTCCCATTAGTGAGAAAGCAGCATTTAACAGTTTGTGTGGAGCTCCTGAGCTGCTCTCTTTTGCAATTACCTCCAAAGTAAGTATCTTAACAACATTCGTGATCCGCTTGCTGCTGGCAGGCACTTGGCATCTGGTCATTGACCACTTGTGCTGTGCACTGAGTTGGCCACAAATCCGAGCCATGGGCCATACTTAGTCACTTGGCCAAGAGCAGCCAACCAACTGCAGGTTGGTGGCTTGCCGTTTCGGTTGCTATTTTTGGTTGTTAGTGGCCACTTGCAACATACAGCAACAACCACAAAAGCGGTGGTAGTAGCAACAAAAATAACATCATCATGATGTAGTTGCCAAAGAAAAGCAGCCACTACCATAACAACAACAACAACAGAAGCAACAAAAATGAATCTGGAAAATTGATTAAAGTTCTTGCAACGCGCAAACGGCATCAATTACCTGTTGCGGCTTGGCTGAGGTTTTTGGGTCTGCCTGCCAAGCAACAACATCAACAACATCATCCGTAACAACAACAACAATAGCCACGAAAATGAGGCAGCCACCGCCAACAACAACAACAGCAACAACCGCCAACAACAACAACAGCAACAACACATACTACAACGCGGCAGGCAAAGTTAAATATGATTACAGCGCTTAGCTTTTAGTTTGCAGCATTTTTCAATATATGCGATAAAAAATGGTCTGTTGTTGTTGTTACTGTTGCTTGCAGGTAGCTCGCCAGGTTGCTGCCGTTGTTGCATGGCATAATCAAGCAGAAATTGTTGTGGATTCCATGAGCTGTTCGTGTCTGAGATGGGGGTAATCTGAGTGGCACTGACTGCGAGACTGGGTCTCATCCAGTCAAGTTGCGAGCTTGGCTCAGCTAAAAGCATTTGTACTAAACCCTTACAATTGTTCATACGATGACTTAGAGATGCATTTCGTTTGCCTGCCCTGCACACGAGTCTCTTGGCTATGTGAAGTCAAACAAATTCAAGCTAAATACACTGCAACATGTACGAATATAACTTTTTTTCATTCCAATATTTCGTGTTTACTCCCTGTACCCATAAAATGGGTAAGACGCACACTCACAAGCGACAGCACAGCGACAACGCAAGCAAAGCATTTTAAGTCGTGGCTGTGCTGCTTCTTCCCCCCTCGCTCCAGTACTGAATCTTCTTCGTTGAATAACTTCCGTGTTTGTTATTCAATCGACTTGAAATTTGGACAGTATATTAAGAGTGTCTTAAGTATTGAACATGCCGAATGCCAAAGCTATATCTTCAAAAGAGTGGCTGTAAAACGTTTTTTCGAATTGCGGGGGAACGGGGGGAGTTATCTGAGATCGGAAACAATCTTGACCTGCTCCCGCTATACACAAACCTACATTCTAAATTTGGTGTCTCTAGCTCTTATAGTTTCTGAGATCGACGCGATCATACATACGGACGGACAGACGGACAGACAGACAGATACTGATCAAGAATATATATACTTTATAGGGTCGGAGATGTCTCCTTCTGCCTGTTACATTAGCCTCCATATAAAATAAGTAAGAATGCTATAGTCGAGTATACCCGACTACAAAACTCCCTGTACCCAGGTCGAAAATTTCCGATCGCATCTTCGTACACTTAAGCATAGACACACATATACACAAAGACGCACACACACAAGCAACGCAAGCGAGGCATTTTAAGTCGTGGCTGTACTGCTTCTTCCCCCACTCGCTTGAGTACTGAATCTTGTTTGTTGAATAACTTTCGTGTTTACTATCCGATCGACTTGAAATTTCGATAGTAGATTAAGAGTGACTAAAGTATTATACATGCCAAATCCCAAAGCTATATCTTCAAAAGTGTGGCTGTAAAACGTTTTTATCGAATTGCGGTGGAACGGGGGGAGATATCTCAAATTGGAAACAAACTTGATCTGCGTATGGTATACATGAACCTGTATTCCAAATTTGGTGTCAAGCACTTATAGTTGCTGACGGACAGACGGACAGACAGACGGACATGGCCAAATCGAAATCTCTTTTAATACTGATCAAGAATATATATACTTTATAGGGTCGGAGATGTCTCCTTCTGCATGTTACATACTTTTGCACAAGTCCAATGCCCCTTTTTTACCCATTTTATGGGTACAGGGTGTAATTATTACCAAACCCAACCCAACCACAAAATATTGTTGATGCAGATCTGTCAGGAATCTCAACATTAGTCTGTATGCCAATAGCTTTATTTTTACATACATATATGCTTAATGTATACCATATTAAATTTTTTAACTTCATTTCATTTGCATAAAATTTTCATAAATTAAAAAGGTTACTGAAATTGACAGATCAAATGACAAAAGAAATAATGTTTTATTAAAATAAAATTAATTTGGTTTTATTTATCTGCTACTGGAAAAAATTTTGCGTGCGCTATGTATCGTGCGATACTATGGGTTCGAGGCGTTTGATAAAAAACCGTAAGCTTTTTTGACTCAAAATAAGTTATTTCTGCATTCTATTATTCTCAGCTTTCTTTTCGATATTAGATTTTCTTTGCTTTATTATGCATACATATATTATAAATTACAAAAATTATTGAAAATTTCAATGTAACTTCCATTTTGTGTACATGCGCTACAACACATTATGAAAAATTCTTTAACAAAAAGTAACGGTAACGAAAATTTACTTTATGCCATTCGAAAGTACACTTTAATCCCTTCAAAAAGCACTATACAAAAGTGGAGAATATTTCTTATAAATTAAATAATATATTAAATTAAAAAAAATGTCTCATTCGAAAAAGGAAAACAAATATAATTCGATTCGGTATGGTCAGGAATTGGGAGAATATTGTACTATATAAGAACTTAAAAAATTACTTAATTAATATGAAAGTTTAGTTCCACAGAAACCAATTTCTTATCAATTCATTTTACGGAATTGCAGATTTCTTTTTGCAGTATATCTTAAGGCCCTAGAGTCTAGGGTATTGAAGTTGCCCCTCTCGATTTTGTTCTCTTTCTTTTTTGTGATTGATGATATTACATTTTCAACTCTCATGTGTGTGATTTGGCTAACGCTGTGTGTTTGTGTGTGTCTTGATGACTGCAAAGAAAGCGCCTAATTGCTTTGAATGCTTTCGTGCGCTGCATTCGCCGCCGCTAGCAAAAGTAACAGACGACGACTGAGTTAATCGAGTCGCTTGCTTATGAAAATCTGCAACATGTCAGAATGCTCTAGATGAAAGTGCACGACTAGGAGATACCGTATAATACCCTGCGATACTCTCGAAACTATCGTGTTTACGCACTGAAATCTTTGCAGCTCTAGTACATTAATAATCGCATGGACAAACAAATATATATAAATAATACCAAAATTCAAATATTCCAGTATATTTTAAGTATAAATCAGGATTACACAAGTTATCTTAAAAATTGTTTTTGTACATCAGTAACTTGAAACATTGATAGGGATTAGAGCCCTGCATTATAGACCGGTTTGGCCATGTCCGTCTGTCTGTCTGTCCGTATGAACGCGTCGATCTCAGCAACTACAAGAGCTAGAGACACCAAATTTGGAATGTAGGTTCCTGTATACCATACGCAGATCAAGTTTGTGTCTGATCTCAGATATCTCTTCCCGTTTCCCCGCAATTCGATCAAGACGTTTTACAGCCATACTTTCGAAGATAAAGCTTCTGCAGCGTTGCAAGTTGCAAGCTGTCGATTTTTGTCGACTGTAAACATTTTCTGTTAATCATTAATGGTCAGCACCTACAATAGGCAGGGTATATTTTTGGATGGTTTTGGTTTTTTTTCTCTTTGGAGAGCTTTCTTAGAACAGCAATTTCATTTGGGACACTGATCAAACAACGACAACGACAGTAACAGCCAGTCGGCAGCCCCGACAATGTTTATTGGTAGTTGTTATTGTCTGTCGGCCTGTCCACTTGTGTGGCGGTCCGGGCTGCAAGATATTTTCAGTTCCAAGAATTTAATCAAGGTGCATCTCCAAAGAAAAGGCCGCAAGCGGACAAGAAAGCTGTCCAAATATGTAGTTAAAGGGCAAACTAAATAAACATCGACAAATGTGACGGCGACATAAACAACAACAACCACAACAACAACGACAAGGGCAATAGCAATAGACATTTAAAAACAGCCAACTTAACAGTACCAAAAACAAGTAAGATCGTTGCAGTCGGATATATATCACTATGGAAAAAAAGTCGGACAGACATTGCTCAAAGCACAATATACTCATTTTTTCCAAAAGATTTTTTGGAATCAGAGTATAATAACAAGAGCAACTCACCCATAATGACATGCTGATAATGAAAGAGCTGTTGTTGTTGTCGTGAAATCATTTTGTCGATGCGCGTGAGCGATAAAATTTCAACACCGTTTCTAGAAGATTTTGCCCGCGAGCTCTGTGAAGCAACAAAGTGTGCAAAGTACGAGTAAAGTTAGTAAAAGTACGTGTATCTGAAGAGCTGCAAGCGTTGTACTACATGCGAGTGCAAGAAGTTTTGTATCTTTGTGGCATGCAACGTCTATATTATGACATTCAAAGCGCAGATTGTGGGCAGCCAGGTTAAAATTAGATTACTAGCGATTTCTGCTTATCCACCTTCAGATACTTTGTCAGAGTTCCACAGGCTCGAGAAATGTTTATCTGTAGTAGTATCGTTGTCTTTGGTTTCCTATTGATTTGCTTTGTTTTTGTTTTTACTCCCTGTAAAATCCACGCCCATGGGCGGAAAATTAGGGTTTCAAGAATGTACGGACGAAAGCCCAATTTTAGTCCGATCACATTCAAAGTCATTTTCAAAAATAATTGAAATAAAATAATAAAAATAATTTGACATTTGCATCAGCGATTTCGGGAAATTCGGCACTATGGTCGGAAATCGGTGGTAAACTATGGCATTCGATATTTTTAATTTGCTTGCGATTGGCTTCAAACTCATTTACAAGGTTCTATGGGAAAAAATAATAGGCGCGGTGTTCAAAGATTTTGGAAAATCTACCCCTAAGTTCGGAAAGTTCGCGGAAAACTATTGTATGAAACGTTTTTGATTATCGTCGGATTGGCTTCAAATTTATTTTCAAACTTTTTTGTTTATCGTCCAATTATTTTGAAACTAAAGCTTTAGTCTGGAATTTTAGTATTATTCTTGGAATTGATTTTCAAATGCCAATTGATTTTGGAAAATCTTCTCCTACGCGTCGCCACGGGCGGGAAATGGAAGTCAAGGACAAATGAGGGGGATTATAAATTTAGTTAGATCGGCTTCAAAGACATTTTCATAGCTCTACACAAGAAACATTAGTCCCGTGGCTCAACTATTTAGTTTCCTACGCCGACGGGAGAGAATACTGTGATATGCTATTTTTGTGTATTTCTTGCGGTTGACGAAAGTAGTCAAATTCAAAATAATGCACTTTCATATAAATATTTTGCGGGCAAGGCCGGTGTATTACAGTATATATATTCTTGATCAGTATTGAAATAGATTTCGATTTGGCCATGTCCGTCTGTATGAAAGCGTCGATTTCAGCAAATCTACGAGCTAGAGACACCAAATTTGGAATGTAAACCATACGCAGATCAAGTTTGTTTCCAATTTCGGATATCTCCCCCGTTTCCCCGCAATTCGATAAAAAAATTTATACCAACAATTTTAAAGTAAAGGATATTACTTTAGTCACTCTTAATCTACTGTCCGAATTTCAAGTCGATCGGATAATAAGCACAGAAGTTATTCACAAAAGTAGATTCAGTGCTGCATCGCAGGGGAAAGAAGCCTTGTGTGTGTGTGTCTTTGTGTATGTGTACGCAGACGCGATAGGAAATTTTTGACCTGGGTACAGGGAGTTTTATAGTCGGGTATACTCGACTATAGTATTCTTGTTTTTTTTTTTTGTAACAGATGGCCGGTGCCAAAAGAGTTTTGTTTTTGTATCTAATCAATTTGCTGGCACACAATTGAGAGATGCGGACAGAACCGCCTGCTACGACAGCTGGCTGTGACTGTATTGTTTTGTATCTGCCAGAATCTTTTGCTCTGAACGTGCCAGCAAAGCAGTCAGCGAGGAGCGCCCGCTGCCCAAGGCGCCTAACAATTAAAAACAAATTAGAGCAGTGCCCCCAAAATGTATCTGTTAGATACGTACGTGTGTATCTTTGCTTGCTACACGTGCATAGGTCGCCGTTGTGTTTGAGAACGCCAAAGCTAAACTAATGAGCGCCATGTAGATACATTTTCTATGTGCTTGCAGCTGCGTAGTGCTCGATGCTCTGTTTAGCTTTATCTTGGCTTGGGTTGGTTTGCTTTGATTGGGTTTGCCTACCTGCGACCAGGGCATGTGTATCTGTAAGATGCGTATCTTATTGTTGTCTGGCAGGATCGTTTGAAAACCGGTTCGAGCATTACAAAGGCTTCAACTCCTTCCACATCAACATCTACTTCTACTTCTTACTTTTATCGTGGTCTGTTCTGTAGTTTCTTTTTGTTGTTTGGCTGTGATTTTTGTGCGTCTGCTTTTGAGTTGTTAGGTTTTGCACCTGCTGCTGTCAGAACCAGCACTACAAATATCAATACAGTTTATGCATCTGTATCCTTATCTGTAGCAACATATACAAGGCCACAACTGCCACATAATTGTTGATTTAATGGTCGTCATGCATTATGCAATACGTCCTATTTGCTGACCATTTTATTTGTACACTAATTGGAAATCGAGCACAGCAAACAATGGAACCAATTTGCGAGAATTATTATTGTAATATGTGGCTATAAATTTTCTCTTCATATTTATTTATTTATTTCGTTATGGTATGAGTTGGCGCACTTCAGGACTACTACAAAATTTACACAATTGTTAAATGATTTGAAGTACTCCTGAAGTTGGTTAATTATATTTGATATTTATGATAGATTAATTCTAAGATTGTTTGCATAAGTTGGCAATAGTTTTGTATAGTTTGTAAAGATAACCTACTTATTTGCACCCTTTACCCTTCAATGGAAAAAGGGCAACAAACATCTGTCCACATGTGTGCAACTGGCAGAAAGAAATATACATATATTCCTGTTCATTAGCGAGCGCAGCCAAATATTTAGATGCACTTTGCATTATGTTGAATTTGACTACACAAAAATAGCGTATCACAATTTTCCCTTCTGTGGGGGTAGGAATCTAAACAGTTGAGCCACATGACCCATGTTGCTTCTCAAGCAAGCTATGAAAATGTCTTTGAAGCCGATCTAATCAAAAAAAACTTTCTAAGCTCTTTATACCTCTCTGGTTCGACTTATTCTTGAATATGAGTCTTGCCATTGGTGTCCCCAATACAAGGCTCATCAGGATAAAATTTAATCGGTACAAAAACAATTTCTGCTCCTTGCCTTCGTATCGTAGTAGACTTTTACTAATAAATCTTCATTCTCTTTCTAATTGTAAAACCATGCTTTGTGTAATTTTCCTACACAAACTAATTAATAGGGAAATTGATTCTTCTGAATTAATCAGCCAAATTAGTTTTGCAGTTCCGATCAGATGTTCTAGAAACTTTCTTCCTCTTTCATTGCAAACTTGGTATTCTAATTATACTATTCATCACTCCTTTCGAATATTATGCTCTAACTATAAAAAACTTTTAGTAGTCTAGTATCTAATGCTACTTCAACTTTTACAGTTAGAACACTACTCTTACGTTATTTCTGTAATCGATAGGTACTTTTCTGTATAATGTTATTTTTGTATTTAATCTCTATTTTCATGTTCGCGATCGTTCGTAACCGCACGTTATGCGGCGCACCCCTCGATCGGTTAGGCGGGAGGTGGGTTGCATTTATGCTTGGCGCATAAACAAGCCCGTGCTTGTATGTACTGTTCGTTAGTACATCAACGTTTATGAGTATACAAAATAATCCCACTCATTTGGCCTTGACTTCCATTTCCCATCCGTGTTGACGCGTAGGAGTAGATTTTACAAAATCATTTGGCATTTGAAGCCAATTCCAAGACTAAAACCATCAACAAAACAGTTACATAAATCAGTCAAACAACAGTTTTTCTGAGGCCCGATGCTTTGCTGACCGTAGCGTCCCAGAGCGACTTCGGAAACATAGGAGAACTACTAGCGCCAGCCCGGGGCTAAAAAAAACCGAGCTACTAACGCCCCGGCTCCGAACAAATATTTAGTCTTGGATCGACATCAGAACGATGAGCACAGTTTATGGCGCTTGTGCTCTCATTTCGTTTCTTTGTGTGGGTCCAAGACGCACATGCGCTTGCATCTTAGTATGCGTGAGCAATGAAAAAACGTAGCAGCGCATGGCAATATGAATTCTGAATTCAGAAAGGGAAGCGGCTAAGCGCACAACACATGCCCCTGTTATATGCAGATAGCTTGATTTTGCCGGCGATAGCATTCATGATGCGGTGACTGTGTGGATAGAGTGCTTGTTTGATATGCTTTTTGCATATTCGATCCACAGTTCATCCATTTCTTTTAATAATGTGAAACAATATTTTTTTTTTTCTTTTTATTTACTAATATTTTTAATATTATTTTTATATTCAGTGTAGTTGTTATCTAATAAATTACAGTGGATTACATTACATTCGACACATGTGCTACCAGTTGTGAAAATGCACGACAACGGTCGGAAAAGGAATTTACAAAAACCTCGGTACTTTGTACTTGGGATTATTGGTTTAGTTAGATCGGCTTCAAAGATATATTATGAATATGTCCTACACAAAAAACATTAGTCGCGTGGCTCAACTAGTTAGTTTCCATAATGCAAAGTGTATATAAATATTTCGCTGGGCTAGGCCGGGTTATTACCTGCTACTTTGTATAACGTCTTAAGTTTAATTAAAGGTTGCAGTCAATTATATATTTTCATCTGACAGTTTTCTATGTTTATCCGTATATTTGTGTAATTTCCCATCCGGGACTTTCTTAAGGCCCGGAAACACTGTGCACTTTTTTGGTATATTTCAATGGATAGTTCAATAGAGAAAGTATGAACGCTTCGAGTACCGTCGTATATTGATTTGTTTTGAATACTGTATAATGTAAATCGAATGTCAACCAAACATGTGTAAATGAACATTTTTTTCTATACTGAGAAGTAAATAACTTTACTAACAAAAATGGATATATCTATACCTATACGTGGTGTTTGGCTTGGCAGAATCATATTGGCGCTTGATTGTGAACAATGCTTTTAGCATGCTTCATCTTCAATTTACAATTCCATAATTTAATTCTCCGCTACACCTTCAACAGACCTTTAAAATCCATGGCTTTGTAAATAGATTATTTTTTTTTTTCCAATTTTTTTTATATTATGCTTCAATGCTATTGCAAGAATCGTAGTAGCTGCTAATTCTGATTTTTCAGAATCCGTAAATAAATCAAAATTGATTTCCATTTTATTATTGTCTATTTCAAGAACAAATTGACAAGCATGTAGTACATACATATGTAATTCCAAAACGCGCAAATGTCTACGCGTATAGCAAAGTATACAACAATACGGGGAACTATACACCATATTGTAAACACGATCTGTATATTTGCTATACGTATAGCGATACACGGTATATAAACGCTCCACAATGTGTCCGGAGCTTCACTGATATCTCTGGCAATTTTTGACCTTTTTTTTACAGGGTCTATGGCAATTTTTAGCAAACCATCAAGTTCTTGTTGCTTTTGAGCTCATGAAGTATAGTATTTGTAATTTGTCTTGGGCTTAGTTTTGGTAGTTACTTCATTGCATTTGGCATTTGAGCCTGTTGTTGTTGGTGTTGCTGCTGGCGACTTCCTGTCACGTCTGGCACATAAAAAAGGCCTCAGGCCTCCCATTACATCAACTGTGGACTGACAAAGAATTTGCAACAAAACAACGAAAGTTTCGGCAGCTGCATTAAAATACTACAATATGAATGAACCAAACTGCACCCGAAGGCGGCCACAAAGGCCGAGAAAGTATTCCAGGCAGCCGGCCAAAGTTGGGTGGCTTACAAATGACTACAAAGCGACGGCTGTGGTGGAAAAGGGGGCTTGGAGCATGCAATAGCTTGTAGCGAAATTTATAAACACGAAAATACTCGTCCAACTTGAAAATAAATTATATACAACAAAATGAAAAAAGGTCGAACACATGCAAATTATAGTTATTTAAAAATAACCGAATTTAAGCATCAAGCAAGACGGTTATAAAACAACCTTAAATATTAATGTCAAAACAGTTTCATCAAGTGGAAAATTAACCAATGTACTTTTATACATTTTATGAATCTCAATCAAATTTATCTGTGGTTATATGCTTGGTTGAATTACGTCGCGATTATGGGGTACTCTCAACCACTGTGCGGCGCATAAATTTTTTAATTCTGTAAATCAATTATTACCGGCGGAAAATGGCAAGAAAATTGTGGTATGAACAGTTATTTTTTTGTGCTATTGGAAAGGAAACACATGTGCGAAGTATTACTTTTTGCTAAATCGGCCGTAAAACTATTTTCTACATAATTTATCGTCTCGTATTATTTTCAACGAAAAACCTATTTTCTATATAATGTATCGTCCCGTATTATTTCGATTTTCATAAAGATAAGCTGATAGTTTAATGGCTAGCTAGTACTCGTACATTTTAATGTTCAAAGCGATTTTTACTAATATCCTTACAGAGGGTATTCTTATGATTGCTTTTTCGAGTCCACAAAATCAATATAGTGCCAGCTGGAAAGACCCCGACCGTGCCCGGTGAAATATTTAGGCAAAAGTGCATTATCATGCATTTGACTACTTTCGTCAACTGTAAGAAATACACTAAAAGACAGTATCACAATTTTATCGCCCGTGGAAACCAAATAGTTGAGTCAAATGTCTAATGCCGATCTAGCCAAACAAATAATCGCACTTATTTGACCTTGACACCCATTTCTCGCCCGTGGCGACGGGTGGACGTAGTCCTTTGAAATATTTTTGATGAAGTTAGAAGAATAATACTAACATCCAGAAAATAGCGGAAGAGTGGTAAATTGTCTGTACTTAATTGAAGTGAAAACTTTTAAAACAATTACTTCCATTGTTTAAACATAGTGCAACCAAAGACAATTTAACAACAAGTGAGAACGTTGCAGTCGGCGGCGGAATACTATGTTCCCAGTCCTATATAATATGGTTATTTGTGAGTTCGATCTTGACACTTTATAAATTGACGATATACACCAACATGTGTACCAAATTTGGTTGCTCTAGCTCAAAGATAATGGCAAAAAAATTGCGTTCATACGGACAGACGGACATTTCGGACATTTTTCCCTTCTGGAACATAGTATAACAAGATATCCAACGCCCATACAATGAATGAACAACGAAATTTTTGGTGTGGCTTTTCAGGTGGCTTTTCGCTCAGCGCGCTCTCGCTCTCGGTTGCTTAGGTGGCTTTTCGATCTGCAGTGCTTGGCGCCACGGTTGAGGGACAGTAGGTTACGCCATGCGCATGTCCGTTAGGCGCCGTTATTCGACGAGCGAGCGCGTGACGTCACATGACCCAACGCGCTTAAAAAATGTATTTCAGCTAAAAGACATATTTGTCCGATTTTAATGAAATTTGGTCAGCATATGTAGAACAAATTAAAACTTAAATTTGGTGAGTTTGGTTAGGATATCTTTACAAACAAAAAAGTTTTTTATACAAACGCATAGTTGTCAACCTATTATTCCTATGGGAGCTATATGATATAGTGATCTGATCCGGCTGGTTTTCAAATATAGACTGACTGCTCCAAAAACAGATATCTGTGCCAAGTTTCATAATCATAGTTTTAAAATTGAGCAAAAAGTTAGAATGTAAACATTCGGGCTGGCAACATTTTCTAACTTTAATACGTATTATTTAATAAGTATTGCACCTACAGGGCACCAAGACCTATCAATCGATGCGTCTCACAATTTTCTAAAGGATCTTTAACTGGATCTTACATCTGATTTCATTGACAGCCATACAATAAGTTTTTCTGAAAAAAGTCCCTAAAATTCATACATTTAATAGACGCGTGGGGTCATGTGACGTACATGCGCAGTAAGAGCCAAAAGTTGCAGTCGTCTTGTCGTAACCTATGGCTCTCTCAATCGTGGTAGATCGATTGCAAAGCAAGGCAGAGTCTGAGAGACATAAGCGATATACCGATTTCAGTCGCTTTTATAAGTTTTAAGGCCGAGGGAGCGATTCAAGAGAGAGATATGTTTTATCTTATTTGCACTTTCACGTTGCTATGCAGTAGCTGGCGCATACCGAGATTTTCATACAATTTTCAAATACAAATTTCTTATACTTCCCTATATATATTTATACATTTTTTTTGACAGTTTCACCTTAATCTTTAATAAGAAGGTACTGTAAAAATGGCAGGCTTCTAGCTTCTACCGTTTGGGCTGCCCCAATGCCACCAGTCGGTCAGTCAGGTTGCACTCTTTTATAAATATAGAGACATAGATTATATAATTGGTCAGCATCAATAGCCGACTCAATCTAGGTTGTCCCTCAGCTATGAAGTTATTCAATGAAAGTTACCAAATATACTTATTTTTGCTTTACTCAGAACATACAATATTTCGGAACCAGCTGGACTTTCTCTGTATCGTTAAGCTGCAATTGGTACAGTGAGTAGAAAAATAAGTTGTATTAAAAACTTCTTTGTTTTTAATGATATCTCCAAGCAGAGGGTATTATAATTTTGTTTTGAAATATGTAATGGATGGAGACGTTTCCGAGCGAACAAAGTATATAAGTTAATAACAATATTCCCAGAATTGCTATGTGCAAAACGCACATATAATGCACTTTCGCCGAATCCTCACTTTACAATATCCACCGTGGGAATATTTTTGCCATCTTTAACATAAAGATTTTCTAATTTATTTATTCCGAATCAGCATGAACAGCCGAGTCGATATAGCGATGTCCGTCTGTTTCTATACCCAATGTTGAATATTGAATTTGTTGCTGAAGCTGACTTTGTCAAATAAAACGTTGCCTTACACCCAGCTGTCACAGTTACTTTGCTACAGAATCGATTTGCGTCCTTGTAAGTAAATAATGCACTTCCATGGATTGCCGACTGATGCAATTACGACTAACTTAAAGGAGCGCAGCGACGATTAATGGTACAACTGAGCAGCAAATTGGTTTCAAAGCCAACTGTGTTTTTCACAAGACGCATAGCCTTTGCCATATCTGTGACATCTTTTGTCTCATTAGCATTTTTCGCCACCCCGAACTAGGACACACCCAATGTATACCCTGGACACATTGTGGACATGTGGTACTACCATAGGCAAAGCGAACTCGTCACCTTCTCTCCGCGCACCCCGTTCTTTTATAGCCAAAGGCAATTTTTTACTGCCTTGTTTTCAACTTTATTTTCCTTTTTTTTTCGTTGCAGCTACGGCGGATGCGTCAATTCTTGACGCCAATTACAAACTGTTGCATTCTGTGCATTTTTCGTTCTCGTTCCTTATATTTTTTTCCGGTCTGTCTCGCTCCCTCTCTTTTGGCCGGACAAAATTTTTTTCCTTTTTAATCGCCGGACAACATTTTTTTCCTTTTTAATCGTAGAGTGCCTTTTTTTGACCACTGCTGCAATTTTATACCCTGTTTCCATAAAATTATTGTTAATGATATGCTCAGCCGTGGTCCCGTACTATAGTGGGCTATAGTGCTATAGTGTTCCGGGAATCACGAAACTATTGTTTAGTATTTTCAATTTGTTTTTAGATTACTTTTCATCACTGGAACAGCTGCTTTCTTTATTTTATTAAGTTTATTGGTCATTGAAAATTCCATTTATAAATTTAAGCGCTTGTTTTGTGTCCTCTAAAAGCCTTACTTACTTATCTTTTTTCGCATTTATTGAAAATAAAAATTTTGCTCCAAGATTTGAGGTTAAGTCATTTTAAAACATTTTTTAATTTAACATAGTATTAAATTCTAGTTTTTTCGTACAGCTTTGATTAAGACATCAAAATTTTACTGTGCAGATTAACCGATTGATGAAGTCAAATTGTAATGATTTGTTTTGTATTTTATTATGTTTAATATGACATAGTTTTTAAGATTGGCATTAACTAAAGACTAAAGACATTGACTAAAGACTAAAGCTTTCCAACTATTTTCCGCCCGTTGTGTTGCCTGCAAAATACCGAAGTCTTTGTATTTATATTTGGAAATTAGTATAAAGGCATTCGCGTGAAAAGAAAAATGCTGAATTACAGGTGCTTTGAAAATTAGTTTCAAAATAATTGAATGATAAACAGAAAAGTTTGAAAATGAGTTTGAAGCCAATCGGACGATAGTCAAAAAAGCTTCATTCAACAGTTTTCTGGCAACTTTACGACCTTGGGGGTAGATTTTCCAAAATATTTGGGCACCATTTGTGTTTGTGTAGATCCTTGAAAACCAATCAAAATGTCGAATGCTTGAGTTTTCCGCCAATTTTCCGACAATAGCACAGTGGTCGATTTGTGGGAATAAGCTGTTGTTAATTAATAACTTTAAAATTATTTGCCGTATGTCAAAACTGTAATTTTTCCCATATAGAAAATAGATAGTATTATCAGGAAACAATATTTCTTCTTTAAAAAAAAAAATATTGTGAAAATTTTTAAATTTTTTAAATTTATTTTTAAAGAATATAAGTAATTCAAATAATAAAATTAAAAAAAAAAAAACCATTAATTTTTCCTTTTTTTCATGCAGAAAATTTTGGGAGATATAGATACTATATAGAAATACGAAACGAGGATTATTTGTAAATCGACCGTTTCGACCACTGTGCACAGGGCTGAACTTCCCAAAATCGCTGATACACGTGTCGAATTATTTTACGTGAAGAGCTTTGAAAATGAATTTGAAGGTGATCGGACTAAAATTAGACTTTCGCCCATACAACCTTGAGACCCCCATTTTCCGCCCATGGGGGTGGATTTTCCAAAATCGGTGAAATATGTGTCAAATGAATTTTTGTGTAGATCTCTGAAAATGAGTTTGAACCTGATTGGATGGTAAACAAAAAAGTTTCATACAACAGTTTTCCGCGATTTTCCACGCTTGTGGGTGGAATTTTCCAAAATCCCGTCTTAGTGTGCACTTTCATTATAGATGGAACCTACTGTGAAAATTTCAGCATCCTAGCTCTTATGGTTTGGACTGTGCGATGATTACCAATCAGTCAGTCAGTCAGCACGAACTCTTTTATATATATAGATAGTGTGTGGTTGTATGAAAAAGGGTTTTAAAAGAATCTCCAACCTGTGAACAGGGCATCTATTAGCCGATAACCTTAAACTCTGCAATTTTTCCTTGTTTTTCCTACTTTACTAATTGTTTTTTCACCAGCGTTGCCCGGTGAAGTATTTTGATTCAAATAAATTATGTTGTAATTGTAGGAAATACATTAAAAGCATACTTGAATTTTTCAGACTGTGAATCGTTGAGCCACATGCCTACTGATTATTTCAAAGTTTGTCTGTCTATCTGTCTGTCTGTCCCTTAAAGCACAGCAACCAAGCTTGGTATACATATTGGTGTATACCCTCAGTTTATAAAGTGTCAAGGACGTACATACATGACATAGATATTACTGACGACTCCCTTGACAGAGTTGACAAAAAATAAATTTGTTACCGCCAATTCCATCAAAAATGACAATTCAAATTGAGTTTCAGAATTTCCACCAGTTGGAAATTCAACAATTCTTGAATTTTTTAATGAGTAGAGTTTTGAAAATGATTAAATTGAATAAAATTAGACTTTCACTCATACAACTTTGAGACTTTCCAAGATTGGTGAAATGTCTGTCGAATGAGTTTTCGTATAGATCTTTGAAATTGTGTTTGAAGCCGATTCTAATTTTCTGGGCAAAGTTTTCACAAAACTTGTTTATTAGTTACTGTATTGATTGCAGGCTTCTAGCTTTTACTGTTTGGCCTGCCTGTTGACCGCCAATCAGTCAGTCAGTCAGACAGGTTAAAGAGTTTCATATATATTATAGAGACATAGTATATACATTTTTTTTTAATTTGCTTCTTGTTGTACCTTTTGCTGTGTTTGTCAATTTCTTGTTTTCGTTGGCGTAACATGGTTGTTTAGTCGGCAAACCCGGATGGTGAGGGCGTGTCAGGCGTCGGGGGCGTTTGTCTGACCGGCGGTTGCAATATTAAAAATGATACGAAATCAACAACCAGTCCGACATATGCAGCGTGCAAAAGAGTTAACTGGACCATAGCATCAAGAGGCAAAATGCCAGCTGAATGGGAGCTCTACAGCACAGAAGCCTCGCACACAGACTACGATATATACAAACAGACAGCGTCACAAAGCTGGGATTGTTTGTGTGTGCCAATGGGACTGCAACACAAGTGAGTAACCAGCTCAGAGAAAAGGGTATTTTTTTTACTATATAAGGGCATGGTTTGAAAAGAGTTGTGAAAAATATAAATTTATATATTGATATGTATGTCTGTGTACTGATCGCATCTAAAATGTGTGTAGAGGAGCATTAAAGCTCTCACCCATAGTTAGATGCATAGAAATAAGTCAGTAGATGACAAACATACACATTTATTTACTACTAGGTGACCACCCCACCACACTTGGCTGTGGCATATTCTTGTTGCATGGATGAGAAAGTAAGAAATAAATAAAAATAGGTTTCCACAGTTTTACAAAATCAGCAAAGTACTTGTCGATTAACTCATTGTATGGTTAGAGTCTTGAAAATAAGATTGAAGATCATCGCACATAATTCAAGAAAGTTTAATGATCGGATACAAATGTGATTTGCCTGATAAATCATTGAAAATAAGTTTGATTCCGCTTAGACGATAAAAAAAAGAGTTTCATATAACAGTTTCTATTATTAATTGCGCCAATTATAAGAAATACACAACGAATAGCTCCATCATTTTCACGTCGTTTGGGTAGATTTTTCTAAATCGTTGAGCTAGATGCCAAATGTATCTTTAAAATTGTGGCTGTAAAACGTTTTTGTGAAATTGCAGGGGAACTGGGGAAGATATCTGCAATCGTAAACAACTTGATCTACGTATGGCATTCAGGAACTTACATGTCGCGATTATACAGACGGGCGGCCAGACAGGCAGACGGACAGGGCTTGATCGACTGGGCTATTGACTTTGATCAAGAATGTATGTACTTACTTTATAGGGTCGGATATGTCTCCTGCTATTAGTTTCGCGGACGGACATAGCGAGCAAATTAAAATCATCCTAAAATGAATGAATATACACTATTTATCAAAAAATCAGAACCCATATTCAAAACTTTCAGTGCGAGTCGATAAGCCTAGCAGCTAGTGCTCGATAAACTATTATTAGTATATGTACATTCCAATCCATGGAAATATTTAACTTCCATAAAAGCATTATTATGCAGTATTAGGTATTTAAAAGCATTCTTTTGATCTGGAGAGGTCTCATTGACTTAACATAAATTTTCCTTCAGCTGAAAAAGTTGCCGCATCATTCATACACTTTTTGAACTTTTTAGGTGATTTCAGGACTTAAACGTGCTTTGGCCAAAAAAGTACGTTGATTGTTATTACAACGTCAATGGCCTCCGGCAGTTTGACGGTTCGTTTTGGGCCGTGCATTCTCTTGTAACTTTTTTGAAAACGAGCCATAATTGAAAAAAAGAGAGAAAAACTTGATGCGAATTGACCGTTCTATAAATCGTCGACGCGTTCAATGTGCAATGTTTCCGCCTGTCATTGTTGTTGCTAACTAGTTGCTGTTATTGCTGATGCATATCCTATTACGATTTCCGTTGCGGTTCGCCAGCAGTCGCAGTCACAGTGCAACAAGAGAACAGCTCTAAAGAATCCAAAGATGAGGCAGTTGACTGTAACTTTTGCCGCTGACTGGTTTCTGATTACCCCCATTAAGCGATGAGTCAAGTTAACTGACATTTATTGAAGACTGTTTGTGGAGTTTTCGTTTTGTTTGATTTGACTGGGCGTGCGGTCGTTTTGATTAATATCGGTGCATGCAGTGCGAATGTGTTTAAACTAATTAGGAAAGCATTATAAATAAGTAAATCCCGTAATGCTGCAGCTAACAATTCCAATTTGATATGTTACAAGTTATAAGTAGTACTTCATATTGAACAAGTAAGAATGCTCTAGTCGAGTATACCCGACTACGAAACTCCCTGTACCCAGGGACACACTTACACATCCACACACACACACATTTACAATTACCTACGCAAACAAGCAACAGTGCAAGCGAGGTATTTTAAGTGCTGACTGTGCTTTTTCTTTTCCCGCCCTGCCGTACTGAATCAGATTGTTAAATAACTCACTAAGGAATGAGAGAATGTGCTTCCACGAGGAATGCCTTCTCAGTTAGTAATTTTGACTCCAACATATGAAGTACAACGACGAATCTATATACTAAAGTAGCCAATATCTGCGTGCGATATGGATTAGTTCACTTCGCCCTATTTTGGAGTGCTAAACCGGCGCATATCATGAAACCGCCACAGTTCTTACGAGAATTTCTAGAAGGATTTTGGCTTCGTGAAATTCGAAACGATCGTTCAGAAAGGAACATATCGATAAAATGTCGATTCATCTGTATTTTCTAACTTCGATTTTCGTCGTTTTTTTATTTTTTTATTTTTCAGCAGTTGTAAGTTTCAGTTCGAGTGTGACTGAAGTACTATATTAGTAAGAGTGATTATGTGATTATGATGTAAGTATTAAATTATTATTTAAAGTAATTAATTGCTCAAAGTAAATCATTTTTTCTTAGTTTTCATAGGTTGAGAAATCTGCGCCGAAGCTGCAATTGCACAACTTTAAATTATTTGCTGATCAGATTGCGTTCATAATGTAAGTACACATTAATAAATATTTATGTCTGTATACTTTCTAATAAATAAAAAAAACTAATTTTTTTATATATACTTGTGTTTCCAAAGTATGGCAAAAAGCAGAGTGCCCTCGAACGATGCCGAAACAACGACAAATGTCACGAAGACCCTTAAAAATAAGTTCTACTAATAGTATTTCTTTAGACTATATTGTAAAAAACAGGGAAAAAATTAATAAAAATATTATTATGAACCTAATATATTATGTGTTCTTATTGGAAGGACATTTCCTTTGGATTGGCAATAAAATTAAAGTAGGCAGAATGCATACAGAAATTGCTACCGTTAGAATGGAGTAAAAAAAACAAGGAATTTTAACTCCCTAGACCTGGGTACAGGGAGTTTCCTAGTCCTAGTAGCATTCTCGATTAGAGCATTCTTACTTGTCTTACATTTAACATTTGCAAATGCAAATGCTGTAATATTTAGGCCTTGAATATTATATACCTAAAAAGCGTTTTGATTTCATTTGTAATTTAATTGTTCTTCTTCTCTATCTCTCAGCAGGACGTAAGCTGAAACGGAAACTGCAACTGTTGCACTTGCCAACTGTCATTGTCTTTGGCATTGGGCAACATTTTAATTGAAAAAGTTTCTGGGGCAAAGCAAACCTCGCACAAATATGACTGTTAAATTACCCAAACTATTTGGCAGCAGCAGCAGCAGCAAATCCAGCAGCAATAGTGGCAGCATCGAGGCCGGCAGTGTCGTTGGTAATAGCTCCAACCACAATCGTGGCCACAATTTGCAGCAACAGCCGCCGCCGTTGCCGCCACTTAACGCCAACATGAAGCTCATGAAGTACTACGATCATCATCAGCATCATCAACCAGCGGCGATGACCATTTATAGGCACGCCTACGAGTGCAATCAGGTGGATATGGAGCTCGAGGATGACTACGATGACAACATGTCTTTCAGCTCTGCCTGCATGCAGCGCAATCATCCCTACAACAACTCTCAGCGTCCGCTGCTCGGCGAGCGCCGTCCCCAGGTGCTGTTGGACACGTCCGTTGGCAAAAAGAAGTCGATAACTGGCACGCCTAGGGCTTGTATACCACTGCCAGCTCCACCACTGCCACCGCAGCGCAGCGTTGCCGTTGCAACTGGCAGTGCCACTGCCACCAGCTCTACTCCCGCCACCGTCACGGCTTACGTCTCACCCTACGTGCAGCAACAGAAACGGGACAGTGTCAAGGGGCTCCATGGCTTCAACGACTTCGATGCACTCTCTCAACAATACAATCAGCATCTGCAAAGCCCACACATTGGGTATCCGTACGGCAGTCCACCATCGCCATCGGCCCAGTCCAGTGACTTTTGCTTCGATAGGCAACGGGAGCAATCCTTCAAGGCCGTCTCCTCCACCAGCTCGACGGCCACAACGAAATCGAATTGTAGCTCCAACTCGGGAGCGAACGGTTCACCGCCGCGCTATGGCAATGTCAGCTATCAGGATGTTGCCTATTACCTGGAACAACCACATAACGCACCACCAAACACACAACAACCACACACATATATGCATACGCATACACCGTTGCTGTCACAGTCGTCACGTTTTGAGGATGATTTCTGTACGCGTCGCAATGTGGATTTTGTGGGCAGCCAAATTGCTACCGGTGCCGCTGGTGTTGCCACATCGGGCGGTCCCTTTATCTTTGGCATCTCGCACGAGCATCAGCAAACGGATTATGGTCGTCGCCGTTGCAGCATCAGCACCGCTAACAGTAGCACCACCAACACCAACACTAACAGCAGCAGCAACAATAATTTCAATCAGCCTGTGATAAATGCCACGCTCGTCAAGGAGCACAATGCACTGGTAAGTAGTCATCAGTGGGTCTTTGTATCCTGTTTTCCCAACCAAATTGGCCAACGCTTGTTGCCTTTTTAGGGTAATTAGCGTTTGCCAGTTCTCCCCACATTAACAAGTGACCAGCAGAGCTGCGCACAGTGCAGGACTAGCAAAAGTTGGCCAAGAACGACGCCATTGCAGATAAAATTAATTAGTGCGTCTTATGCAATTATTTCAATTAAGTTTTATTTTTAATGAGACAACAACCAACACAAAAGTTTAGCTTTCAACTGGTAATCTAATTAACGTCATATTTCTTAATTAAGAAAATCCTCTTGAACGTTTGGTACTTTACAAGTGGAGTTTTTTGTAATTTAGAAAATATATCTTGATTATTCTTCATCTTCCCTACATTACCAAAACACTTGAGTATAGGTCTTGTATATGGTGTTCCCAATACAAGGACTATCCACAACCCTTTTCGAATCTTATGTTCTAATTATAACAATGTTAGTTAGAAGTTATCGAAATATAAACAATTCTAGTAAAGATATGCACGGTGCATGTAATTCTGTGTATCCCGAAAATTCTTTGGTATAGCCAGTCAAATCATGGCATGTTCTAACAGACATAACACAATTTTATGTAAAAATGAGTTCATCCCGATTGATTCATGGTCAAGTACGCAGTTCAATTCGCAGAAGCTAAAATATTTCCAAAGTTAATTTTTTGGATGATTACGAAAAATTAAAGGATATGGGTAAAATTTTATCTGATGCTGTATGGATGGACGAAATTTTATCAAATAAAACAATTAGATGTGTTTCACCGACTTTGGAAAATCGCACTTATAAGTTTTAGGGCCGATAAATTGCGAGATTTATATTATCCGGGTTATTCACATTTTATTTTAAACTATTATTAACAAATTTAAATTTGTGCGGTTCTATATTGAAAAGTCTGGCAGCTCTGGTAAATATTTGATGCTTTCCAACACTAAGACGAACAACTTTCGATATACGCATATCGGTCAACTTATTCTTGTTCCGCCGATAGAATTAGCTTTGCAATGGCAGACATTTTGACGTAGTCTTTAGTTGGAGAGAATTATTAAAGCTAGTCAGAGTCTGAGAGACAAGCAATATGGCGATTTCAGTCGCACTTGTAAGATTTAAGGTCGAGAGCGATTTAAGAGAAATATTTTTTATCTATAACTCTTTTACACTTTCACGTTGTTATGGAGCAGCTGGCGCATACCGAGATTTTGATACAATTTTCAAACACAATTTTCTTATACATCCCGATATATACTTAACCATATTTTTAAACAGTTCCACCTAACTTTATGATGAAGGTACGATATTCCATCAAATGTAAGGCTTATAGTTTCTACCTTTTGGGCTGCCCAAATGTCACCAGTCAGTCATGTTGAACTCTCTTTTATATGAACTTATGTAGATGATACATGTACAGGGTTTCTGTAGCCACAATGCATTATGTGCAGCAACAGAATCTTCCTTGGCACTGTAGGAAAAATTGAAGTTTTTCTGGCATGAAACAAATTTTTGTACCGAGTATAGATAATTTGTCTTTTAAATTGTGGTTTTTAATTTCAATAAAAGGAATGGTATCACGGCCATTTTTTATTCAAAAATTCTAACAGGAATTCTAACGTTTACAAAGAAACACGACCCAAAATATTAAGTTGTCTTTCAGTTCAAAATTTATGAAGCAGAAGCCACAACAAGAAAGAACATTCAATTTTACGCTCTCAATGTTAGAAATTTCTCGATTAATCGAGAGCGAGAGCGCGCCAAGCACTGCAGAGCAAAAAGCCACTTAATGGTTCGGGGTAGCGGCTACGTGGGCACCCACAGGACCGGTCCTCAGTGTATACCACCGGTCACCAGGCAATCCACCAGCAATGCGTTTTAGCGGCTACTTTAAAATGGGCATGTCATAGGCGGTGACCGATAGGTACGGCGTTCGAGACCAAGTAGCCGCCACCGTGGGTGCTACCAGTGGATGCCCTCGTGGTATCTCCTAGTAGCCGCCACCGTGGGTGCTCCGGTGTGAACATTTAAAAGACTACTGTTTAATTTTTTTAATTTTATTTTTATATTCTTAATTTATTACTAATAATTAGCTTGAATAAAAATGTCTTTAAAGTAAATTTTTACATAGTTTTGTACACTTCTAAACAACGTACTTTCCATATTGGTCATGGCAAGTTTGAATGCCTCCATTTCATCGCACTCTTGGCACTTTTTGTCTCTTGAGCTGAAATCATAGCTAATATTTAATACCTTATTAATAATGTCTAAATTAGGTACCTTGTTGATGAGCAAAACCAAGCTTTACGACAAGAAAATTCACTTAAAGAGTTAGACCACATTTTTTGTACCCAAAGAATAATAATCTGACCGCAGATAATCATAGAAAATAAATTAGTTACGTTATCTGTGCAATCTTTTGCTCTCTTAAAACTTTTAAAATCGTCTTTCTCTTAAAAATTGAATGGATACCGTTACTTCTCTAAGTTTGCAGAAATAAGCGGTTTTAGATTTTGCAATGTGTTGTCAAAATACTTACAGGCTGCAACAAGGTTCGAGCCTCGAACTTCATACGTTAGGGGCCATAGCAACAAACCTACTGGCGGACAATATCTCAGCAAGTGAGTGTGTCGTCAGAACAAGCTCTGGCGGGCTAGGTAGCCTTAAGTAGTATTAGTTCTTTTGCAATCCAATTGCCAAGAGGTAAAACATTGGGGACTTAATTCAGATTTGCAATTACGTTCGGAAGATTGGATTTGCAATCCTCGGTAAAGCAAAGCTGTGTGGCCATATGCAGCAGGGACTTATGTTGCTGGTGGTTTTCATAATAAGCAACTTGATAATAAAATGCAACCGTTAAACAGCCAATAACAAATGGCCGCAAGCACAACAGCAAATAGCTGTCTGGGGCAGCTGTGGGGAAATTTAACAGCATGCAAAGCAATTGCAGAAACTTTAACAATTGATTGTCGTTGGCCAGGCGAAGGCCAGGACTTAAGAATTTACCGTTGCTGCTGCAGCTGTTGTTCAAACTGAAGCGGCTTCCAACATGTTAAGGGAACAACTGCGTCTATTTTGATAATGGTCAAGGCGGCTGGCTCACCTACAGCTTTCATTCTGGATGGCAGGCAGGCAGACAAACAAGCAACTGATGGACATACTACAAAACGCAAGTGCAGAATTTAAAGAATGGAAGAGAATGGGAATCGGAATGGCAATGTCAATGGTAATGGAAGTAGAAGTGAGTGGAAAAAAGCAAGCAACCAAGCAGCCAAACAACCATGTCAGCCATGTCAGTCAGTGGCTGTCCAACCCCGTTTGTAGAGCCTTTCAATGCTGCACAATTTCAAAACCCGAGACGCCGATGACGACTTTACTGCAACAACAGAAACTTTTTTGCAGCATCGGCGCGTCCCCTTTGTCCCTCCATTAATGCCAAGCAAATTAAAATGTTGCGCAAATAAAATGTAAGAAATTTTCACGTTTCTTCTTCTTTGGTGAAAGGCAACGTACAAGAAGAGAAATAAACCGAAGAAAACTACCAAGCGAGAAAAACTGGATTGGAAACCATTGCGAATAGCGCGCATTGAATGAAATTAAAACACATTTCGTAAATTGATAATGAAATGAATGCATGAAACGAGTGAAAGAAACAACCAACAAATGTCAAACACAGAACTGGCTAGAAAGTCGATAACCAAAATTGCAATCGGTATTCCATCAAATCGCCAGGCCAGAGGAACTAATTAGCCAAGTGAACTACGCTGAGCCTTTTAAAATGCAAATTAGGCTAATGAAATGCTTTTTGACGGAAGGACTTCTCTTCATTAAGGCGCCCACAATCACGCATATGCTTTTCCAACCGGAAGTTTGACCCAAATTAGTAAATATAAATTACCTGATATAGCCTCTTACAGTTTATTATACTCTGTTTCCAAAAGATTGGATAACGAGTATATTCGGTCATTTCAGTGATCGTTTGTCTGCGCGTATGAACGCAATTTTCACTGATACCCTTGACGATAACACAACAAATGTTGGTTTAAATATACTCTTAGCTTATTAGGTGTCGATATAAACACCACGAATTTCTACACGAAGTGTGTGATTTTCTAAACCCGCGTCTTTACGCTCACATTGGTCATAAGAGAAAAGTAAGAACGACTGTAAAAAATATGCTTCCTAGCTCTTGCGGTTTGGACTCCTGACAGTCAGTCAGGATAAGCTTTATTTTTACTCCCTGTTCCCATAAAATGGCTGTTCGGCGTACCGAAGCTATATATCCTAACGGCAATGTTTTCTGCAAAAAATTCAATTTGTATGTTTGTTCCTATTCTATACAGTCCGATTTTTATAAGATTAAAGGAAACTATATGAAGTACAACAAAACTCTCATTTAAATTGGACGTAACACAAAAAGTTTTTCATACAACTCATTTTTCACCCGATCCTATGGCAGCTATGTGATATTTTATTCTTACTTCCTGTACCCATAAAATGGGTGAAAAGGGTTAGTATCCCCTTTTGTGCAAATGGATGTAACAGGCAGAAAAAGACATGTCCGACCCTATAACGTAGATATATTCTTGATCGAATTAAAAGAGATTTCGATTTGGACATGTCCGTTTGTCGGTTTGTCTGTCCGGCTGAACGAGTCGAGCTCAGGAACTCTAAGAGATAGAGACATCAAATTTGGAATTTAGGTTCCTGTATACCATACACAGATCAAGTATGTTTCCAATTTTAGATATCCCCCGTTCCCCCGATAATCAAATTAAACGATTCATAAAGACAATTTGAAACTTGGGTCATTCTTAATATACTGTTAAAAGGCGATCGGATCATAAGCACAGAAGTTATTCACGAGAAAAGATTCACATTTGAAATGCCTTGTTTGCGTTATCGTTTGTGCGTGTCTATATTTGTGTATGTGTTTGTGTACGAAGATGTGAATGGAAATTTTGGACCTTTAAGCTCTTCTAGTGCATTTTTTCTTGTTGTGAAGGAAAAGGAGGTTATTGGGTTTGCGAATTGACCGTCTGTCCTTATGAACGCAATTTTTTTTTCCACACCATTGAAGCTAGGGCAACCACACATGTTGGTGTATACACTCAGTTTATAAAGTGTCAAAACCACAATTTAGGGAAAACCTGTATCTTTCACATTTTTAAAGCGTTAGTCACCAACTTTGGCATACAGACTACTGTTGAGATTCTTGGCAAACTGCACCAAAAAAATGTTGTCCCACACCCACTCCCCCGTAATTGAGAAAAAACTATACCTCCTACACCTTTTCAGTTAGGGTCATCAAATTTGACATATGTACGTCTGTATGTTTTACTGTTTTTTTTGCGTCTCTTTACGTACCCACAAATAAGCAATAAGCTGTCCGATACGTCCAGCTGCAACGTTCTCACTTGTTAAATATTAATTTTAACACACCAAAATTATCGAAAATTGGTTAACAGGAATTGAACCTGTGCCTTTTTTTCATGCACTGTGCACTTAGCAAGGGGCATAACCTAGTTTTAGGTAAAAACAAGAGATTAAGAGTGAACCAAGTACTATTATACATACCAAGTCCCAAGGCTTGCATCTTTGTTGTATTATCTTGCAAGAAAGTTAAAAATTGGCCGATTATTAGCAACAGCTAAGAAAGCATTTTTAAAAATGTAATATTTTCGAAATACATAAGAACTTTTGCCCAATTCAATAACCCGAAAATTCATTTTCGTGAGCTATTTTCGGTAAACGGGCCACTGTGAAGCGTGGAAATATCAGTAGTCTCTATGTAACATTTGTTGACTCTATCTGTAAAGGGTTGTTATATATGTATATACATATATATTTGACTTAAACACGTTTTTGGAAATTGATTTTTTGAATGTGTTCACTAATTTGAGACCTTTTAGAATGATTTATTTTTCAATATACTCGTGTTTAAGTAACTACGCATACTTGAATATTTCAGTTGACCTGCAAAATCAACTTTCTCCTGTCACTTTTCACACCTAGTACGCAAAAACATTGTAAGGGACCAACATCCACCGATTATAGTAATTTGGAAAGGCAAAATGTTCTCATTGATTTGGTATCAGCCAATTTAATAATTTTTGAATATAATTGAAATTCGATTTTTTTTACATTCATTTACGCAAAAATGCTCCTTCTACCACCATCAGGTATTATTATAATAAAATGCGTTGGTGGGAAAATAGTTCGTAATTGAAATTAAGTTGTTTAATTGCCGGTCTGCATACGAGGTGGAAACTTTCGCACAGTTATATGAAGTAGAGAGAAATAGAGCGAGGGAAACAGCAATCCTACGGTTAAAAAATTCATGGCTTTTGCATCATCGCTCACACATCTTTGATTGTACGTAATGCTTTGGCCATAAACATCATCTTATATACGCTCAAGCCATCGTATTCGCCGGACTTGGCCCCCTGCGACTTTTTCTTGTTTCCAACACTGAAAAGACCCATTAAAGGATGGATGTTTGCCACGATTGAGTAGCAGAAAATCGCCAAGCAAGTCGAAACACGTCTAATAACCCTTATATCAGTCAAAAACAAACTAGAAATTCAAAATGACTGATGATGTCAACATATGTTGTAAACATGTGCAATAACGTAACAAAACAAACAAATCGTAAGTCAAATATGCGTAGCCCGCGAAATTTGAAAAGTCGCCGTTTTATTTGAACTCTTTCAACATACTCGCAATCGAGTATATCGAGGATGCAGTAAATTAATCATCATCAAATTACTGAATTATTGTAGTACCGTAAATAATCGGCCATTGAATTATAATTGACTATCTCTGTTGACCTTGATGCCTTTTCACTTATCACTTATTCTCAAGCTAATCTCTTTACCATTTCGTGCTTCTCTTTCATAATCGCCCGTGTTTCACAGCCGAATTCTCGATATCTCGGCTGAGGCCTTGACTACTTTGCTTAAACTTAATCGTCCTTTTCAATTGCGATTCCGAATCGGGTCATATGTTGAGCGCATTGATTCGTCATGATCAAGACAATTCAGTCTATAAATAAACTGCAATCTCCACATAAGGCTACCTTAAAAATGCACTGTCTTTTTGATGTTTATTTTGTTCACAAGGTTGCGGACGAAAACAGAAACAACAATAACAATGTTACAGACTACAGTAAAAATTTCAACTCACTTAACTGGCTCAAGTTGCCATTAGGTGCCAAAACTAATTAAATGAATGTGACTCAAACTGATTGAAGTCAATTCCGAAAGCCTTCTCTGGATTACTCGGCATTGCAATCTTAGTAAACATTAAACCGCAACCAATTCATTACATAATTCGATTGGGATATGCAAATTATGCAGCTAACACCTTCTATTGTTCATTATACCGGCTCATTATAGTATTTAAAGTACACTCGTAACGCATTTCCGCCACCAAATAGTATATTATATATATATAGTAACATATTCACTTTTATACCTACTAATACTAATATTTTATTCATAATATTTATTTATAAATTAAGGGTATAACCAACATGTGTACCAAGTTTGGTTTTTCTACCTTTAAAGGTTGTGGAAAAAATTGCGTTCATACGGACAGATGGACAGAAGGACGGACGGACAGACGGACATTTCGCAAACCCAATATACTCTTTTTCTCTTCGGAAACAGAGTATAAACATCATCATGTAAACATAAGAGCTCAGCTCAAGCGCGCGCATTCAATTGCGTCTTAAAATCTTAAAATCGAAACACAAAACCATGCGCTCATTACTGGCCGATTGGAGAGCCAATATTCAGTTCTTGATTCCTCGTTAAACGGAATAGTTCACTTTCGCTAACAAAAAGTTAATGTTAATAAAGTTTTTATATTCATATTAACTCAAATTTAATTGTCTTTTTAAACGGAAAACTTTATTATATATACTTGATCAACAGCCGGGTCGACTAATGCGTCGACTTACATCTGTCTGTCTGTTCCTCGTTTTCTATGCAAACTTTTATCTCAGTTTTAAAGCTATCGTGATAAAACTCTGCACAGATTCTTCTTTTTGCTGCAGGCAGTACATACTATACTACCGGAAGATCGGTTCGGTTTCGACCACTATAACGATATGTTTTTTGTATGACAAATTATTTAAGATATTCTGACCAATCTCGCCAAATCGGAGTGCCGGCATTGTTCGTACAAGCTGACTAAATTTGATCAAAACCAGACAATTGAATCATGTAGCGGCTTTAGCAACAGCTGCCATGGGAATAATTGTTATTAAACATCTGATTTTCAAGTAGACTAAGTGATGGTTTTGCTTTCATACCATAACCAGTTTGTCACAGCCATACTCTGCCAACTTAACCCAGATCCCGATTTTGATTTGAGATTTCACAAAGTTTTTGACTCATCTTCGTCTACTCTACGTATATCATTACAAATAAATTAATTCTTTTTTGTTGATGTTCATACGAAGCACAGTATTTGTATTTATTTTTTTTTAATATTTTTTTTTGACTAGTAAAAACTGCTTAAGATGGATTACCTTAGGCGACAGAAAAAACACGAAAAGATTTTCTGCAGCTACAAATGTCTATGAAAAGTTGGGTAATTGAAATCAATATGACTATGAGAAGTATGAGTTATAGTTGTTGTCGCTGGTGTTGGTTGTTAATTTTGTTGCTGTTATTATCTTCTATTGCCACATAGTTAAGTTGTTGGCCCGCGTCGCCCTGTCTGCCATTACAGCCTGAGCCAGACTTGTAGTCGCAAGTTGCAAGTGGCAGTCAGCATCAGCTTCAGACTCAGGCTCCGACTCAGAGAGCAGCGAAGCAATTCAGCTTGACCAGCTCAGCAAGTAGCAGGGGAGCCAAATATTAACTGTGTAACTGAAGTTTCTACTGGGGGACCAATTAGACTACTCGACAAGCCGGTTTACTATCTGACCTGACCATGAGACGACGCTTTGGCTACGCTGTTGCGACTGTTGGGCACTCAAACAGCTTCATGCTGTAGATGTTAATAAAATGTACGCTGCAAGTCTGACGACCGCCCTGTCATTCGCTCTCGCACTCGCACCTTGCCCCTCCACTGTCGCTGTCCCCGTCTTGTGCATTATTTGATTAAAAAGTTTTTGGGAGTCTGGAATATTATCCGAAAAGCCTGAACTGACTTTGGTTTTTCAATTCGATAAGTCAGACGAGCGTTGAGCGACGTCAATGCTTTGAAAGTAAGTGCCGCCCAATTCGCTGGGCAAAAAGGCGTGCTAAGAGGGTCATAACATTTGTTGGCAGTTAGACGTATTTCAGGCTAGTTGTTTAATGTTGTATGTAGGTGTCGTCGATGCCAAAGTTGTCGCCGCTCTCAAACTTGTTGTTTGTTGTTTGTTGTTAGTTATGAACAGTTTTGCTCAGTTGAAGCTTGCGACCTGAAACCAGCCTATAATGAAGGACATAGTCGTTACTTAATTGGCAAAAAATTTAGAAACAATATATTATATAAAATTAATCATTGAACAATGCTGGAATTAGCGGTGGTTTAATATGAGTTTAATTAACTTTATCGCTGCCACAATTTCAGTGGAACATTTCCCATGCGCTAGCTGCAAGTGCTGCACAGTGGGGCAACCAGTTTAATGACAGAAGTTCATTTTTACTTCCTGTACCCATAAATGGGGGTATTAAATCTGTGCAAATGTATGAAACAGGCAGAAGGAGACATCTCTGACCCTATAAAGTATATATATTCTTGATAAGAATCAAAAGAGATTGCGATTTAGCCATGTCCGTCTGTCTGTCTGTATGAACGCGTCGATCTCAGCAACTATAAGAGCTAGAGACACCAAATTTGGAATATAGGTTCCTGTATACCACACGCAGATCAAGTTTGTTTCCAATTTCAGATAACTCCCACCGTTCCCCCGCAATTCGTTAAAAACAATTTTTACAATTTTAAATATATAGCATTGTGATTTGTCACGTATATTACTTTGGTCACTATTAATCTACTGGCCAGTTCAGTTCTTAACATGCCTCGCTTGCACTGTCGCTTGTGTGTGAGCGTCTTCTTGATAACAGAACTGTTTTCGGCACCACGCTTGCATGGGACGATCTTACAAATTGATTTATTAAATAATTGTGCAATAAAGTTGACCTCCGCCACTGGAAATCGGCTCTGAATTTTTTCCGCGTTTTTGGTATCAATGTCATAAAGTTGGGTGCAGTCTTTATGAGGGGTAGCTACAGTAAATATTTACCGCCTTTTGCATCCACGCCTCAATTTAGAATTGAGTATGTACTTATATATTGAGAAGTTTTAAAAAATTTGGTCAATTTACACAATTTAAAGTCAACAATTTCGAGTACATTTTCATTTTTAATGTCTTAACATATCAATTTTTGTATTTTCCTATATAAATTAATAAATAGGACGTCATCCAGAAACTATCATTTTAGCTACAATTAGGATTGGTAGGTTTCGACGGAAGGTAACTCCCACAGTTTGGCCTCACATTTGTCACCTTTGTCATGCCGTATGATACAATGGATCCTTGCGAAGCTTAGGATTTTTGTGAATTTTAGGTGTTGGTTCAGTTGTGTCCTCGATACACTCCCTCCATTGAAGTGAAGGTATAAGTTCCCAGGTAGTTGAGTCTGCGTCTCATAAAAGCTTGGCACGTGCAAAGGAGATGTTTCGGAAATCCCTGGCTCCCCGCTCTTTCTGCAGTGCTCGTCGTTCATAATACCAATCTTCTTCGCATGGGAAAATGTCATACGGTGTCCCGTGTCCCTAGCAGCGACCTATAGTCCTTTGATTTTGCCGTTCTGCATGTCATCGAAATTCTCTATCTGCGGCTCTCTGTCTACTGAGCTTGTTCTTCGAGTTCTGTGTAGATCGTTTGTAGCGAGATTGAAATTCTCGACGCTACCAGTTGATATTCCGATATCATCCTTAGCCAACTCGTCTGCCCTTTCGTTCTCTCCAATGCCCCGGTGGCTTGGAACCCAGTAGATACACACTCTCTTTAAAGTGCATAGTGCATCTACTACCCTTCTGCTTGCCATGAAATTTTTGACTTAATAGCGTCTGAAAAAAAGAATTTTATTTCCGCCCGACTGTCAACGAATAGATTGATATGTGTGCTGCGTGTTAATCTCTAAGCTTCGGCCCCCATCCGGACGGCTTGTGTGTATGTCTAGGGGACCACATCTAGGATTTACTCGAGGGCTTTTGTTGGAATTGATCTCAGTGTCCTTGTTTTGCACAGTAGTGCCTATCTCTGACTCTTCATCAACCTTCAGTAGGTGATCTTTTCAGTTGCCGGTCACCACACAATGAAGACGTAGAGCAGAATGGGGCAAGATGCCTCACGTGCAGCTTAGCATCTTCAGATACTTGACATGCATCTTAGGTACGATTATTTGTTTTATTCGATTCGGGGATGGATGCCATGCTTGTACCCATTTAAGTATCTCCTTGAGTGTATGTTCCATGATGGAGCGTGGATGGGCATTTTCGTACGATAAGTATGGTTGTGTCGTCTTTATAGGCGGTGATCTTGGGGGCCCTACCTTTATGTGACATTACGAGCTGGCTTACAACTATGTTCCAAAGAAGGGGTGACAGTACACGTCTTTGCGGAGTGCCTCTTTTATTGTCGTTCAACACAGGCCCAGTTCGTCTGGACCCATTTACAACTCAGAAAGTTGTGGATCCAAAGGTCGAAATCCGCTGTGGGGTTCGTTGCACGCAGTGCATTTAGATGTCTAAGAACGGTTCCTGTGCATATTTCTTATAGTAAACTATATTATTATACTAAAAATTTTAATTGCCATTGAACCATTGTTTTTAAGCCGAAACTATTTCTTTTTACACCGTTTACCCATAAAATGGGTAAAAGGGGGTACTAAATCTGTGCAAATGTATGTAACAGGCAGAAGGAGACATCTCCGACCCTATAAAGTATATATATTCTTGATCAGTAAAAAATTAAAAATCTAATTTGGAATGTAGGTTCGTGTATAGCGTACACAGGTCAAGTTTATTTTGGATCCGAGATATTCCCTCCATTCCCTTGCTATTCAATAAAAACCGTTTTGCAGTAACAATTTTCAATTTATAGCTAATCTACTGTCTAATTTTTAAGTCGATCGGATAGTAAACATGGAAGTTATTCAACAAAAAACAACAAACATGATTCAGTACTGCAGCGCGGGGGATAAGAAGCAGCACAGCCACCACTTAAAATGCCTCATTTTCGCTATTGTGTGTGCGTTTTGTGTGTGTGTGTTTGTGTATGTGTAAGTATACGCAGATGCTATCCGAAATTGTTGACCTAGGTACAGGGAGTTTTGTAGTTGGGTATGCTCAACTATAGCATTCAATTTTTTATTTTTTTGGTTCGTATCGTGCTAAGGTTCAGAAATGTTTTGGATAATTTAGGGCTAATCCTGTAATTCCCGGTTTGAATTGGTTCGCTTTATAACCGGTTTCCAACCAACCTTCGCTGAAATAGTCTTGTATCAGAATAAAATTTTTTAATTCGAGTATATAATATACAGTTTTTGTATCGATCCGAAAGGTACATAATCCCCACAGTGTCGTGCGACGTCGGTTTCAGTGTCGCTGTAACATACACCGCAAGTAGCTTGATGCGGTTTGCTGTGCTGTTAAGTACGAAATTGGGGTCGTCGTCATCGTTGTAGTCATGAGCAGTCGAAGCTAAAAGCCATCGCATCAACATGAGTATGAGGTATTTGAATGAGTTTGAAGTATGTCGTCGTGGCTAGGTGGATGGGTGCAATCTACAACAAGGCTGCAGCAGTCGTGGCTGCCGCTATTGCATGTGTAATTTGCTGAATTCTTAATTATGGCATATGGTTCTTACACAGCCGGAGAGCAGACAGTGACAGCGACAGTCATAAGTGTCAGAGACATAGACATGATGTTGTCAGTTAGTAATCATTGAATAATCCGCCATGTTGCGATGTTGATTTGCCAGTTGCAGTTGGCATACGAAAGCGGCTTAAAGGCTCACAGTAAATCAATTTGAATGAAATAAAAGCGTATTCAGTTATAATTGAAGTTAGACAGCACTGAACCAGTACAACGATGATAGATGTTGGATGAGCTCCCGTGTAATAAGTATATGTCATGTTACTGCTACTCCGTGTGAAACAACAATACAAATTAAACGTATTTGTACATAGTTAAACATATTAGTACATGCATTTGGCAAAATATTCATTTTAAACAAACAAGTTTTATCACGTGTACACATTGTGTGTTGTTACCTGTTTATATTCTTACCATCAGCTATTTGTGTACATATATATTCCGTGGCATGGAAATGTGTGCGACTTTCAAAAGGGTTCAGTTGCTTATGACCATAGTTTTAGTTAGATTTAATTAAATCTATACATACAAATTTGTTATGTTGATATTCCCAAGCATAAAAAAGTTTTGCACCGATTGAGCTTAAATTTTGACACAATACAGTTTGCTTCAAGGATTGCTTTCATCTATTTTTCGAGTCATTAACATACCGCCGACAGCGAAAACAAATTACATCAATAATTTCAAACATACAGTGCACATGTATACGGAAAAGTAAAAAAAAAAAATATAAATTAATAAAATAAAATTTGGTTAGATTATGACCAAAAACTCCGGGTCCTTGGGAAATCTACCCCCACGGGCGAAACTGTTGTATGAAACTTGAAAAATTTACTCCCACCAATCACTACGCTCGGGAATAGCCTTAAGATCAAATGTGTGATAGAAGGTTTTTGTTAGATCGGTTTCTAAGTTCTTCATACCCTATCCAAAAAACCATAAGCCACGGTAGGGAAAATAGTGGCAAGTTATTTTTGTTTATTTCTTACTTTCTTAACAATATACGAAGTGGCGGAGTATAACTAGTATTATTATATATCTAAGAATTTAATTACAGGTTCCTTAGCATCCTTTAGTATTAGTACTATTCTCCTTAAAAAATTCCAACATTTTTTTCTGGCTATAACTCTTACACAGTTATGCATACGCTATCGCCTTAGCTCGCTTTTGCTTTTGGTCACTATCCCATTCACCGTAATTTACAGTACGAGTTCTTTTATGCTCCGTTTTATTTTTTTATTTTTTATTTTTTAAACGAGTATATTGGGTTTGTCTATCTGACCGTATGAACACAATTTGTTCCACACTCTTGAGCAACCAAACTTTATGCTCTCAGTTTATGAAGTGTTAAGGTCAACAAAGTGTTGCTGTGAAGAAAATCTATATCTCCCACACTTGTAGAGGTAGATTCACCAAATTTTAAATACAGCATAATGTTTTTTCATGTCTCTTCCCCACCCCACAAATAACCAAACTAATTTAAACAGGGTATTCTGCTGTCGGATACGTCCTACTGCAACGTTCTACTTGTTACTCCTTGTACCCATAAAATGGGTAAGACTAAATCTGTGCAAATGTATGTAACAGAAGGAGACATCTCTGACCCTATAAAGTATATATATTCTAGATCAGTATCAAAAGAGATTTCGATTTGGCCATGTCCGTCTGTCCGTCTGTATGCTCGCGTCGATCTCAGCAACTATAAGAGCTAGATACACCAAAGAAGAAATGTAGGTTCCTGTATACCATACGCAGATCAAGCTTGTTTCCAATTTCAGATATCTACCCCGTTCCGCCGAAGTTGGATAAAAACGCTTTACACCATCAATTTGAAAGATATAGCTTTGGGATTTGGCATGTATAATACTTTGGTCACTCCTAATCTACTGTCGATCGGATAATAAACACGGAAGTTATTCAACAAACAATATTCAGTGCTGTAGCGTGGGGGGAAAGAAGCAGCACAGCCAGCACTTAAATTGCCTTGCTTACGCTGTTGCTTTGCTGTCGCTTGTGTGTGTGCCTCTTTGTATATGCGTGTATGTGTAAGTGTATGAAGATGCGATCGGAAATTTATGACCTGGGTACAGGGAGTTTTGTAGTCGGGTATACTCGACTATAGCATTCTTACTTGTTTTCTGTGCATAGATCGATTGCAAAGCTAGGCAGAGACATAAGCAATATGGCGATTTCAGTCTCACTTATAAGTTTCAAGGCCGAGAGCGCGATTCAAGAGAGAGATGTTCTTATATCTTTTGCACTTTCACGTTGTTAGGCAGCAGCTGGCGCATACCGAGATGGTGATGTTGGTCATATGAGTGAAATTATATGCTTTGTTCGATCGACCTCAAAGTCATTTTCATATAGAAGTTGTCACTACGTACAACTATTTAGGAAAGTCTACCCATAGACGGGAATTTGTGAAATGGTATTCTTACGATTGAAGAATGCAGTCAAATTTAACAGCTGGTATTTAGTAATTTTAAATATTATCAGTTTGGTTGCATTATACCTGCTATTATGCCCATTAACTATTGAAAAGGGTAAATATATATGAAAACCATTTTGCATTACATGAAGAATTGTATTTAATTGATTTTGCAACATGTTTTATAATTTTCACATTTTCTATTGGGTTATTGCAAAGCCCAACTATTCTCAAAGTAAGAGTGATTATTTAAAGCAGATTCCTGAACGATTAAATTGACTTTAATTAGGCTATAAGCTCTCAGTAATTATCTAGAAAATGTTACGTGTAGTTCAATCTCCAATAAATTTCAAAGTTTGTATGGTTATCTAATAATTTTTGAAACCTTCCATACCTTTTGCTGCGAATATTAACAACAAAAAACTTTAATTGCCTGTCAAAGATAGAAAAGTATTAATAAATAATAAAACTCAGAAACGGGTGTGCTGTTCACTTCTTTTTCCTTTCTTTCGATTTCTGTTGGGGTTCTGACAAATTAAATTAAAGCGTCACTACTTCTCACTGGCTGGAAATATTTTTTGCCGTTTGCCGAGCGCATAAAGCGAAAGTCAAACCAAGTTTTTGGCAGCAACTTTTTGCGTAACAAACTTTTACGTTGTGTGCGTGTATGTGTGTGTGAGTCTTAAACTAAATAAGCCCTCGACGAGTTGCCAGCCGATGTCAAACGATACTGGAACCTTCTGAAACTTAAGCTGGAGCTCTCGTTCCTTCTTCGCCTTCTGCTTGGTCCAGTTCGATGGTCGTAAGTGTGTAACTTTTTAATAATTTCATTCAAGTCAAACCGACCAACCGCTCAATCCTTGCCGCGCCGCGTCCGGTTTGTCCAGAAGTGGTGCCATACAAACACTTGGTGGCTTTTTTTTTATGCTGAAAACTTTTGGCGCCCTAACCTCTAAGCTTGGCTACCAGAATAACTAAAATAATTATAGTAAAAATGCATATGTGGATACTACACATAGTTCTACATATTCTATATACATATGCTTACGTCCAAATATTGCCACACCCATCGACCGCCCTCTTTAGTTACCTGTCTTCATCGTCAGTGCTGTGCAAAGTGCAAAATGTAATATTGGTAACAACCTCAATAAGGATCATAAATCAAAGCATTGCCTTAAAGCTTTGCAACCCTCATTTTCAGAACTCGGCCAACAACGTGTGAAAGCACTGACGATTTTCCTTCCCCTTCCATGTATAATTTAACAAGTAAAACATTGCAGTGGGACGTACCCGACAACAGAATACTCGGTTTCACAGGTGGTATAATTTGATTGCTTGAAGACTCGGAACGGGACTTAAAAAAACAGTAGTAATAGTAGTAGTAGAACCTTGATACTTTATAAACTGAGGGTATACACCAACATGAGTACCAAGCTTGGTTGCTTTAGCTTCAAGGGTGTGAAAAAAAAAATAGACAGACAGACGGAGGGCCGGTCACAAACCCAATATACTCCTATTCAACATTTTTTTTTATTTAACAGAGTATTAAAAGTTATTTGTGTGAAGACAAAAGTCAACAGGCGTTGGAAAATCAAATAAGGTAATTTGTGATAAAATAAATATTTTGTAAAAAGTGGAAAGTGTGCGACATTTCAGTTTGGCAAAAATTTTATTTGAAATCTTTCAAGGGGCTTATCAGTAGTCCTCATAACAAATATAATATTTAGTAACTAGCTATAAAGGTTCGGCTGACATTATAAGCTTATATCGATTTCTGGGAAAGGGGAGGGGCGTGGCAAGAAATCTTTACTCGTAACTGCCGCCAATAATGTATACGAAATTTGGTTGCTAGTAGTAGCTCTATTAGTATTCAAACAAAGAAGATTGCGTTAAGACGATGAATATTGAACAAACCAAATATACTCATATTTTTGCATTGGGAGGCAAAATCAAGTGAGGTTATTTATGGCTTCCCTTGATGGAAGGGTTAAAGGAATGTAGCATACATTTGGGGGATTTTCTTTATTGTGGTGTTTACAAAATGTGTTTATTTTATGCAACAAGTGTTCTGCTACCTTAAGTTTCAACTTAATCATGTAACTGGAGGCTAGAAAATGAAAAAGGTCTGCTTATATTCTTTTCTAAGGGAGTGCGCAAACAGAGAGCGGAGCGGTGTTGATCAACACATAGAAAGCAATGAGAGTGAGAACACTGCAAGCTAAGCTGAGTAGAGCTGATATTGCGAAACAGATATGGTTGTTTTTCCCGCTCGTCAGGGCGCTAATTTATTGAGCAAAATAACAATTGTAACACTCTTGTAAATTAAATACTCTTAGCTTACATTAATGTATGATTTCTTTTTGAGAGCAAAACTATGGACTGGAAGCGTTCCGTTTTCCTGCTAGTGTCATTTTTCTTTTTACGTAGCAAATCTGTTATCTTTTTTCTGCGCCACTTGAATAGCATTCAGTTTGAAAATCAATTAAGTCAAACACATTGACGAATAATTCTACCCAAATTTTCCGAAATTAAATTAATCTGTTCTAATAAAAAAAAAAAAATTACAGTGGGGCGTGGCAATGGGAATGTAAAAAAAAAAACGGAAACAGTTGCTTATCTTAGTTGTGGTCTTAAAATTGGTGAAATCAGTAAAACCAAGACAGGTCGGCCATCTTCACAGTGCCAAAGCTATATACCCTAGCAGGAATTAATTTTTATACAAAACTTAATTTTTGCCTGATTGATTCTATGGGCGTCATGTGGTCCGATTTTGATGAAATTATAGGGAACTATTTGAAGTATAATGAAACTCTCACTTAGTTTGGATGAAATATTTGTATAAACAAATAGTTTGATATAGCGATATAGTAGCTCGATTTCGACCAAATTTGGTCAGATTGTGTAGACTCTCTACAGACTGTTTGATATAGTTTGGTAAGCATACCTTTATAAACAAAAAAGTTTTTTATACAAAAACGGAGTTGTCCACCGATGATTCCTATAGCAGCTATTTGTTATAGTGGTTCGATCCGGCCGTTTCCGACATATGTACTGCATGCAGCAAAAAGAAGGGACTGTGCCAAGTTTTATTATGATAGCTTTACAACTAGACTAGGTCGCATAGAAACAAACTGACAGGCGGACATCGCTATATCGACTCGGCTATTCATGCTGATTCATGCTATATACTTTGTTGGGTTGGAAACGTCTCATCAATCCAATACACATTTCGAGACAAAATTAAAATACCCTCTGCTAGGGTATAAAAAATCAATAGTAATCAATCAATCAATCAATAGTAATTTTAGCCGGAATAAAGAAAATTATGGAAAGCAAATTAAGGGGCGTACTCAAAGCGTTCTTTCTGATGTTAATAAGCGAGCAATCTTAGGGGAAGTTTCTAATTCCCAAAACAGTATCGCCAAAATAAGGGATAACTCTGGCGTCCAGGCTGGCAAAACAATAGTCCGCCGTCTCATTTTGAGTGTCTGCAAAGCAGCCACTCAACCCAGTTCGTAAAGAACAAAGACTTCAATTCTGCCGAGGGCATATGACGTGGAATGGTCAGTGGCATCGAGTTATCTTCTACGATGAGAAAAAATTCAATTTGGAGTGGCCGGATGGGTATAACTACTATTTTCACGATCTCCGCAAACAGACCCATCAATTGGACCGTTTACACAGTCGGGTAGGTGGTGTGATGGTGTGGGGAGCGATCTCATATTATGGTACGTGTGAGCTGCAATTTGTATCGAACCATTTGGACGCTCGTACATACAAATATGTACTCGAGACAGCTTTTGAATCGTTTAATACAATATTTTGAGATTGACCATGGGCGCTGCAACAAGATAACGCCCCAATCCACACCGCTCGGATAGTAAAAACCTGAGTCCAGTCTAAAAATGTGGCCTTGCTTACCGGGCCGCCATATTCTCCTGACCTAAATGTTTAGGAATGGTTGGTACGAAAAGTTTACGAGGGTGGAAAGCAATATTCTTTCATGGATTAACTTTAAGAGGCTATTAAGAAAGCTTGGTCCTTGATGTCCCTAAATTACGGTACAACTATATAGCTCTAGCCCTGACAGGATATTTGGGGGACTCAAACCATTACTAATTATACTAATATTTAGTCCTAGTTTAATTATCTTTTGTTAATTATATTTATTTTGTCTTATAATTTGTTTAAATTGCTATTAAATTAAAATGTGCTATTCAAGTGAACCAAACAAGTAACACATATTTCTTCGTTAAGTTACTAAATTAATTTTCTTAGATTCTTTTTTTTCAAATACACCAATCATTGATATAAGAATATCAATAAAATTATCTTTAATTTTAAATTTAAATTATAATAATGGTCTTATTCGTTTGGGAGATATGGAGCTTTGAAATCACATTTTGGGGATGGGCTATTCAAGTGGCGCCAGTGCATTTATATAAGAGAGTTCGTGCTGACTGACTGAATGCCCAAACCATAAGAGCTAGGATGCTGACATTTTTACAGTAGGTTTCATCTATTATGAAAGTGCACACTAAGACGGGATTTTGGAAAATTCCACCCACAAACTGTTGTATGAAACTTTTTTGATTACCATCCAATCGGCTTTAAACTCATTTTCAACGATCCACACAAAAATTCATTTGACACATATTTCACCGATCTTGGAAAATCCTCCAACATGGGAGGAAAATGTGGCTCTCAAGGTTGTATGGGCGAAAGTCTAACTTTAATCCGATCACCTTCAAATTCATTTTCAAAGCTCTTTACGTAAAATAATTCGACACGTGTATCAACGATTACGGGAAATTCAACCCCATGGTCGGAAAATTGGTGAAAACTCTGGAAATCGACATTTGTAATATTTTTCATGCGATTGGCTTCACACTCACTTTCAAGGTTCTATAGGAAAACATAATAAGCGCGGTGGTAAAAGATTTTCGATAATCTACCCCCAAGTCGAAAAATTCACGAGAAACTGTTGTATGAAACTTTTTTGATTATCTTCCGATTGACTACAAACTCATTTTACAACTTTTCTGTTTATCATACAATTAATTCAAAACTAATTTTCAAAAAACCTCACATTAAAAATTTGACACATGTGCTACCGGCTTTGAAATATGCATGCCCACGGAAAAGGGATGAAGTCTGGAATTCAGCATTTTCGTTTTTCACGCAAATGGCCTCATACTAATTTCGAAATATTGATTAAAAACCCTCGGTACGGCGGGCAATAAAACGGGCGGAAAATAGTTGGAAAGGTTTAGTCTGGATTCTTAGTATTATTCTTGGAATCGGCTTCAAATGCCAAATGATTTTGGAAAATCTACTACTACTATGGAAGGAATACTGGGGTACGCTATTCATGAGTATTTTTTACGGTTGACAAAAGTAGTCAAATTCAAAATAATGCACTTTCATCTAAATGTTTCGCCGGGCAAGGCCAGGGTATTACCTGCTAGTAAAGTAGATATATTCTTGAGCCGCCACTGAAAATGCCTCGCTTGCGTTATCGCGTGTGTGCATGCGTATTTGTGTATGTGTGTGTCTGGCTAAGTGTACGAAGATATATTAGGAAGTTTTTGACCTGGAGTTCCGTAGTCGGGTATACTCGACTTAAACATCCTGACTTGTTTTATTTTGGTTTCAGTCGTTTGTCTGAGACACAATTTGAAAAATTGAGCTTAAAAAAAGATAATCTTTTTTTGCATAGCTCAATGAAAATCATGCCCTCTCACTTCTTATTAATGACTGCAGCTTCACCAAGCTGAGTTGATACGCTTGAGGCGGATAAACACGCGTCAACTCCGCTCCTGAAATCTCCGCGCCTTTAGAAATTGAAGCAAGATAAATCGAATAAGCGAGTGTAAGATACATTAAGTTAAACAGAGTGACCTGATTTGAATACAGAAAGGACCAGAAGGAATTTAAATTTTCGGGGTGCTGAAGCTATATATGTACTTAATCTCTAGCAGAAAGGTTTTTCACACAGAAGCTCAATTTTTTATTTGGTAATTCGAAATATGTACTGCCTCAAAAGCATATGTGCCGAGTTTTATAAATCTGATGATGCTGATCATGAATACTACTATTCAATGCGATACACAATTCATGCCAAAATTATGGTACCCTCTGCAAAGCTATCCAAAATGAGAGAGTGCGACTTTTACAGATAACCTACTTGAATTTCTCTTAATGCAATGCATAAAAATTATTCGTTCATAAATACTTTATGTGGAGATCCCACATTGTTGAACTCAGCTTTTATATTTAAGGTATACGCAACACTCCGAGTCCTCCGCGACTGTTTGAACACCTCTATAATAAAAGCGGTGGCGACACTTTTTACTTTTTTGTGCACAAATTTTTGCCATTAAAAGTTTGGCATGTAAATCATACTTAAGTGACATACATAGCAATACACAGCCACACTCCGCGATACACACACGCATAGAAAACTTGAAAATGAAAATGGGTCAAAAGTTGCGACCAAGAGAAGGAACATTTTTGCCAAACGTCGACAAAAATATATAAAGCTTAAATACATTTCGAGTGCACACATTTCAAATATGAAATCAACGAATAGCTCCACAAATTTTGATTGCAACAACAGCTGCGCAGGCTGCGAGTAAAACACATTTCAGGTCACATTTTCAGCCTGAAACCGGAGTACTAAAAAAGCTGTTGACAGTCGCATGAATTGTAATTTACATGGTTCAAAAAGACATCGTAAACTCTTGTTGTTGTTCCTGGCTGTTGTGACTGTGTGTATATGGGAGTGTGGGTGTGAGTGTGTATCAGAGAGTCGCTGTGTGTTTTCGGGTAATTGAATAAATCGTCAGAGATGCGACAAAATGTGTACCTTCCGGCCCGTGTTCAACTTCTCCCATTATCTATTGGGCGGACAAACTTTGGCACACATGTGAAAACTTGTTTAGGATAAATATTTTCTTAAATACGAGTGTATATATGAAAATTTATATGTACCAGACATATACTTTGCATGTGGAGGAAACCTAAGAGGGAATAGATTGTTAAAGCCAGCTGTTGCATAGTTGTCGAAATGCCCGATCTAACGTTTTTTAATGTGTATGAATAAAGATGCTGTAAAATATTAATTTAAGATTCTTAGGTACATATGAGTATATTATGAGTCAGTAGTGTACAAAGGATTTTTTTATTGAATTTAGTTGATTCATGACGGATCTTTAATAATCCTATCCCAAAAGCTTTTGTAGCTTTCTCTACACTCAGAGAAATAATTAAGTATTCTGTACTCAAACCAAGTAAAAACAGTGTCAAAGCCGATCAAGCTCGAAAAATCTTATTGTGAGTACAGAATTAATCTAATTTTAAGATCGATTTTCTTAAGCCCAAAATTCTTAATATAATAACTTTTGAGATATATGAAGAACATTTTGACAATTTAAGAAACATATAAATATATTTGATATAAGTATCAAACGGGATTAATACCCGAAGTGAGATTGATTTTAGAATGTTTAATAATCTCGCTTTAGAGATTATAAATATCTATATGTGTATATATCTATGTATAAATAAATAGTACAACCTAACTGACTGACAAATGGGGGTCAAAGCCAATTGAGTAAGATTATTTGTTTCGTTAGATCGGCTTCAAAGTCATTGTCACAGTCCTACAGAACAAATCATTAGGCATTTGACTCAACTATTTGGTTTCCACGGGAGGGACAATTGTGATACTCTATTTTTGTGTATTTCTTACGGTTGACGAAAGTAGTTAAATTCATGGTAATGCACTTTTATCTAAATATTTCGTCGGGCAAGGCCAGCTAGTTCTCCATATGTCGCTTGCACGCTTGCCCCGAGTGTGGAAATATTGGTCAAAGGATATTGGTATGAATGCTGTTCAAGGCGTTAGGGTTTGAACAGATAAGACGTCACATTCACTTCAACAACAACGAATGCCAGGTGCAACCTACCAATCTTCATCATGATCGCCTATTCAAAATTAGGGCGATTGTTAATGAATTGAACAAAAACTTTTTAAAAATTCCAATGGAGCAGTATATGTGTGTAGATGAACAAATTTGCTCTACCAAAACCCGAGCTCCATGAAGAGATACTTGCCGAAGAAGCGCAATAAATGGGGCTATACAGCTTTGATTTTAAGCGGTGTCTCCGAGTTTGGATACAAATTTGAAATTGAGACAGGCAAAGAAAATGTTCTACCACATGAGCCGTATCATGGTGCAGCATCCAATGGTGTTTGTGTGTCTTATCTGATAAGACATTCCAAGACATCAATATTACCGTCTATATTTTGACAACTACTTTATCTACATTCCACTTTTGAAATATTTAGCAGATGGCGAAATTTTAGCTTTGGGTACAGTAAGAAAAACCCGAATATTGAATTGCAAACTGCCAGAAAAAAGCTTCAATAAGACTGCACGACGTACATCCCTCAAATACGTTGCGGATATTGATGGCACTGAAATATCAGTAATTTTGTGGAAGGATAATAAAGTGGTCTCACTCGCCTCAAATTACGCCAGAGTTTTGCCAAAGGATACAGCTCGCCGATTTGACAGAGCAAAGAAAACTCATATTCCAATCGAACGACCCTTTGCAGTTGCACAATATAATAGCTACATATATGGACGGCGTAGATCTCATTGACAGCATTATAGGGAGATACAAAATTTCGTTAAGAAGCAATAGGTGGCAGGTCGGAATATTTTATCACCTGCTTTATTAACGTGCCAACAAAGAAATAAGGAGTCAGATCAAGATTTTAAACTCAGCCGATTTTCGTCTTCAGGTAGCCTGCAAGTGAAATAGCTACTAAATCTAAAAAGGGACCGTCGCAACAAATGCCAAACCAAATGGTCAGGCAAGATCCGTTTGGTCATTGACCTGTATGGACCGATAAGAGAGTACGGTGCAAATTTCCTCAGTGCACGGGACTTACCCAAACAGACTGCGATAAATGTGAAGTTGCGCCATGTTTTAACAAGCAAAATAATTGCTTTTAAAATTTTCACCTGAATTAAGTACGAACTTATTTATTGCCCTTCTGCTGGTGGGATGCAGAAATGCAACATATCACAATTTGTAATAACAATTAAAAAACAAAATAAAAATAAAAGCCAAAGACACATATATTTTTTATTTTCGCCTTTGTGTCGAAAGCAAAAAACCGCATCAATATCGGAGCACTTGACATACGAAGTGTTCAAATGCCTCGCTTGCGCTGTCGCGTAAGTACATATGTATGTGCGCTTTGTGTGTGTGTGTGTATGTACGGACTAAATAGCTCCCATAGGAACAATCAGACGAAAATTGAGTTTTGTATAACAAAATATTGCTGCTAGGGTGTATACATAGCTTCGGCATGCCTAAGATAGCCGTTATTCCTTGTTAATTTGTTAATAATAAGAAACAATATATTTTATTTTGTAAATATTAATATCTTCTTTGGGAGCGCCAAACACTTGCGCCTTCTAGTTCGGCCGGTATAGATTCGAATTTTTCACAAGGTTTACCATTGCGCTACCATTAACGTATGCATTACTTTGGCGAGCGCTGCGGCATTAACATTCACCTATGAATTTCACGTAAAAACACTAGTGAAAAGATGTGAATGTTAATGTATGAATTCACGTGTCCGCGGTAATGCAGACTAGTTCACAACTCGTCAATGGTATTCCATGAATTCATTGGTGAAACTTTACAAGCGACTTGACTAGTTTCACAAGTGAATTCATGCACGACCCTTAACCTGTGAATTTATAGGTGAATGGTAATGCAGCGGGACAACCAAAGTAATGTAGCCACAAAAAATTACCAAAAATACGTAATGCTTCTTATTTGCCGTGTTGTAGCAATAATAATCTGATGAAATCAAATGTTCTCGGCTCTGAAGTTTTGGTGTATCGCAGTAAGAGGAGAGTTTTATTGTGCTTCGGCAGAATTATTATTAATAGTTTATTTTTTTTAGAATCAATTCAATTTACAGAGGATGCCGATCCACTTGATAAGCAGCAGTGTAAAGTAGATGCAAAATCATTAATGTAATGTAACTAATGTACTATAATGCGTAAAAAATATAAAATATTTTATGTATTATTGAATTGCCTAATAAATGGTAGCTGGTGCATTCACTATTGAATGGTAATAGTTAAATTCACTAGTGAATGGTAATGGTTGATTTCACTGGTAAATGGTAATGGGTGAATTCACTAGTGAAGGGTAATGCAGAGGGTGTTAATTGATTACCTCCAATGACACGCCCATGTTAAATTCATGCATGATTTGCGTTACCAGCCGGTAGGGGGTTGTGCGTACCGGTAACCCATAAATTTAGCCATTACTCACTAGCGAGCCGTACTACTGGGCTTTGGCAATAACAACATTTGCATGTGTACACATACACAATTGCATATAGCTCACATACATCTGACGACCCTAGACCCGGGAGAGCGTCAAGAGCAACACGCAGTGGTCGCCCACGACTGAGAGAGCTCATATGTAACGACAAGAAGCCTGCAATTTTTGGCTCTCACTGCGCATCTACGTCACACTTTATGGAATTCAGCGCGCGCTTTTGAACTTGTATGAAAATCACTGATTTTTTTTGAGTAAATCGGCGCGTATGGCTATAATTCCAGGCCGATTTTGAAAATCTTGCTTCTTTGTGCCATACATATTAAATAATACGTAGTCAAACTGAGAAAATGTTTCCAGGTCTGGAGGATCATTAGAGATTTCCTTATGGGTACTCGATGGACGATGACGTGCACGCGTTAGAAAAAGCCTGTAGAAAAGGGAAACCGGGAAGATTCTCTCGAGCGTTCTCGCTTGAAATACTGGAGCAAGAAATAAGAATTCTGTACGCAGAATAAGATTTATCGACCTTAACCTTACTTTGAAACTGTTTATATTTCGCATGAGCTTAGAAAACTTAATTTTTTCTCATAGTGTACTTCCACTTGGCCTGTTGTGTGGTATTGCTACAGATTTGGAAGTAACATTTAGATATTATAATTTATTTTATTTTATTATATGTTTGTTATGCTGGCTATCATTTTGCATGGTGGCTTAAAAATTTGATTGCATACAAAAGTTGTTTGTAAGCTTCTGTGTATGCGAACAATATAAAAGTGTCACTCAATTGAGTTTTAAGCTCAATTAATTTTTAATACATGCATCACTATGAAAACACACATTTGTATGTATGTGTCAATTTACCCGTAGTTTGGCCATGAGATTATATGTTTGACACATTTGAAGACAGGAGCAAAACATTTATTCAAAAATCAATTACTTTTGAGCAGCATAAATTTCTCTGTAGTTGAATATAAGTGATTGAGTTTTTAAGCGCAGCTATGCACACAAAACATCGTGGGACCGTTTCCTCCGTCTCTCCCATTGTTTATAAACCTGTCTCTCTGTCTTGTTATTTGGATGCCACAAATGCAAAGTTTTGTTGTGTATGCGGTCAAGTACCTAAAACAAAAACAAGTAAGAACGCTTTATTCGAGTAAACCCGACTACGAAACTCCCTGTAACCAGGTCTAAAACTTCCAATCACACGTTCGTCCACTTACACATACACAAAGACACACACACACAAGCGACAGCTAAAGCGAGTTATGTACGGCCGGTTCCGCCTGTAGAAAAAAGAAAGGTCTGTGCCCAGTTTTATTACGATAGCCTTAAATCTGAGAAAATCAAGAGCATAATATTCAAAAGGGGTTATGAATATCATAATTAGAACTACAAGTTTGAAGAGAAAGTGGAAGAAAATTTCTAGAACATCTGATCGGAACTGCAAAACTAATTTGACTGATTAATTAAGACGAATCAATTTCCCCATTAATTAGTTTGTGTAAGAAAATTTCACCAAGCACGGTTCTACGATCAGAAAGAGAAGGCAGTTTTATTAGTAAGAGTCTACTACGATAAAAAGACAAGTTAGTATTAGGATTTCAGTTAAGACACGGAGTGAAAAGGGCAGAAATTGTTGTTTGGTCCGATTCTATTCTTTCCAGATGAACCTCGTATTGGGGACACTAAATACAAGACCCATATTCAAGAATAGGTCGAACAAGAGAAGTATAAATGGTATTAGTAATGTAGGAATCGTTAAATTCTTTAAACCAACGCTTAATAAAACTCAGAACAACAAACGCACGATTAGCGGTGGAAAAAATATGTGTATCAAACTTAAGCTTGGGATTTAAAAGGATACCCAAATCATCAACCGACTCAATTGGAACAGGCGGCTTACCATTAAGAATATTATTGTTAAAAAGGGCATTCGCCTGTAAAAGAACATTACGTTACACTTCCCACAATTAAGATTTAATAAATTAACCCGACACCAGGCTTGAAAACTATGAAGATCAGTTTGCAACCTTTGCCCAGATAGAAAATCAGTAGATGACAGACACAATTTATGATTTATGACAGAAAGAAAGTCATTTATGAACAAAGTAAATAATAAGTGGCCAAGATGACTTCCTTGTGGAACTCCGGAAGTAACTTTAACAGACCCATAGACTAAGCCTTTGAAATAAACCTTTTGGGTTCTGAGAGTTAAATAGTTGGAGACCCAAAGAATTAAGTTATTTGGAAATCCCAGAAGATGAAGTTTGTGAAGTAAAAGAAAATGATTAACAGAGTCAAAACCCTTACTTACATTTAAATCAGTGTAAATAACATCTGTTTGCATTTTAAATCGAAATTCCTTAATGACAAGGGATGTGAATTCCAATAGGTTAGTGGAAGTAGATCTATATTTCACAAACCAGTGCTGGCAGGGTGAAATTATGAATCTACGCAGATGTTGAAGTTGGAAAGTTATTAATTTCTAAAAAATCTTAGGAATAGCAGACAACTTAGAAATACCTCTATAGTTCTCAACATTAGACTTGTTGCCTTTATTATGGAGTTGGATAATAAATAATTTTTTCCAAATGTTGGGGAAAGAGCACAACTCCACGGACAGTTTAAAAAGAAAAAATAATGGCTTAAAAATATCTTCAAATGAGTTTGGAAATTTTAGGCCTGGGTACAGGGCATTCTTCATTATTGGTTTTATATGTTATTGTACTAAGTAATGATATAATGTTGCAAAAATCTAATATATACTCGTACTCGTTTTTCAAAATAAAATTGTTAGAAAATAACATTTAAATAAGTAAAAACTCTATTAATGTTGTAGAAACTATAGTTAATAAGTTATATGAAGTGCAAGATGTGATCATCCGAGGGTAAAATATATATTTTCCGTTCCAGGCCTACCGTTTATTGTAACCCCTAATTTTTCAATTTGCTGATTGTTTTATTGCAGCCATTTAAGCTATATTTGTTGTTATAAAATATACATTAGAGTATTTTAATATTTAAGCAGCATTTTTATCTGAATCGAAGGCAGTTTCCGATGACATTTCTATTGTTCAATTTGCGGTTCGAAAATTAATGTCCAAATTTCATGCACATAAAACGACAAGCAGAGTTGTCGTAAGGGAGGGGAGGTTAGCCAGAAAGAAAGAGGGGGAAACAACTAATTATGTTTGTGAACTAAATTGACATTTCAACAGAGACAGATATATTGAACTGCATGCTAAAACAATCATTATAATCGAATGTGGTCGGTGCAAAATTTTTGTGACAGTTATTTGATTAATATTTATTGACCAATTTGGTATATGCGATACTATTGCAGACAATTTGATTTTGCAGTTTAAGCAGCCTTTTGAATGCATACAAATTTCAGAGATTTTCCCGAAAAAACATTTGTTTTGAGTCACCTGGGAGTTTTTCAATCATTGGCCATCCTCTCAATCATCTCCACTTCCCAATTTGTTGCTCATGTCTCACCCCTTTGAATGAAAGTTAGGTATTTTGTTGCATTTTGTTATCTACTAAATCACTGTCTCATATCTATAGATTTTGTCCTGACTGATTGGCAAACATCGCACTACCCAAACTCTACACAAAAATTCATTTGACACATATTTCACCGATTTTGGAAAATCCACCCCATGGCCGGAAAATGGGGGTCTTAAGGTTGTTTGGGCGAAAGTCTAATTTTAGTCCGATCACCTTCAAATTTATTTTCAATAAAATAATTTAATACGTGTATCCCCGATTACGGGAAATTCAACCCTAAAGTCGGAAAATCGGTGGAAAACTCTGGCATTCGACATTTTAAATTTTCATACGGTTGGCTTCAAACTCATTTTCAAGATTCTACACAAAAATATAATATTCACGGTATCCAAAGATTTTGGAAAATCTACTCCCATGGTCGGAAAATTCGTGGAAAACGGTTGAATGAAGCTTTTTTGATTATTGTTCGATTTGCTTCAAACTCATTTTAAAAACAACTCACGTTGAATAATTCGACACATGGGGTTCAAGTTTTAAAATAATCAAAACCACGATCGGAAAAGGATGAAGTCTGGAAATCAGCATTCTCGTTTTCATGCCAATGGCTTCATACTAATTTCCAAAAATAAATACAAAAACCTCGGTATTTTGCAGGCAATACAACGGGCGGAAAATAGTTGGAAAGTTTTAGTATGCAATTTTAGTATTATTTTTGGAATTAGCTTCAAATGCCAAATGATTTTGGAAAATCTACTCCGCATCGCCACTAGCGGGAAATTAACGTCAAGGACTAATGACTGGGATTATTAGTTAAGTTAGATTGGCTGCAAGGACATTTTCATAGCCCTACACAAGAAACATTCGTCACGTGGCTCAACTATTTAGTTTCCTACCCCCACGGGAGGGAATAATGTAATACGCTATTTTTGTGTATTTCTTACGGTTGACGAATAGTCATAATGATTTTGAAATAAGATACATATGTACGTATGTTTTTGTATACCTTTGCGATGTCCGTCTCTTAATCTGAACGTCTGTCCATCTGTTTCCATACAAGTTTTATAGCTATCGTGTTAAAACTGGTTGTTTCTTTTTGCTGCGGACAATACTTTTATCAAACCATCTGGAGCGGACCATTTTAACGTAACCCTGCCAGGGAACGATCAGTCTCACAATTATGAAAATCTGTATGTGTTTCAAGATCTCTTCAAGCCAAAGATAGCCGCTGTACCATTTATTATATGCTATTAAATATATTATATTGAAATATGTGCACTTGTTAAGGTATATTATTCCAAACATATTTATTTGTTATGTTTCACTTGAAGGCTTATACATACATACAATTTGATAGTTTTAAAATGGCCGGCAGTAGATACATTTGCACAATTCTTTTACCAATTTCACCCTTTTTATGGGTACCGTGCGTAATGAGGGGGCCTTCTAAACATGTGTTGCATCTGCCCACCATCTTGCCTGACCCATTGTAGGGTGAAATATCGACCCAACTGCAATAAACGGCGCAAATTTTAAATGCTTTTTTCTTTCCTTCTATTCATTGGAATGTTATCAACAACGGATAATAATAATGCCAATGTGTTTCGTTGTCTGTGGGGACACTGTTTGTAAAATCGTTTTTGGTTTTTAACAAGCGTTTGCTGACGTCAGCTCTTGTGTAATAACAACATCAGTTTACAGCTCTCAAATTATCCCCTCTTCTCCAACTTTTGCCACCTGTCCATGTGTCTGCCTCGGCTTTGACTGCAGTGTTCGAAAAGGAAACTCATTTTGTGGGCATTTTTGGCCCCAACATTATTTGCTGATGTTGCCGTGGCTGTTTAGTGTTGCGGTCTTTTTGCCATACTCTCTCCACTCCCCTTACTGCCACTCTTTGATGCAATAAGTGGCATGCCATTTAACAGACCACAATTTTGTTTTGTGCAGGCGAGGTAACCGACAACATTACGAAGCACACAGCACCACCACCACCAACAACAACAACAACAACAACAACAACTACAACAAATCGAATAACAATAACAGTTGCAAGAATTATGATTATAGTTTGTACAACAACAAAATTTCACGAAACTAAGCCTTTAAATTGTAATTGTTTAATTACGTGACCTAAAAAGGCTAAAATATTTGTATAAAGGAATATACTTTGCATGTACATATGTATGTACATATGCGTACCATGAATAAAATGTTTAGTCGTGTGCAAAATTTTACAGTTAAATTTCACACACTAAATCAAATTATGTAAAAATTGTGTGCTAAAATGAAAAATTAACTAGCAGGATATTTTGTCATATTTGCAACAAAGTACAAGGAGGTTTTCGGGAAAGAAAGCTTGCCTTGGCGTTTTCGATCACAGCATTGAACAAGTGGGATTGTTGAAGTCTAAAACTCCAAACATATTTTCATAAACTTACATAGACATATTTATACCATACGCAGAGCAAGGTTGTTTCCAACTTCAGGTATCTCCCCCTTCCCCTGTAATTCGATAAAAACCATTTCATACCAACAATTTTAAAGATATAGCTGTGGGATTTGACGTGTAGAATACTTCAGTCACTCTTGATCTACTGTTAAAATTTCAAGTTGGTCGGATAATAAGCACGGAAGTTATTTACAAAAGAAGATTCAGTGCTGCAGCGCGGGGGACAGAAGCAGCACAGCCACCACTTAAAATGCCTTGCTTGCTCTGTCGCTTGTGTTGTCGCTTGTGTGTGTGCGCCTGTTTTTTTATTTTATTTTTTTTTTTTATTGAAATACGAAATAACAAGGAAGAGAAATAAAGAAAAAAAAGAACGAAACAATGAGAAGTAGGGTGAAAGTGGGTGGTTAGATGTTGATTTCTCCGTTCCCTCGGGACAGCCGCATAGCAGTTCTTCGAGGAACGGACGGTGGCAAGCATCAGTGTGCCACCTGATCGTCGGCGGTGCCGCGTCGCATCCTCTCCTTCCGGCGTAGCTCAATAGTTATTTGAGCTACTATATTAGCAATGGCAGCCCACCTAGCTGGGTTAGTCAACATTTGACTGACGACGTTATCTGGTGTTAGGACGGCACGAATTGTCGTCGCTTCGGCTCTTATCTCGATTGTTCCAGTTCCGCAGTGGTCGCAGAATGGATTCTCAGCGTGCTTAAAGCGGTGCAGGTACGCTTTAAAGCATCCATGCCCCGTCAGCATTTGCGCCAAGTGGAAGTCTACCTGCCCGTGAGGGCGATGTAGCCATAACTTCACATCGGGTATGAACCGATAAGTCCACCTGCCTTTGGTACCGTTCGCCCAGAGTCTTTGCCACTGTATGAGGGTGTTGTCGCGTAGCGCTCTCTTTGGGGTGCTGCCACTCTGCCGTTCCGCTGACAATAGACCAAGCGGTATCATGCCTGCCACAAACAATGCGACATCTTCGGACACAGTACGAAAGCAGGTTGCCACTCTGAGTGCACATCGTCTGTAACCTCTGCCGTACGATGGGATGTCCATAGCTGGAGCCCAGATGGACGAGCCATACAGGATCGTGGATGTTACCACCCCAGCGATCAGTTTCCTGCTACGTTGCCGTGGTCCTCGACAGTTTGCCATCATTCGGCTGATGGCAATGGTCACAGAGGCTGCTTTAATACTGACGTACTCAAGATGGTGTTTGTACGTTAGCCTATGGTCGATCATGACACCAAGGTATTTTATGGCAGGCTTGGTTTCGATGTTAAAAGAGCCAACTCGCACTGTCGTTGTCTCCACCCGCTTTCGACTGCTGATCAGAACAGCTTCCGACTTCTGCTCTGCCAGAGAGAGACCGTTTTGGGAGAGCCAATCCATTATGCCATCTATAGAAGCGCTGCTCTTGGATGTGACTACTTCCAGCTTTTTTGCCACCGTCACTAGGGCGATGTCGTCCGCAAATCCGACGATTGTGCTGCCTTCCGGTAGGCTTAGGCGTAGGACTCCGTCATACATTACGTACCATAGTAACGGCCCAAGGACGGAGCCCTGTGGAACGCCACCGGTTACTCTGTGCTGACGCTGACCTTCTTCCGTGTCGTAAATCAGGATCCTATCCCGGAAGTAGCTGGTAACCAGCATGATAAGTTGCCTCGAGATCCCCTTATTGTTGAGCGCTTCCAGGATACTCGTCCAGTTTGCCGTGTTGAACGCATTTTTGACGTCAAGCGTGCAGATAAGGCAATACTTTTTGGTGCCACCAGCCCACCTCGTGCCTTGTTTAGCCTGAAGCCAAATTGGAGATCGGAGAGGCCACTCGCGGCGGATAGTTCACTCTCCAGTCGGGTGCAGAGGATCCTCTCAAAGATTTTCCCAACGGTGTCCAGCATGCACAACGGTCGGTACGAAGAAGGATCATCAGGATCTTTCCCTGGCTTCGGAATGAGGACAAGCCTTTGCCGTTTCCACCTGAGTGGCACCGTGCGTTCTGAGATGCACTGGTTGAATAGCTCAACGAATATGCCAGGCTGTGCTGCAATGACCATTTTGAGCACTTCATTTGGTATGCCGTCTGGTCCAGGCGATTTGGTCGGCTTGATTTTGGCAGTGATTGCTAATACCTCGTTAACGTCAGTGTAGGCATCGGTTTCAGTCGTAGGAAGCCGAGGTAGTATCATTGCCGACTGGCTTGGGAATAACTTATGGACGATACGATCGAGCTGGACAGTGGGCATCGGTTGCTTACGTAGCTTCCCCATTACCAGCTTGTAAGCCATTCCGAAGGGCTGCTCGTCGGCGGCATCGCACAGCTCCTGGAAGTGTTGGGCTTTGCTGTGCTCGATGGCCATCTTAAGGGCTTTCCTTTTCGCCTTGAAGCATAGTGGTCAAAGAGCGGCGATACCCTCCATCTTTGGTACTTCCTTCTTGCCGCATGGCACTCTCTACGAGCTTTGGCGATCTCCTCATTCCGCCACACAACAGGTCGACGTGGGTTGGAGCCCGTGCGGACCACCGTCATTGAGGCGTCGCAAGCTGCAGTAATTGCCTCGGAGATCATAGATGCAGAGCTATTCGCGTCTCCACTTATGCCGATTCCTTCCACCATAGAGAGTAGCCTGTCCCTGTTAAGAGTGGCTGTCTTGTAACCAACACGACTCACGCCCGTTGGCTGAGCTGGCATGGTACCTGCCCGCAGCTCCATAGTGCTGCTCCGCCGTCAGTGCTCTCGAACCACACGCCGTCAAAGTTGCTCGTGTATGGCTCACTGATGATGGCCACATCGAATCCTTCCTCAATGACCGTTTGTGCGAGCAGGTCCTGGGCGGCCCTGCAGTGGTTAAGGTTAAGCTGGGCGAACTTAACCATTTATAAGTGTGTTATAAGCTTTCTTAAATTCCGGGAAAGCCCTGCTCAAGGCGGAGTGCATGGATTGGCTCGCAGTGGCGCCATTCCTGGCATTTTGGCTCATTTTGGCAATGCCTTGAGGTATCGCCGGATCCACCGCACTTGAAGCAAGTGTCTTAAGAGACAGCCTCTTGGTGTCTACATCTAGCAGAGGTGTGGCCAAAGCCCATACACCGGAAGCATCGCAGTGGCTCGATTTTGCGTCGAATGCGGCAAATGACCCACCCAATACGGATTTTCCCAGCCTCTAGCAATTTTTCAGCGACCCTAGGCTGCAGTGCTAATGTTGCGGTCTGCGTTCCGCCGTAGGCCATCCTCATCCTTGGTATAGCTTCTCCAGGGATGTCGCCATCTACGGACGCAAAGAGCGCTGTTAGTACCTCGTCGGCAGTCGTTGACTCATCGATATCGAGTACCTCAACAAGCACAGTTTCGTGCAGTGATCGCACGTCCACCTTGCCTGACAGCGCATCCTTGATGGCGGCATGTAGTTGCTGTGTTGCGGGGCTGGAGTTTTTCTGCATCTTTAGTAGGAGCTCGCCAGATGCAGTTTTCCGAATTCCTTGCACGCTGTCCTTCAGGCCTTGCAGTGCAGGCGCCGATTTCACCATTTTGAGCACTTCCGAGTACGGAGTACTGGCTGTGCATCTCACAATTATGGCGTCAGGCCGGCTCGGCTTTTTCCGTTTGGCGTGTTTGCTCGTCACCTCCATCCATTTTTGCGGCCGCTGCCTGGTATTTTGCACTTGGGGCAATTGGGACTGCTTCGGTGTCCCCTGAGGCTCACGAGCGGGTTGGGAGCGTGCAGGACGTTTCTGCCTCTGGTCTTTTCCACCCTCCGGCTTTGGAGTCTTTGCCTTAGTTGCCTGGGTGGGTATTGGGCAGGCACTGGTAATGGGTGGTCCAGAGCTTATAGGCGTCGTTTGCGTTGCCATCTCGCTCCTGCTCTCCAAGCGTGAGGCGCCTGTGTGTATGCGCCTGTGTGTATGTGCGCCTGTGTGTATGTGTGTCTGTATGTGTAAGTGTACGAAAATGCGATCGTAAATTTTGACCTAGGTATAGGGAGTTTTGTAGACGGGTATACTCGACTATAGCATTCTTACTTGTTTAAACAACAGAAGTTTTCCGATTATATTGACCACAAAATTGACAAAATATATCTCTGTGCGCATATCTTTGTAGTTCTTAAGGCGTCTACAGTAGTATGCATGTCCAATTTGGTTACTCTAGCTGTGAAACTGTAGGAGATATACCCTGTGAAAAACGTTTTTTGGAAAGCTCTGTCGATTTAAAGATTAAGGCTTCCGTCAAATTGCGGGGGCGGCGATGGAGGTAGGGGGTAGATCTTGAAACCTTATAAATAAAGGATATACACCAACTTGTGTACCAAGTTTGGTTGCTCTAGCTTCAAGGGTGTGGAAAAAATTGGACAGACGGACGGACGGAGAGACGGACTTTTCATAAACCGAATATACTCTTTTTCAATAAATTTGTTTCGTGTACAAAAATTACCTGTTTGAAAACACCCTTTACTTTCAACGAAGCTTGCAGACTTAGCTATTGTCAACATAAGAAACGTTATGGCTAACTTGACAAAACGAGCCCTAATATGTATGTTTTGCTAATATTTGAATACACTTCACACAATTTCGAGCACCTTAAAGCTTTGTGACCACTTCACGTAAGGGCCAACTTTCGTAGCCATTTCGTGCTGCTTGTGATATTATCGCCTAACAAGCGAAAATTTTCAGCGACCAAACGTAGCCTTTCAACGAGCAGACCCAAAAACGAGATTCGCAGTCGCACAGCAATTTAGATATTGATTTAGATAGCGCTTGTAAATACTTATGTACTTACAAGTATGTATCTTCAATGCCTTGGTTCAAACACTTCTGGGGGGAGAGTGGGTGCTTATAGTCGTATATTTCGATGTTCTTCTGGTCGGCGCTGGTAATGGTGGTGGGCAGATGCCCCGTAATTGGCAATTGTCCAATGATTGATTTGACATATGTATGTATTCATTCTATCATTGGCATTAAATTTCCATTAATTAATAGGGCTTCAATTGCAGACCATTGGAGTACTTATAAAGATGGGGTGGAAAAGTTGCAAATAATTTTAGCTTAAGTAATTGTTAAAGCGTTCTCTAATGATTTTCTGTCGGTAATTCATTACAATGTGAAAGTACATCTGTGTAAGATAGATGAAAACTATAAATATTGATCTTGAATTACTTGCTTTGAAAAGGCAAATATACAAAGTAGTAATATTACTTGGTACTTTTCTCTTCTCCGTCTTTTTTTTTAATGTTACATGCCACAAATGTTTTTCTCCTGTAGACAATGTATTTAGGCAGATTGAAAAGATCCTGGAAACGATCGTTACACACTGAAGAGTCTGTATGAAATACTTTCATGTTCCTCATCCCGATTCAACTAACCGAATCGAAATTTCGGAATGCCATTTAGATATTGTTGATCAAAGTTGGAGCTCTATGTTTAATATCTGAAATAGCAACAAAACGATGGAGGAGTAAATTGTATGAAATACTGATTTGTTTTTTAAAATATTTTAACAAAACTAAACAATTGCCATTAAAATAATTATTTATATAGTCTCAAAGAATTGTATCATAGTCAGAAAACTACTTATGTATGAACGCAATTTTTTTCCGCACCCTTGAAGCTTGAGCAACCAAACTTGGTACACATATTGTACAATTCTGCTTAAAAAAAATTTGACCGCCCACCCCCTCTCCAACAAATTAGCAAAATCTATATCTTCCAAACCTGTATAACAAATTTAGTATACAGACTAATGTTCACCCCCTGGACAAATCTGCATCAACAAATTTTCGACCCCCCTAACCCCACCGCCGCAAATGAGAAAAATCTATATCGCCCACCCCTGTACAAGTAGAGTCATCAAATTTGACATACAGACTACTGTTTTTTTCGCGTCTCTTTCCGAACCCACATGTAACCAAATTATACAGGACTGGGAACAGATATTCTGCTGTCGGGTGCGTCCGACTGCAACGTTCTTCCTTGTTTTGAAATATCCTTATGTACCCAAATATAAGATTCATATGTCCTATCTAAATATATAACTAAATAAAAACATGAAACCCACGCCAAGTAGGTAGTTTGTGATTGTGCAAAATGTACACCCCGTTTTTACATTCAGGTCAGTATCCTTTTTAATAGCCAATTTTCGGAGTTAGCAAACCCTATTACCTAAGCAAGTATGCCTGCCAATCGGAGAAATGTCAGAAGAAGCCTTGGGAAGCAAAAAACCAACCATATTTTGGAAATATCTTACACCATATATCTTATACCATATGTATATATCCCACATTTGAACCACATATTTTTATAGATATGTATTTATATATGTACTTATATATGGATGTATATATATTACATAAATACATATGTAATTAAACACACATAAGTAGATATATATATATATATATATATATATATATATATATATATATATATAGATATGTATATATATATATATATATATATGTATATACACTTGAAGATATCATGTTTGCAATGCATTTCTATGGTGTAAATTCAACATTTTAATTGTTTTATATTAATGTATTTTAAAAGGTTTCGCCAACCTGTATTTATAACGGTTTATTTTAAAAAATCCATTTCATGATAAAGCTATTTTACCCGCTCATAAATTAAAATCGCCAGCTCATCAATACCAGCGACTTAATTCAATAAAACGAATTTTAATTAAAACAGAACTATCCTTTATTGTTTATGGGCATTCGACTGTGCAACAATTTGATTGCAATAATAAATTCAAGTGCAGATTGTTGACCATTTAACAACAGCTGGGTAACAATTTATAAAACTTAATGTTTATAAACTGCAGTGGCGACAGGACAACACCAAACAGCAAGTTTAGCTCATAAATTAAGACTTCAAAGTGCAAAAACTGTAAATTGCAACAAAGCGCGTTAAGTGCGAATCGTGCAAACGCACAGCATATAAATCAAAATATTGCAAATGCCAGTCGACAAAACAATTTTCGGCTTTATTTATTTACAAGCGGCGCCCAGCAAAAAACTGAATTTTAATTAATTCTGTTTTGCCCGGCTGTGCAGTTGTTGCTATTGCTGTGTTTTGTGGGCGTGTTGACTGCTCGTACAATACTGCTAAACCAATTAGCAGCCCAGATGAGCCAAAAGTTTAACAATTGCTTGTCGAGTTGAGTTGAGTTCACGTCAGTTAAGCGGTTGAGCGCTTGAGTAGTCGCTTGCTGGCCCGGTGTCGTATACGCAATGCGTCAAATGTTACATCCCCACTGTCTGTAATTATTGTTGTTGTGGTAACTTGCTGTTGTTGTTGTGCAGCTGTCGCTATGATTTTTGCATTGCCTTGCGGCATTGTTTTCCTCATCTGCCGTCTTTGACTAATTTATATGTGCATATTAAATTAGCTCGAGCATCGTAAAGTGTCGTGCTTGGCATTAGTTCACACCTTCACACACATACATATGTATGTATATGTATGCACAGACACACATATTGGGCACCCACCCACCCACAACGTAACAATCTGATGGCTTTTATTATTTAATTGACAGTCTCAGTCGCTTCCTGTGCTTTCTGTGCTTCCTGTGCTGCACGAGGGGAATGCGCAATGATATTTTCAAAGGCTCAAGACTGAATGAGTTGAACCAAAGACATTTTAAATATCAAGGTATCCAATGCTCATACAATGAATGAACAACGAAATTTTTTATTATTATTCTTTTTCTTTTTTTTTTTGAACTGCATCGCTCTACGCAGCTTTGTCTCCGGCGGCCCAAATTGCCACTTAGAAATTGCGTTTGGAATGTAAAATTGTGATTGAATTTAGTATCAATTTGTAAGGGTGCGATTTGCCAGCAATAGTATACAATACTTCTAATATAATTACATATGTATGTATATAAAATTATATATTTACAAGAATTTGATTTATTTTCACAAGCACTGTTCAACACTTCACACTTCATAATGCACAGAAAAATGTGCTTGCGGCCAAGGCAGAGAAAAATGTACTAGCGACAAAGAGAACAAAAAACGAAGACCAAAAAATGAACAAAGAAATAGGCAAAATTCTGGTAATTACCAGTTACAACAACCGTTAACTTAGATACGCGACTGCGTATTGTTCTGTTCCTTTTTCCGCTTCTCTTGCCTTCGCTGATTTTCTGTTTTTCTATTTGCTTATCGCCCTTGTTCATTACTTGAAGTTAACGATTCCGCTAACTACCAGTGATGTATCATAGGACTAAAATTCAATATGCACTTTCTGATTTCCTGTGTTTTGTTTTATTTGCCTACCGTCCTTGTGCATTACTTGAAGCTAACGATTTTGCTAACTATTAATGATGCATCATAGGACTAAAATTCGGAATGTCTTGACACCAGCCGTACCATAGGGTAATGTTTGTTTGTTTTTGGTTACGCTGCCCACACATATATAAATACTTTAGTACATATGTACATATGTTGTGTGTACATGATACATTTATGCATTCAATCTGGTGGCAGCATTCAAATTCGCGACCTACCTCAATTTTGGGATTTTGTATGAAATGTATCTAACATTAAGTTAAGTAAGTTACTTTTTCACTTATAGAATATCAAAGTAATACCTCTAACTTAAACAGCCTTACGTTGTAAAATCTCAGAATAAGTATAATTATTTAGTTATTATACATATATATTAATGAATTTAATAATTTTATTTCAAATAATAATCATAATGTATCTATGTTGGGTACCTAAAATCGGTAAACTAAATATAAAAGTACAAATTAACATACATACATACATATATGCAACAATTGTTTTTGATTTTGACGTTTAGGTGGCAATATACATTGCAAGTGTTGGGTAAGGTCCGATAAGATTAGAGAGGGCCATTTGCAACACTGTAATTTATCTGTTGAATAGAGCGCGAACCTCTCTGCTATTCTACGATTAAATCACGATTTTTTTGAGCTATTGGCTATTTAAACTCTTTTAAACTAAATAATTGGTTTCTTGGTCGATGAAGTGTCATAAAAAAACATAAGTTGGTGGACAATCTGTGTAATAAAGTGCTTAAATTAAAAGTGTCGAGCATTTTTATTTTGACGGTTATTTCGGCCGCCCCTGTGTCGCTACTTCGTTACAAGTGCAGCGAGGCTGTTTTGGTTATTGCTGCTTGACATAATAATTCGAAGTAAATATTATAAAGTCTTTTTAAAGACTTTAATTTTACTTTCAATTTAATATAATTCATTTTATTACTGGGATTAAAAAGGAGCGCTCTCATTCCCCGGCTGAGCTTTGTCGCCAATGTCATAAGAACATGTTAAGTCTTAAATACTAAATAAAACAAGTAAGAATGCTATAGTTGAGTATACCCAACTACAAAACTCCCTGTACCCAGGTCAAAAATTTCCGATCGCATCTTCGTTAACTTCAAATACAGCACGATAAAAATCACAAATCGAAACGTTTCCCTGAAGACACCTTGTTGACAGACCAAACAAATGAGGCGAAACAAACTGGCAGGACCCAAGGAGTGGAGTATGATCGACTATGGCATACTCTGTACAAACTTCGCAAATTATATTTTAGAGTGACAAATAAATACTTACAGCAATGTGACCAGAGTTGAATGTCCTTGTAGATATCTATTTCCATACAAAATTTGTTTTCGACCGATAGTTCCTATTATTTCTATATGATATAGTTGTCCGATTTGTGTAATATTTTAACACAAATTTAGTAGCACAACAACACTTCAAACCCGAAAGTCTGGCACAGATAGCTTGAAAACAAAAAATTTGAATATCGTGAAATTAAACACAAAGGCGGTACCACGCCCATTTTTCCATGCCACTTGATATTATATGTTCTTGAGTAATTAATTAATACCCGAAAAAAGTATCCATTTTAACTAAAATGCACTGATCAAGCACCCGTTTCATTATTGGTAAACTAGAACAATTTGGGAATTATAAGGTGCACCTGCTGTTACATTCACTTTGAAGCTGCGCTTTGCAGCCATATCGCGAATCGCGATATTCACTTCCCATCTGTCTGATCCACTTTAACTAAAATGCACTGATCAAGCATCGGTTTCATTATTTTTAAGCTAGAACAAGTTGGGAATTATAAGGTGCATCCACTGTAAAATTCACTTTGAAGCTGCGCTTTGCAGCCATATCGAGATATTCACTTCTTATCTGTCTGATCCACTTTCCCCCGGGCTGAAGTACTGAAACTTGTTTGTTGAATAACTTCCGTGTTTATTATCCGATCGACTTGAAATTTAGACAGTAGATTAAGAGTGACCCAAACAGTGTACATGCCAAATCCCAAAGCGATATCTTAAAAACTGTGGCTGTAGAACGTGTTGATCGATTTGCGGGGGAACGGGGGGAGATATCTGAGATCGGAAACAAACTTGATCTGCGTATGTTATACAGGAACCTACATTCCAAATTTGGTGTCTCTAGCTCTTATAGTTGCTGAGATCGACGCGTTCTTACGGTCAGACAGACAGACGGACATGGCCAAATCGAAATCTCTTTTAATACTGATCAAGAATATATATACTTTATAGGGTCGGAGATGTCTTCTTCTGCCCGTTACATACTTTTGCGCAAATCCAATACCCCCTTTTTACCCATTTTATGGGTACAGGGAGTAAAAAGGGAAAAAAATTACAGCCTGGAGACAATGAAAGAACTTAGGGAACAAGATAAGGAATGCATTGTTACTTGCTATGCAGTTGCAATAAAACGAAATTTAACCTATAATATCGCTGTCGATGTTATTGACGAAGTGGAGCATTTATTTAAACGTTCAAGCCCAATTTTTATTTCAGTAATAAGAAATACTATATGTTTTATGACAATCCGCATCTCTTCAAATCTATTAGGAATAATCTCTTAAAATCTAATTTTGAAACCTCTGAGATGGATTAGTTGATTTTAAGGTTATTTAAGAGGTATATGTATGAGTTGGAGCATGGATCAGTCGCTAGAATGACTAAGCTAGCGAAAAGTCACGTGCAACCCACTAGATTTGAATAAATGCGGGTCTGTCTGGCCACCCAAACTAGAAGCCATGCCGTCGCAGCGGATATTAGACTTGTAGCCAAAACAAGCAATTGCATGTGAACAGACCTGAAGTGGCTGCCTCTACTGCTGCTTTTGTACAAAAAAATTGATGACTATTTTGATTGCTTGAATAGCAGAGTTTTAAATGACAAAAGCCAATGAAATATGCACTTAAATTGACAATATTGTTTGGAAAAATTGAAAGAGATGCAAGTCTATTAAAGTAATATTAAAACGCAAGGGAATACATATTTTATTGATGGCCTTCTTTAAACTACAGAGGCTATGTTTGGACTCGTTCAAGATCTCTTCAAAGAACATAATAATCAAGATCCGCTGGAAAATATCTTTGCGTGCGTTCGTGCAAAAGGTGGTAACTCGATAAACCCATCAGTCTATGAATTTAATATAATAATCGCAAAGCTCATGTTATTGCACTTTTTTAACTTCAGCAATAAATCAATTGGCGAACGCGCCGATGGAGTTATGTTCCCTGTAGAGTTCGATTCGTTAATATACCAACTAGACAGCTTCACAGACAGCTTAATATTGTACCTTCCTCTGAACCTATAGCTCCCACGTCAACCCAATCTCGTTGATTGAATGAGATTTTCTTTGTGTTAAGAGCCTATTTATTAAGAAAATAACAACTAACCAATAAATATTTAATTCATTTTGGAAATGGTAGAAATACTATGTATCATATATTGGATCGACGTCCTAATAAAGGTATATAAGATTGAACTTTGAATTACAATCTGTTGATGCCAGTAGCTAGATCAAACCGCCCCCTGATAGAGTTGTATATTAAATATATTGTTGTTCAATTTGAGGAATAAGTTCAGCAGTTCAACTTAAGCAGAACGAACTAATACCAATAATAGTTACTTAATATAATAAATACCACTTAAAAGAAGACCAAAAAATTCCCGTCATTTGCCAGAAATCAAAATATTCCAAATAATACCAAGAATTTAGTATTCTTATACCAAATACGTTGAATTTTTGGCATTGCATTTTTTACCCTAGTAGATGGTATTATAATTTTGTGTCGAAATGTGTAATAGACAGATGGAGACGACCCAACAAAGTATTTATATTCTAAGTCAGCATGCTGCAGGCAGTACATATGTCAGAATCTGCCAGATCGGACCACGATAGCATATGGCTTCCATAGGAATAATCGGTCGACAACTATGTTTTTGTATGAAAAACTTTTCTGTTAATGAAAGTATCATTACTAAATTTATCCAAACCGACTCCAAATTTGGTCAAAATCCGACCACTATATTACATAGCTGCCATAGGATCGGGTGAAAAATGAGTTTTTGTATGAACATTTTTGTGTGTTACACCCAAACGAAATGAGAGTTTTATTATACTTCAAAAAGTTTCCTTTAATTTTATCAAAATCGGATCGTTGGATCATCATAGGAAAAATGAAACGTAATTTTATTATATCTTAATTGTGGTGAGTGTAACGTAATGTCCTTTTATAGGCGATTACCCTTTTTAAACAATTATATTCTTAATGGTAAGCCGCTTGTTCGAATTGAATCGGTTGATGATTTGGGTATCCTTGTACTCAGAACTTCACTTTTATGTTATCTGTGTACTGCATGTTTTAGTACATCAATGTTCGAGAGATAATTGATAAATATTGCTGATAGGGTATATACATAGCTTCGGCATGTAGTTTTTATTTAAAATTTTCAAGTAATCATTATTTACGGTCCCTGGCTACAAGATTTCCCTGAACTGTGACTTCGAGCCAGCAAAATATTCTTTTCTTAAACAAACATTTTTGAAGCCCCCAACATCTTTGCGTACGCCTCTGCGTAATTGAGTAGCGGCATTTTCTTACGCGCATCTTCTCCTTTTATTGCAGCAACAATCGCTGAGCGATACAAGCGCGGACAGCGGCAAAGGTGCAAAGTTTTTATTGCGAAAGCGCAAATCAAAGAAGTCGGCAGGAAATACAACGGCAGGAGGCGTTGCAGCTGTTGCGAATGGCGAGCCCAAAGGTAAGACAAAGACAACAACAGCGACATTGCATATAGCAAACAATTTAAAATGACGGCAAATGCAAATGGTGCACAGTTTTAATTGTTCAATTACGCCATCTGTGTCTTAACTTTTTACTTTTTTACTCCCTGTACCCATAAAATGTGTAAAAAGGGGGTACTCAATCTGTGCAAATGTGTGTAACAGGCAGAAGGAGACATCTCCGACCCTATATAGTACATATATGTACATATTCTGGATCAGTATCAAAAGAAATTTTATTTGGCCATGTCCGTCTGTCTGTCCGTCCGTATGTATGAACGCGTCAATCTCAGCAACAATAAGAGCAAGAGACACTAAATTTGGAATGAAGGTTCCTGTATAGCAAGCTAAGGTCAAGTTTATTTTGGATCTGAGATATTCCCCCCCACCCCCAACAACAATTTAAAAGATATATCTTTGGGATTTGGCAGGTATAATACCTTGGTTACTTGAAATCTACTTTCCAGATTTCAAGTCGATCGAATAATAAATACGAAAGTTATTCACGAAAGACGATTCAGTGCTGAAGAGCTGGTGGAAGAAGCACAGCCGCCATTTAAAATGCGTCGCTTGCGTTGTTGCTTGTGTGTGTGCGCCTTTGTGTATGTGTGTGTGTATGTGTATGTAAGTGTACGAAGATGCGATTGGAAATTTTAGAACTGGGTATAGGGAGTTTTATTGTCGGGTATACGCGACTATAACATTCTTACTTCTTATTCTTATATATTGTAGTGAAACAAGACTCGCAGCCTTCCATAAAATGCGTTCTGGTTGGCGATGGCGCCGTTGGCAAAACCAATTTGATCTTGTCATATCTGGAGAATCGATTCAATCCGGAGCATGTGCCGACGGCATCAGATATTTATAACGGTAAGTTTGCGTCCCGTGAAAAAATTGATTGCCTGCACCCCGTCGACTGCGCTTTTCAACAGGTTTACTTAACGGCATTTTTTCGGTATACACACGCAGACACACACACACGGACACACACACACACAAGCATACGAACACAAGTAAACAGCATCTTCCTAACGCGACCTTCGTCTGACGGCCTGACTGCCTGCCACCCACGTACATACATATATGAATTTTTCATTTTGTTGAAAACCAATTTGTGAAATCTTTACTGAGTTTCCGTGTGAAGGATGCGGCGCTCTGCTTTCCACTGTAGGCCAGTCTCAGCTGACGGAAGTCGGCGAAAATGATGTTCAACTGCCTGCAGGCAGCCAACTGAATGAATTCACCTGCCTTCCCATCTGCTTCTCGCTGGCAACGCCTGATGCTTTCACAGGCCTTGCTAGGCTGGCAGGAAGGCAGTTTCATTTGACTTTCACTGCTTCCGCATTTGCGCGCTCTCATGCCATATGTGGGTGTATGTGTATACTTGGGGTATGTTTGTGTGCTATTCTCGAATTTTAATGAACGGAAAATTGAAATTTGCGGTTATTCAGAGCGGCAGCAACAGCAACAACAACGGCAGCAACAGCAAACGCATCGTGTTAGGGCCATAAAACTAGCACCCGCCTTTTGCCTTTTGTCGCCGCCATCATTTTTAGGCTTTTATGTCTCAACTGGCAGACACTTGCACTGAAATTGATTGAATTATGTTGTGCCACATACACACCCATACCCACACCCACTCACACCCTGAGCACCACTCGACGCAGCCACTTGACGTCGTCCTGACTCTAATAAGTTTTGCATGATTGTGCAGTTATTTCATGCTGCGATGCCCTAGTCAAAAACAAGATCGCGCTCCATTTTGATTAGATTTGCCACGCATACAATATCTGCAAGCAGATAAAGACATTAACTATTAGTTATTATGAGCTCATTATAAAACGATCCTTTTCAAATACATTTTATATATTTTAATCCCAAAATTGTTTCCCATAATCAATTAAATACGAGTAAATCAATTTTAATGCTTATACTCTGTTCGCGAAGGGAAAAAAGTATATTGGGCTTGCGAAATCACCGTCTGTCCACATGAACGCAATTTTGTTCCACACCCTAAGCTAGAGCAACCAAACTTGGTGCACATGTTGGTGTATACCCTCAGTTTATAAAGTGTCAAGATCGCCCAAATGAGCAAAATTTATATCTCCCCCACCTTGACATACAGACTACTGTTTTTTACGCCCTCTTTTCGAACCCACAAATAAGCAACTTACACCGGACTTGGAACACAAAGCACTCTAAGGGAAAGAAGTTGAAGTCTTATTGGGCGATTTGTGAAATAAAAGTTTTTCCTTAAACATCCCTAAGCTTCCATATCAAGTTTAATCCTTTGTTTCAATAATAAAAATAACAATTTTGTTAGCATGCGAGTTTTTGAGTCAATTGCCTGAATTTCTTTGTTGCTTTTAGGTTTTATAAATTTTGAATACAAGTCGAATAAATTCTGTATTGACAATTATATCTATATAAATATATAAAAAAAGTTCAACCTGACTGACTGATTGGTGACATGTGGGCAGCCCAAACGGTAGAAGCTAGAAGCCTGCAATTTTTACAGAACCTTCTTATAATCATCTAGTCGACTACAGAAACTCCCTGTACCAAGGTCTAAAACTTTCAATCATATCTTCGTCCACTTACACATGCATACATGCACACATACATAAAGCCGCACACACACGAGTTTCTGAGATCGACTCGTTTATATAGACGGACATGGCCAAATCGAAATCTCTTTTGATACTGATCAAGAATATATATACTTATAGGGTCGGAGATGTCTCCTTATGCCTGTTACATATATTTGCACAGATTAAGTACCCCCTTTTTACACATTTCATTGTCAATTATTATTGTTATAGTACTATGATTTGGTTAATTTTAATCATGAAAGCTTATTAATTAGTTATGTACCTTTTTAATTAATATAATGCGAATGTTGCTGGACTGATTAACTACACAGCAACATTATTATTAATATTATGTAGTAAATTGGAACAGCTGCATTCGCAAAATCGATTGTTGATCGATTTTCCATAAATGTGGCGGTCGGTCGATATTTGTTAGTACCAACATGTTATAAGTTTTCCGCCAAATTTGAGACTTGAATATTTGCTGACAGCGATGCACATTTCCGCAGTACACGGGACTTACGCAAACAGAATGCGATAAATGTAGGTTTGCGCTATATTTTAACAATGAAAATAATTGTTTTAAAAGTTTTCACTTGAATTATGTACAGACTTTTAGCACCCTTCCGCTATTTTCATGATGTTAGTATTATTCTTCTTACTTAATCAAAAATATTTTAAAGCACTACGGGCGAGATATGTGGGTCAAAGCCAAATGAGTGAGATTATTTGTTTAGTTAGATCGGCTTCAAAGTCATTGTCGCAGCCCTACACCACAAACCATATGGCATTTGACCAACTATTTGGTTCCACGGGAGAGATTTTTGTGATACTCGATGTTTGTGTAGCTCTTGCGGTTGAGGAAATAGTCAAGCCCAAGATAATGCACTTTTATTTATATATTTCGCTGAGCAAGGCCGGGGTATTTCCAGCTATAAATATTAACTAATTATAAGAATTAATATTTAATGAAATTTAATTAAATATATAGCTAGTAATGTATAGTAACATTGCAATGAATTGGCCAATGCTTTTTTTGTTACATGCACAACTATTTAAAGCATAGATATTATACTGTTCTTAGTATGTTTATGTTTTTGTGTGTAGGTGATTCTTTTTGCCACTGACGCACACCTATCTGCGTCATTTAACTGCAGATGTTGGTGTAAAACAAAAAATCATATAAGAACTTTGCGGTCGAAAGCTACCCATTGTGGTTAGCTGTGTTTCCAGCCTGTTTCCATTGCAAGGGGGAATGGATGTAGCAAAAATAATTTTGCTCTCAACTTTCAATAAGATCTGTATCAGTGTTTACTTATGTATATCAAATTCTATGACTAGCAATACATTCGTTTGTGAAAGTTATATATATTATTCAAAATCATTTTGAGTCCAATCTTTCGAAAAGGTCCGACTTAATTTGGTTGCCCAAGCCTTAAAGGTGTTCGAGATATACAGTGCCAGGTTTCACAGCTAGAGTCACCAAATTTGACATACTGTAGACAATTACCTGGACAATTTAGAAAAAAAGTAAATTATTTGAATTCGTGGTTCCACAGGAACTAAAAAATGTTCTGACCTGCATGGTTCTTATCGACTTCGACCATGCACTTTGCACTATAGCAGTACAGTTAGTTCAAAATTGCGCACACCGCATCTCAATTTTGCGTCTTTTACCACAGAAATGGATAAAAAGTATTAAATCTGCGTCAATGTGTTTTACAGCCAGCATATTATTGATCAGTATTAATAGCCGAGTCGATTAGTCGACATAGTTAACTCAACCCCCTAGAAGGTTGAGCACAGGCAGAGCGTAAATTTGGTTTCGCTCTCAGCAATGAATTGGCTCTCAGAGGTTAATTTAAGAATTTCATACAAGCCCGAATAATACTCCATGACCCCTATTAAAGAATGGTTGTACTTGATTTAAGTATGGATTTGAGATTGATTCAGTTAATCCCGCCTATACTTGATTGAAGAATAATATCCCGAAGACATACCTAAAATTTGAAGTACGTTTGTCGGCTTGAATTGAAAATTGATAACTTGAATTTATGCCATTTTTTTCTGTGTACAGTTTCCTGTTAAGAGAGCAGTGAGAATTCTGATTGAATTCTTCCTCATTTGCTTGAATCTTTTCAGATTATAGTTCGACAATTTTTTGCTGCAGATTTGTCCAGGGGGTGAACATTAGTCTGTATGCCGAATGTGCTGACTCTACCTGTACAGGTGTGGGAGATATAGATTTTGCTTATTTGTGGTGGGTGGGGGCGGAATCTTGAATCTTGACACTTCTGTATTGAGTGATATACACCAAAATGTGCACCAGGTTTGGTTGCTTTAGCTTCAAGGGTGTGGAAAAAAATTTCGTTCATTCGGACAGACGGATAGACGGACATTGCCCAAACCTAATATACTCTTTTTCTCTTCGGGAACAGAGTATAATAATAGAGAATTTGGTGTCGATTTCTTTTATTGTGGCATTTCAAACATTTTATTGATCTAAAATTTTCAGTGCGTACTCACTTTAAGGAGCGGCAATCTCTTTTGTGCCTCCTATTATTACGTATACGCCATGTGCGCCGCTTGCCAAATGCCAAGCATAACACGCTATCCTTCGGAGTGCAGCAAAGTTCTAAGACAGTTCGCACACACGCCCTCTGAAGAGAAACCCTAACTTGAGCATCAACTTGCACTTGTCTTGTGTGTATGTGTGTGTGTGCGTGTGTGTGTGTTTTGTATAGTGAGCTTGTGTCTGTTTCCGTGAGATTTGCATATTTGAAAAAGGCTTTGCATAGTTGCGCCATACTTAGCTTTGTGCATAGTTTAACTAATTATAAACTCCCTGCCCCCTCCCAGAAAGTCTATAAATGCGTGAGCACGCAACTTGTCGAGGCTGAAGAGGCACCTACATCTATCGGATGCCATTACCTTAATTGACTGTCCATCGAAGTGGAAATTTCAAAATGTGGCTTAGCTTGTCTCCCATTTAGAAAAAAGATATGGAAAAATACACACAAGTACATAGCCGCATTCGCAACGGACGTGTATTTTTTTGTGCATCCTTTTAAATTGTTTTTCCTCGTGATATCAAGTGATAACTTGTGCTATTTTGTTCTTGTGACGTGTTTTATACATCGGTTTATGGAACACATTGTTGCACATTAAATTGCAATTAATTTCATAAAACATCACTGAATTTGTTTAAAACAACAGCTAACAGTATCAGAAGCAAGCTGGTGGTTGATTTGTGCAGTTTGCATCGTGCTTATACTTTGTTTTTGTATTTTTACTAATTCGCGCTCCCTTAACGCTCTCGCGCGCTCTTTTGGCGTTGGTTACGGTTTCTCTTTTAGTTTTGTATTCCGTTGTGCTGACTTCGGTCAACGCGCCCGCGCTTTAATATTATTGGTGTTGTTGTGCGTAAGTACAAATCAGCGTCAACAGAATTAACCCTAGAGTGCCTTCGTTGCTTTTTTTTTTGTGTTTGTTTTTTCTTATTTTATTTTTCGTCTTTTTAATTTTCTTTTAATAACAATGTTTGTCTGCTACAATAAACATTGGCAGGTTCGAGTTAACGTAAATATGGGCTTTGTTTGCTGCTGGCTGTGTGATAACATTTTACACGAAAAACGTGCTGGCCTTAACTGTAGAAAATTCTCCCAGATTGAGTCGAAATCTGGCTTAAAACGATCTTGTGAATCATGTAGGGATGTCGAAATGGATAATATGGCATTTATGTGGCAGATTAAGAAAGGCTTTGGAGACATATTCGCTCGACTCAATATTTTATATTGTCCTCAATGTTGATTTTTATCTTCGGGGAATCACCATTAGCGTTTTATACCTGCCGCCAGGTACCTCGAACCATGGCTCCGGTCGTAGTTCCCCCATATTGGCAAGGCCGATAGGAAATAGTGTGCCTTCGCCTTCGCTAGACACAGCACTACCTGGGGATGTAGGCGAGCAAGTGACACGAAGTATAACCTGTTTACTCCGAGGTTAATACAGTGTCCTTTGCCCGGACACCACCCTCGTGGAGGGTTCACAGTGCTATAACAACTTCCTTAGAAGCTGTAGGCTATAATTTTAGCCGGATTCTAAAAGGTTTTATACCTTCGTTAATGCAAAGCGTTTAGAACTAAAGAGGTATTTTTAAATGTCTGCTATTACTCAGATTTTTGAGAAATTGATAACTGCTCAACTTCAACATCTGTGTAGACCCATAATTTCACCCTGCCAGCAGGGGTTTGTGAAATATATATCTACTACCACTAACCTATTGGAAATTACTTCTTTGCCATCAAGGGAATTCAATCTAAAATGCAAACAGATGTTATTTACACTGATTTCAGTAAGGCGACTCTGTTAATCATTCTCTTTTAGTTCACAAACTTCATCTTCTGGGATTTCCAAATAACTTAATTCTTTGGGTCTCCAACTATTTAACTCTTAGAACTCAAAAGGTTTATTTCAAAGGCTTTATTTCTAAGCCTGTTCAAGTTACTTCCGGACTACCACAAGGAAGTCATTTTGGCCCCTTATTATTTACATTGATCATATATGATCTTCGTTCACTCATAAATCACTCTCGGGTACTGCTGTATGCCAATGATATTAAATTGTGTCTGTCTTCTATTGATTTTCTATCTGGTCAAAAGTTGCAAACGGATCTGACAATTTCCAAGCCTGGTGTCGGGTAAACTTATTATATCTTAATTGTGGTAAGTGTAACGTTATTTCTTTATATAAGCGTATGCCCTTTTTAAACAACTAAATTCTTAATGGTTAGCCGATTTTTCGAATTGAGTCCGTTCATCAGGATAGATTAGAATCGGTACAAAAACAATATTTTCTCTTTGCACTCCGGGGTCTTATCTGGAATCCCAATATTCGCTTGCCTTATTACCGTAGTAGACTTTTACTAATAAATATTCCATCTCTTTTTGATTGGTGTAATTTTCTTACACAAACTAATTAAAGGGGAAGTTGATTCTTCTGAGTAAATTAGCCAGATTAGTTTTGCAATTCCGATCAGAAATTCTACAAATTTTCTTCCTCTTTCTCTTCAAGCTTGTAATACTTATTATGCTATCCATAACTCTTTTTGTATTTTATGTTCTAGGTACACCAACAACCTTTATCATCTAATATGTAATGCTACTTCTATTTGCTTACTCAGAACTTCACTTTTATGTTTTCTGTGTAATCTATAGCATACCTTTTGTCTATTGTTGAATTTATGTCGAACTTTTATTTAGTTTGTACTTATTTATCTGTCCGCGATCTTCGTTACCGCACGTTATGCAGCGCGCCCCTTGGTTGGATGGGCGGGAGGTGGGTTGAGTTAACAAGCCCGTGCTTGGTCTTGTTGGGCCACTTGAATGTACTGCCCGTTTTAGTTCATCAACGTCCAAGAGGTAATTGCATGGCGCTGCCAACTGTACCTATTCCTTTACTTCTACTGCGCGATTGGGTGAGTGAGTCAGTGATTGAATGATAGACTCAATTAGGTTTCAATAAGGTTGCATCAGCAGCAGCCAAGCGATTGACTGACTTTCAATAGCCGCTGACATGTAACAATTACACAATTGTGAGCTCACACACACGTAAGCATTCACACATACACAAACACATACTCATACACATATACTTTATATAAACCGCCCGAAGCAGCTACAGCTTAGCAACCGCTAACAACGCTTTGTCTTCTTTTGTTAAACACCATTTGGGTGCTTTTGGTGTAGCTTTTGTTTGAGCCGTTGAATGCGTAAAGTCAATTTTTATTTGGTCGTATTTTGGCATTCTCTTGGCAACAGTTGTCTGAAACACACTTTTGTGCGCATACCGTAATCGATAATCGATTAATAAGCCTCCGGATTGGTTTTTTACTCCCTGTACCCATAAAATCGGTAAAAAGGGGGTACTAAATCTAAATCTAAGTTATCCTAGGGTGAAGATAAGCAACTGCAATTCTAAGTGAACCTTTAGATGTATATATCTGGGTTTGGGAGAGCTGGACACTATTTGATGATGTTTCAGCCAGTTTGTGGTGCTCAAGACCAGACCTGACCAAAATGGCAGCTCCGCCGTTGCGAGTTTCCGGAGGATCAATGCAATTGGCAGTGAGGAAGAGACAAAGGTCGTCAACGCTTCTCTCAATTCCTCTTATGTTCCATAATTCAAGCCGTAGATATTGCTTTATTATGTAAGCTTTGAAATAATCAAGGTAAGCAGGGTGAATAGCTGATCAAGCTTCGAAGTGAGGCTAGTCAAAGCTTCCTCCAGCTTACCAATTCTGTTTCCATACATATCAGGGCTTGAGTTCATGACATCAGTAGTTGATGTGGTATTCTGTTTCAGCCTGTGAGATACTCCATGGCGCATGGTTTGCTGAGGTAACGGCTGTGCAGCCTGGGGCCCTCGAAGAACGTCAGCAATAAAGACACAGCTCCTAACAGTTTGTGCTGGAATATAGTTGCTGCCTGAGGTAGCATACCTCATCTTCTGCGCTTTGGAAGCCAGTACCCGACTGTCTAACGGAACTTAAGGAAGGCGTGGCTCAGGTTTTAAGATCTTAATTTACTGCTGGCTAATTTCGCAACCTTTGAAACTAGAAACAGTTAGCGCTAGTGAATTTGTCCACTCAACTGGATTTGCAGTCCCTGTGGTTGGTTGGATGATCGTCACCACACTGACTGGGCGCTTCAAGCAATAGTTTTTAGTATGCTCAAAATCCTAGCACCTAAAACATTGCACTGTATCATTTGACTTTGTGACTCTTTCAACTTTAACGCTTTAAGGCAGTAGTGATTCTAGTTACGCTGGTTTTTGAAAGGTTGAGGCTTATGCCTTTGGACTAATAACCGCATGCAGAGCCTGTTCAAGGCCATCAATATTGGTACAATTGTGGACACACATGGGTGTAGGCTTCTTTGGGCGTCTCACTGGAGTATTGGAAACTTGATTAATTTCGTTATCCGGAACTGTAACGTTACCAGATAATAATTCAGATTCAATAAGGTCAGCAGGCTGAGTAGCTGACTCTAAATGATTAGCAACCAAGTCTTCAATCTCCATCTCTTCCTGTAGTAGAGCCGCAAATCGGTTGCTATATTTATATGTGGTTGTTTTTGTAGGTTGTATTTTTCCCATCTTATTTGTTTGAGTGTAAGGGTTTATTTTTCGCTTACATCGCCCCGCCAAATAAGGGGTTTGAAAAGTATAGGATGCAGATTTGACAGACTGCTTCAGTCGAGGTTAAATCAATTGCAATGTCGTTGTTCATAATGTGTGGAGTGGAACACACGCTTCCACTTAATGAAGTTGTCACTGTGTAGGTCGACACGTGGCTAGAGTTTGTCGACGTCAATGTGCACGTAGTACTGCATGTTGTTGCAGCCCAATTGCTACCACTGCACATATGTAGGTGAATTGGCTGCAGCATCGGCAATAGCAGGGATTCCGATCTTGGGAAGCGTGGCTCGTAGTTCTGCATGCGTTGCGTTTGCAATTTGCATCATTTGTTCATACTCAGCTATGGGGGTGTGTTTTCATTCATATTAATAATTAATTACCAATGCCGGTTGGCCGTCACTTATCACAGTCTCGACTCTCAAGGTACGCCACCAAATTGTGAAATGGTCCATAGGTTTTTGCAATTTTTCACAATTTATTCACAATATTTCTCAGAGTTTTCTCGCACAGAAAAATTTTGCGTGCGCTTATGACAAACAGTGTTGTTAAACTGATGTCCGGATTGAGACAAAAGCCCAATATATTTGCCCCAAACTATGCTATACAAATGCAACGTGTGCAAAGCCAAACTGGCAGACGTGCACCGCTTTTACAGTCTATAAATTCATACTCAATGGATACAAGTGCATTCCATGGGTAGGTTACACACATATCTTGCTAGCTAATAACATGCCACAGTATTGTGCTGGGATTATGACTTTGAGAACGTTCCGGAGCTATTCGGAAACATTGGCGATTTCCGTTAACTGCCAAAACCCCACTTACCAATGTTTGTTATGCATATGAGCTGCATAAGGCAAGCGACGATGAACACAATTGATGCATGCAAAGAAATTGGAGCAGAAAGCTGCCAGTCAAGTTTCTCAGCCAGCCGAAGGCGTTCGAAAATAAAATCCTTTGTCGCTGAAACCTTTCATGCACTACTCGTGTTGTGCACTCTGAAACAGAGTGAGAATCATGAATTATGTGTGAATGATAAAAACCGGAGCTGGAGCAGAGAAATCAATTTATGAAAAGCTTAAAAAACCAAGGAAGTCGCAAAATGTCTTGGGAGTGAAAGTGATAGAAGTGACGACAAAATGAACACAGCGTTTACGAGGTCTGGACACGCACACAAGCGACAACGAAAACTTGGCATCTTCTTCCTCCGCCTGCGCCTGTTATACACGAAGCTTCATTCCAAATTTGGTGGGTCTAGAAATCGAAATTTCTTTTCATACTGATCAAGAATATATATATGTACTTTTATGGTCGGAGATGTCTCCTTCTGCCTGTTACATACAATTGAACTGATTTAGTACCCCCTTTTTAGCCATTTTATGGGTACAGGTAGTAAAAATGGGTGAGTATTTAAATTTTGCGTACTTAATTTTGAATAACTATTTTGTTATTGTTTTGTTATGTTAGTGCATCGGAGATTTTGAATTTTTAGTTTGTTTTTGTCAGATATAAAGGTTAGGCGTGTTTTAGCGTGCTTGGCGATTTTCTGCTCTTTCCCTAATCGTAGCAATCCTCCATCCTCTCATGGGTCTTTCCAGTTTTGAGATCAAGGAAAAATCACAGGAAGCCAAGTCCACTACGGCATGAGTGTTGGACAACAAAAGAAAGACGAGTGTCTAAAGTTTAGTAACATTATTCAGAGCTTGAACAAATTTGTAAGTACTAATTACAGAGTATTCAAACACCCAGAAAGTGCAATCTGCCCTATTGGGTATCCTGTTGCCTTGGCTTAATTCACACAATGCCAAACAAAGTTCGGGGAACAACGAAGGACATGGTGACGTGAAATGACGCTGACGTGGATCGTTTTGACATTTTACTTTGAAAAATCATATCTTCCGAGTGAAACAAGATATTGAAAAAATTTTTTAAAGTCATTAACTGTAGCTTTATAAATGAAGAGCTTTTGTCAGCAGGTAATCAACATCGAATTTTGTTTTAATAGGAATTTACCCCATAGTAATCATGGTAATTTTTAAATATAATCACTATTGTGACTTGAAGCACTTTAACTTATTTTAAGGCTATGGAAATGTATTGTAATAGTATGCATTTTTTGGCGATATCTCATTTAGTTCAAAAGACATGAGTTTTGCAAAGTAAAAAGTCAAATCTGGAATTAGAAAGGGCTCTGACCTGCATGTTACTTGTCCACTACGACTATGCAGCACACTCCTCTGCACTACAGCGGTAAAGTTATCGCAAAATTGCGCCCGGCGACTCTCAATTTGGCGCCTTTTTGACGCTAAGTACGGATAGTGTTTCTTGAATAAACAATATGCTTGCAGTTTCTTGCAGCTAATCTTTTATGAAATTGGCTTAAAATTATTCACAGAATCACGTGGTTAGTCGTATTTTAAAAGTCTATATAAAGGTTAATAACAATGTGATAATAGTGCTCTAGTAAATTATTTATTGCAAATACTATAAAATCAAGAAGTTACATACTTTTTTATTATTCGCTAAGAATCTGACAATCTTTCAATTACAAATCTACTCAAATCAACTAAAAATCGAGTGAACCGTTTGGCAATAATCCATTGCAAAAATAAACAACTTTTCCCCCAACCCATATTAATATCAAAATGGAAATATTTTACAAGTTTCATGACATTTACCGCCGAAACAAATTAGTCAAATTTTAAAAAGTTGCCACTTTCATAAACTATGAGCAATTCTCTAACAAACTGCAAACTACCCTTCCTTACCTTTTGGATTTTTACCACGTGCCTCGACCAAACGAGCCACTGTGCGTCGGGTTGCAAATGCATTCATGAAATTTATGCGCTACAAAAATGAAATTTATTTTACATGAGCCACCAGCGCGACCTTCGGCGACCTGCTGATTAAAAACTTGAAGTACCCACTTTATTTACACAGCGTAAACAGCAGCAGCAGCAGCTGCTGCATTGAAGCAGTCATGATTAACTTTTAGATAGCACACACACAGACCACAGCTCAGTGCACTGAAAAAAAAGGGGTTTTTTTTCCAAAATGCAGGACCAGCGGACTCTTATCCAAGGCTGTATCTTTAAAATTGTTCTTACAAATCGTTTTATTGAAATTGCGAGGGGAATATTATAAATCTGAAACAAACCTGATGTGCGTATTGTATACTGGAACCTACATACATTTCAAATTTGGTGTATTAGTTCTTATAGATGCTCAGATCGACGCGTTTGTTCGGACGGCAGACAGATGGACAGGGTGAATTAAATTGTCCCGGATATTGATACTGGTCAAGAATATAATATTACATTCATTTGTACAAACTTAATACCCTTTTTTTAACCCATTTTATGGACACAGGGATTAAAAATAATTAATGTTCTCAAATCAGATCCAATGTTACTTAAATGAACGTTCTGAATCTTGATTTAACTCGTTTAAAAAATATACATTTGTCAACGAGTGGTATCGATTCTGTCACAATTCTGTGTTTTGTGAGCGTTGATTTTTCTGTGTGTTTTGCAGTGCGTGTGTACTGGTGTAAAGGGGAAAACTGGGATGAAAGACAAAGGCGAGAAGTCACATGTACTCGAAAGAGAGAGAAAAGAGAAGCCAGCCAAAGAAGGGGCGTCTCCTCTGGCCATTCAAATGGCTTTGGCAGCGTTTCAAATACTTAAGTATGAATGCATTGGTTACATATTAATCATGCCTCAGAGTTACAGTCACAGTCACTATGTTGTGCTAATTCAATTCAATTGGGGCACATTGCACGCTGCATGGATTATAAAATTGCAACGCGCCAAAAGTTCATATTGCATACTTTTTGCTAATGACATCGCATCCAAAGCTCATGTGAGCAGCGCAAATATGTATGCATGTAGTTACATAGTACGTACATATACATACGCACAAAGTATGCACATATAAATATGTGTACACTTTGACACTGACACTGCATCCTTAGAATCGGTATGCCACATAATATTACTAAAAGCTTGATAAAAATCTAAGACCTTGTTCTAAATATCGCTTCCGCAAAATATTTTTCGAAAATTAAATTGATTAGCGTTTTAAAAACAGAGAAACGGAACAAATGTAAGAGTTTGCAAACTAAATAACAAATAAATTAAAATAACAAATTAAAGTATATAGAACGAATTACTAATTGATGTATGATGCATTGTTTTTGTAGTCTGAATTCGAATTTAATCTAATTTCTTGAGCCAAAGTCAATTTTTATGAGCCTAGCAAAAACTAAAAACTATGGATATATTAAGCAATCATTGAACTCCCCATTCCGAAAATTTCGACTAGTTCGATAGGCTTAAGATTGAACAAGCCAAGAAACGGAAATGATATTCATGACAAAGTTTAATCATAATGACTTGGTAACATGATGTGTTTTCATCAGCCCCATATCAGTCCCATTTTAAGTGGTACTGTGTGACAAACTGTTCGTTTGTTTCTACGTATAATTATTATGAGTATGTTTATTGTATGTACATATATCAAAGTTAGTTTGAAGTCACTGCACAATTATATAAGCGCTAAGTTCTCCGTTACCGTTTTTTAAAAAATGCTCCCAAGTGAAAATTATTAATACTACTATTATTATTATTCATAGAAGTGATAAAATGCATTTTCCCTTCATTTGACTACATTTGCAAACATTAAGTATATTGTTATGGACACACATAAATATATACATGACAGCAACTTATGTCCGGGTTACTCGGGTCAATCCTATTCTTAAGAATTAGATGTTCTCTTGCACACTCAGCTACCTCCCAGTACACCTGTGCGGATGCGAGAAAACCTTAATTTTGCCCATATACTTATGACTTTGATTACCATCCCTGTGGGGGCGGGTTCCCTTAAACCGGTCAGCTAAAACTGAGTTAGCAATTGCATTCCAATAACGCGCTAACTTACATACAAACATATATTTATCACAGTTGAAATTCAAAGTGAATTCCACATAACAATAATAGATTCCCACATGCTTGTAACTTTGGATGCTGCAATAGCCTGATATTAGCACTTTCTCCTACTTATAGTTGTACCTGTATGCATTCCCAGATGCAGACGCAGTTACCAAGAAAAGGTGCAAATGCTTATTGTTCTTGGGTATATGTTATATTTAAAAATAATGTTGGACATAATTTCAATTATGTTGCGGCTACTGCATAGTTATATTCTCTGGCGGCAGTTGCCTCCTCCCTGTTCCATACATTTTGCAATTTGATTACACATATTTCACCACACTTTACATTAGTATAAAAATTCCCCAAATAAAAAAAAACTAAGTACAGCAGTATAGTAAATGTAGGTATCTTTAATTTTAAATCGAACACATTATCGCACATTAAATCGTATTATGTTAGAAGTGTGCCGTGGCTAACTATATCTTAAAATATATTGTGGGTTGCTTATCAAATTGAATGCATCCAGGAAAAATGTTTTACTGTGGCTTATAGACATTTTTACTTCTAGCAGGTACCCCTGCCTTGCCCGGCGAAATATTTAGATGAAACTAAATCTAACTAACAAATAATCCCACTCATTTGTCCTTGACTTCTAAGAATAATACTAAGAATCCAGACTAAAGCTTTTCAATTATTTTCCGCCCGTTGTATTGCCTGCAAAATACCGAGGTTTTTTTATTTATATTTGGAAAGTAGTATGAAGCCATTCGCATGAAAACTTCACTCCTTTTCCGACCGTGGGCGTGCATTTTTCAAAACCGGTAGCAGATGTGTCGAATTATTTAATGTGAGGTGCTTTGAAAATTAGTTTCAAAATATTTGTTTGATAAACAGAAATGATTGAAAATGAGTTTGAGGTCAATCGGATGATAATCAAAAAAGTTTCATACAACCGTATGAATTTTCCGACAATGGTGGTATTATGTGTTTGTGTAGAACCTTAAAAATGAGTTTGAAGCCAATGACATGCAAATTAAAAATGTCAAGTGACAAAGCTTACCACAAATTTTCCGACCATAGTGCTGAATATTCTACAATCGGTGATACACGTGTCGAAAAATTTGACGTGAAAAACTTTGAGAATGAGCTTGAAGCCGATAGTAAACAAGAAAGTTTCATACAACAGTTTCCTGGGAATTTTCCGAATTTAGGGATAGATTTTCCAATTTCTTTGGATCTCGTGACTATTTGCTTTTGTGTAAAACCTTGAAAATGAGTTTGAAGCCAACCGCATGAAAAATAAAAGTGTCGAATGCCAGTTTTCCGAACATAGGGCTGAATTTCCCGAAATCGCTGATACACATATCTAATTATTTTATGTGAAAAGCATTGAAAATTTGAAGGTTTAAAATTAGACTTTCGCCCATACAACCTTGAGGCCACCATGGGGGTGGATTTTCTAAAATCGGTGAAATATGTGTCAAATGAATTTCTGTGTAGATCTTTAAAAATGAGTTTAAAGCCGATAGGATGGTAAACAATTAAGTCTCATACAACAGTTTTCCGCAATTTTCAACGCTTGTGGGTAGAATTTTCCAAAATCTCGTCTTAGTGTGCGCTTTCATCATATATGGAACCTATTGTGAAAATTTCAGCATCCTAGCTCTTACGGTTTGACCTGTGCTATGATTGCCAATCAGTCAGCACGAACTCTTTTATATATATGGGTGAAACGGGGGGATGAAAAAACACTACAAAGTATGTATATTTTTGATCAGCTCGATCGATAAGAAAATGAAAAAACATTAAAGCACGAAATCTGGAATGTGGATTCCTATATACCATGCGCAGATCGGGATGTTTGAAATTTCAGATATTTCCCCCCATACCCCCTCAATTTGATAAAATATAACCTCGAGATTTTGTATGCATCATTATTGGGTTTATATCTGTCGTGCAATTTTCAAGTCGGGATAATAAACATAGAAGATATTTAAGAAATTAGTTTCAGCACTGCAGAACGGGCATGACATGCTTGCAAGGAGCTTGTTTGTGTATGTGTGTGCATGTGTAAGTGTTCAAAGGCGTGTTTGGGATTTTTAATCCCTGTACCCATAAAATGGGTAAAAAGGGGGTATTGGATTTGTGCAAAAGTATGTAACAGGCAGAAGGAGACATCTCCGACCCTATAAAGTATATATATTCTTGATCAGTATCAACAGAGATTTCGATTTGGCCATGTCCGTCTGTCTGTCTGTCCGTATGAACGCGTCGATCTCAGCAACTATAAGAGCTAGAGACACCAAATTTGGAATGTAGGTTCCTGTATACCATACGCAGATCAAGTTTGTTTCCGATCTCAGATATCTCCCCCCGTTCCCAAGCAAATCGATCAACACGTTTTACAGCCACAGTTTTAAAGATATCGCTTTGGGATTTGGCATGTACACTACTTTGGTCACTCTTAATCTACTGTCCATTAAGTCGATCGGATAATAAACACGGAAGTTATTTAACGAACAAGATTCAGTACCTGACCGAGGGGGGGAAAAGAAGCACAGCCACGACTTAAAATGCCTTGCGTACGCTGTGGCTCGCGTGTGTGCGGCTTTCTGTATGTGTGCGTGCATGATTGGAAGCTTTAGACCTGGGTACAGGGAGTTTCGTAGTCGGGTATACTCGACTAGAGCATTCTTACTTGTTAGACTTGGGTACATGGTACAGGGTAGAAGTAAGGGTATACTTGACTAGAGCACTCTTACAAATATTGAGTTTCTCAAATATCAAAGTCGATGACTTAAGGCAATGTAAGAAGTTTATCTCTTAAACTAGTTTTCACTGAAAACACAATTTCACACAAGCTCAATTGGACCATTGTATAAACCATTGAGAGGTCAACATTTCTGCTTTAAAATGAATTACTGTAAGAAAAGTGTCAATTATTCCCACTGTGCGTTTCGCTGGTGCTGTCCGGAACATGTTAGCCAAAGGTTTTAGCTGCCAGTCTGTCCAAAGTGGAGTGCAGCGCAGTGCAGAGGCAAGTGCCACGCATAGTTGATCCAGGGTAGGTTAGGGAGCGGTTGGGGGTCAAAGAGCATAGAGTAACCTGTGGACGTGTATGTGTGTGTGTGTGTCTGGTAGACTGTGCTGTGAAATATACTATGCCAAAAATGTCCACTTGCGTGAGGCGAATCAAGGATTGGGCAACGTTTTAAATTAAATTCCAACAGCAATTCAATCAAAAATACCAAAATGGTGAGGATGAGTGGGTGACTAGGATGGCATTTAAATATTTTACAATCAGCGCGCATGTAAAGTCCATAATTAAATTACCAACTGAGGGACTTGGGCGACATTTATTTTCTGATTGATTCATTAGCAAAGGAAATAAATACAAACAAAAAAGAATTTAATTTCAACGGACTTTAAGCTGCATTTACAATCATTTCATTTGAAATTACAACATATATTTCTTCAAATGTACTTATAGCCGATGTCAATGTGAATGACAGTCCCGTGCATTTGACACTCTGTGATACTGCCGGTCAAGACACTTTGGATCCTTTGAGGGAACTCTGTTACCCGGACAGCGACGTCTTTCTGTTGTGCTTCTCGGTGGTCAAGCCTGATACGTTTGGAGCAATCAAATTGAAATGGGCTCCCAAATTTGCCAAAACAAAGGCGGCCCTTATACTGGTTGGTACCCAGGCCGATTTGAGGAGCAATTTAAATGTGCTGAACAAATTGCGGGTGAGTTTATTGGGTGCCCTGTGTGGTGTTGATTTTGGTTAGTTATGCGCCTTATCCTCATGGTTGGCTTCATCCTTATTTGTGTGTACAAATTGTTTAAATATTTATGAAATTCTTATTTGATTTCATATGTGCTTCGGGCTTGCCGCTATCTATGGATGAGCAGACAAATGGCGAGAAACCAATTTCATATGCAGACGCCTGGGATCTGGCAACAACAATTGGCGCCAAATACATTGAGACTTCGTCAGCCACACAGGTGAGTTAGAGAAGGGTGTGTGGAAGATGTGTGGCAGATGGATAAGTGGGAGATGGAAGATGGACGATGTTGGGGCCGAACTTCGGGCCGCCATCATATTAATTAAAGCAGCTCCGACATCGAATGTTGCCACAGATATACCAGCAAAGTCATTGCACTACCAGCATTAGTAGCAGCAGCAACAACAATAATATCTTAACAAATCCTTTGGGCTGTCTCTGGCTGTATGCAAACACTTAAAAGCAAAACCTTGCACAAGGATAACGCTTGGGAGGCGTTTGCTTTTGCTTTTGCCTTTGAGGCAATGTGCTACACGGCTCTACTCAGTCAGACACACACACACAAGCACACATACTACATTCATACACATACAATAATTATAATTGTGCGGTTATGGGTCTGGGAACTGTAACGGTAACAGCACCCTGGCAATGCTGTAAATGTTTTGCTGCTGCCGTTACAACAACCGTCGCCTGAGCACTTCGGAGTGAATGCAGGACCAGAGCCACCTTTTTGTCAGCCGTGCATTGCACTCGTTCTGACTTGTGCTCCCAAAGGAGGTGCTAATGCTGACTGACTTCGCAAGGAAGATGAACTTTTTATACTCTGTTCCCGAAGGCAAAAAGAGTATATTGGGTTTGCGAAATGTCCGTTTGCCCGTATGAACGCAATTTTTTTTTTTTTTGTATATACTCCCAATTTATAAAGTGTCAAGATGCTGACCCCCTGGACAAATCTGCATCAAAAAATGTTTGACCCCCGCCTCACCCCCTCCCACGAAAATGAGCAAAATCTATATCTCCCACACCTTAACTGTTTTCTTTGCGTCTCTTTGCGAACCCACAAATAAGCAAATTATGCCGGACTGGGAACAAAGTATTCTGCTGTCGGATACGTCCGACTGCAACGTTCGTACTTGTTGTTTGTTGAGCTCAAAACGAAACGGCAAATTGCTTCAAATATATAAAATGGAAAATGTCGGTGACAAGAGGCCAAATACTTTGAGTAATGCGCATCAAAAATGCAATAGCTTTTTTAAAAAACTTGTACGAAACAAATTAACAATTTAAACACAGTAAAAACTTCCTATAGCGGATATCCACGGTTCCTGTCTTTTTGTCCGGCCAAGGAATATGTCCGTTTAAAGTATTGGTCGAAGAAAATCACTTATAACTTTATTTCGAACGTAAATTTCAAAGATCTTCGCAAAAAAAATAATAAAAATAAAAATGAATAGGTTTGGTATGCAGTTTTTCTGTTTTTCAAACTCATTATATGTAGTTTTTCCCTGGACAGTTTTGCAAAATTGTATGTTGATCGACCTCAATCTTAGATTATTAGAATTAAAGACGAATTTCTTAACCGAAAAAAATTTGGAAAATCTGTCCCCCATCGGGGGAAAATTGGTCCGACTCTGGGCAAACTACAGCACAAGCGTATTGAGGGTATGGACGTACACGCACAACAGCATTCTTAACCCTTTTTACTCCCTGTACCCATAAATTGGTTATTGGATTTGTGCAAATGTATGTAACAGGCAGAAGGAGACATATCCGACTCTATAAAGTATATATTATCTTGATCAGTATCAAAAGAGATTTCGAATGGGCCATGTCCGTCTGTCCGGCTTTCCGTCTGTCCGAATGAACGCGTCGATCTCAGCAACTAAAAGAGCCAAAGAAACCAAATTCAAAGTGTCGGTTTCTTTCCAATTTCAGATATCTCCTCCTGTTGCCATTCAATTCGATAAAAACATTTTACACCAACAAACTTAAAGATATAGCGTGGAGATTGGGCATGTACAATACTTTAGTCACTCTTAATCTACTGTCCAAATTTCAAGTCGATCGGATAATAAACACGTAAGTTATTCAACAAACCAGATTCAGTGCTGCAGCCTGGGAGGGAAGAAGCAGCCATCGCTTAAAATGCCTCGCTTGCGCTGTCGCTTGTGCTGTTGCTTGTATGTGTGTGTATAAGAGAGCTGCTTAGAGTATTATCGAGCCGGCTTTTATTTTATCACAACTCAACACAGCGCTTCGCAACAGAATGAAATTAATCGTACCGAAGAACACAATCGACTCGAGCAATGTATGAAAATTCAGATTTCGGCTATGCTGCGAATGAATTGATTGCGAGTGAATCAAATCAGATCGAGTCAATGCTTTGTGAAATTTATCTTGACACTTTATAAATTGACGATATACACCAACATGTGTACCAAGTTTGGTTGCTCTAGCTTAAAGATAAAGGCAAAAAAATTGCGTTCATACGGACAGACGGACATTTCGCAAACCCAATATACTATTTTTCCCTTCGGGAACATAGTATAAAAAGTATAGTATATATTCAAGGACATATTTCTTTTGGGTATGATCGAGCCGCCCGAACACAACCGAACAGTAAGGTTTCGAACAGCATTAGTGGGCAGCCTGATTGCGAGCAGCATTCTGGAACATTCTTTGTTGCTCAACCAAAACGAACGATCAAATCATGTATGAATCAAGCGAGAGTGATTCTAGTACACACGCTAACGATCATTCATTTTTGCTGAAGTAAGTTGCTGCATCATAAAAAATTCGAGTAAATGTTCGGTTTTACTCGATACACTCTCTGATGTGTATGTGTAAGTGTACGTAGATGCGATCGGAAATTTTTGATCTGGGTACAGGGAGTTTTGTAGTCGGGTAAACTCGACTATAGCATTCTTACTTGTTTTTTTTTTTTTTTTTTTTGTATAGATTTAGTAATATTATAATTTTTAATATTTCTGCATATATCTTTAAAACAGGACAAAGTCAAGGAGGTTTTTGATACTGCCATCTGGGAGGGTCTAATGCCCACTGTCTTGCCGCCCAAACCATCTTTCTGGAAAAAGCTATTTTGCCTGGCCTGAAAGCACATAAAACTATTTCTTGCAACTCGAAGACAGAAAAACTTAAACATAATATAAATATTACTTTTTTTTTATAATATGTAGTTAATTATGCGCATACATATTTATACAAATGTACATGTAGTTCAGGGCTACTTAATTATATACACATTATTGAAACATTGTAAAAGTTCACTCATATACTTTAGTTATTTGCTTAGCAGTGCTATCAATAAATTACTAGAGCACTCACTGACTGATCTATAATATATATAATATTTAAAACCAATACAAAATTACAAACAAACAAGAAAGACCGGCTCTCTTCGGAGTGCCGAAGCTATATACCCTAGCATCTCAAGTTTCGTCCAATTTGCTCCTATGTGGTCGGATTTTGACCAAGTATTTAAAGTATAATAAAACTGTCACTTAATATGGATTTAATACAAAAAGTTGTTCATAAAAAACTCATTTCTCACCCGATTCCATGGCAGCTAAGTGATATAGTGGTCCGATTTTGACCAAATTTGGTCAAAATGTATAAACTAAGTATAAACAAAAAAGTTTTTCAATCAAAAAAGTTTTCCAATCATAAACATAGTCTTCGATCATTCCTATGACAGCTATATCTTATAGTGGTCGATCCGGTCGGTTCCGACATACATATGTATGTACTACCTGCAGTAACAAAAGGGTCTGTGCCAAGTTTCATCTCGATAGCTTTAAAAATGAGAGACTAGTTTGCATAGACGGACATCGCTATATCGGCTCGGCTATTTATGATTATTCTGGAAATACATATATACTTTGCTAGGGTATTAAAACACGTACATATTCAAACTATGTGGAAATTATTATTACAAAATTATTAAAGTTACGAGAACATTCGTATCTGATAGCAACACATTTTTTTTATAACAAAATTTGTGGTAATCAATTTTGAAATATATAAGTGCTTGATTGCTGCAATTGTTGTTCTTATTTTAAGGCTCCTAAATTAAAATTTTTTATAGAATCTTTAGAGATCTTATTAAATTTAGATACATGCATACAAAGCAAACAAACTGATGTTTCGTCATTCCATCCATTTAAGCACACGCACACACAGACATTAAGTTTTTTATCTTTAAAATACATATTGTATGTCGACGACAATGTAAACAAAAATAAATATATATACATATATATATGTATCTCAATAAAAACTGTACAAGCAAAATTATGCAAATACGTTTCTCCTTCCTTCAAGATGATGGAATCGTTAAAGGGTAAGTTCGCTACATATATCTATATATGTACAAAAGACTTCGTGCTGACTGACTGACTGATTGGCAATAATCGCACAGCCCAAACCATAAGAGCTAGAAAGCTGAAATATTCACAATAGGTTCCATCTATGATGAAAGTGCACACTAAGACAGGAACTTGGTAAGTTCCACCCACAAGCGTGGAAAGTCGTGGAAAACTGTTGTATAAGACTTAAATGTTTACCATCCAATCGGCTCAAACTCATTTGCAAAGATCTACACAAAAATTCATTTGACATATATTTCACCGATTTTGGAAAATCCACCCCAATTGGCGGAAATGGGAGTCTCAAGGTTGTATGGGCGAGTCTAATTTAAGTCCGATCACCTTCAATTCATTTTCAAAGCTCTTCACGTAAAAAAATTCGATAGGTGTCTCACCAATTTTGGGAAATTCAACCTCATGGTCGGAATATTGGTGGAAGTCTCTGACATTCGACATTGAACCTTTCATGCGAATGGCTTCAATATCATTTTCAAGGTTCTACACAAACACATAATAGGCGCGGCGTCCAAAGATTTTGCAAAATCTACCCCCAAAGTCGGAAAATTCGTGGAAAACTGTTGTATGAAACGCTATTTATTATCGTCCGATCTGCTTTAAACTAATTTTCAAAGCACTACAAATTAAATAATCCGACACCTGTATCACCGAATTTGGATTATTCAGCTCATCGTCAAAAAATCTGTGGAAATCTCTGGAACTCGACATTTTTTATTGTCATGCCATTGGCTTCAAACTCAATTTCAATATAAAACATAATAGGCGCGGTGGTCTACAATTTTGGAAAATCTATCAAGGTCTGAAAATTCGCGGAAAACTGTTGTATGAACCTTTTTAGAAAGCTACCGATTTTGAAAAATGCATGTCAGAGGTCAGAAGTCTGGAATTCAGCATTTTTGATTTTCATACTCATGGCTTTATACTAATACTAAACTGTAAAAAATATGCACTTTCATCTAGACATTTCGCTGGGCAAGGCCGGGGTGTTGCCTGCTAGTATACGAGTAGAGACCGAGCCATTTGTGCTGATAGCGGGTATTATGCCCTCCGAGCAAAATGGCGCACACTCTGTATCAATTTGTGGCACAACCATTTCGCAGATACATATTTAAAGTATACAATTTGGTAAATGCAACATATGTATAAATGTAAAGAAACCCTGTGTGTAAAAACTTCTCACAATCGACATCTACGTGGCAAAAGTTCATAGCTTGGATGAAGTCATTTGAGTAAGCTGAGCACGGTCAATCTGATATAGATATTTTGGTAAGGGTTGGTTTTACAAATCCACAGCACTGCCAGCACACAAAAACAATCCATAATTTATTTATAATTTTTGTTGGTTTTTCTTATAGTTTGTTTAAAAAAAATTTTTTTTTAAACAGAGTATAGTGGGCTTTTACAATGTCCCTCTGTCCGTATAACCGCAAATTTTTTTCACACCCTTGAAGCTGGAGCAATCCAAGTTGGTACATTTAATAAATCCTAACTGTGGCAAGTGTTATTTAATATCTTCTTGTAGGCGAATGCCATTTTTAAACAATTATATTCTTAATGGTAAGCCTCTTGTTCGAGTTGAATCGGTTGATGATTTGGGTATCCTTTTAGAACCCAAGCTTAAGTTTGACAAACATATCTCTTCTACCGATAATCGTGCCTTTGGTGTCCTAGGTGTCATAAGGCGTTGGCCAAAAGAATTTAACGGTCCCTACAATACTAAAATACTATATACTATACTACTTTTTCGACTTATTCTTGAATATGGGTCTTGTATTTGGTGTCCCCAATACAAGGTTCATTAGGACAGAATAAAATCGGCACAAAAACATTTTCTGAGTGTTGCACTCCGGGGTCTTAACTGGAATCCCAATACTTGCTTGCCTTCTTAAAGTGGTGGACTCTTACTAATCTTCCCTTTTTCCCTGATCATAGAACCATGCTTCGTATAATTTTTTTACACAAACTAATCAATGGAAATATTCGATGATGGGAATTAACTAATCAGCAAAATTAGTTTTACGGTTCCGATTAGAAGTTAAAGAAACTTCCTTCCTCTTTCTCTTCAAATTTATAATACTAATTATTCAATCCAAAACCCCTTTCGAATCTTATGTTCTAGGTACAATAACCTTCATTATTTAATATGTAATGCTACTTCTATTCTTTTACTTGAAACTTTACTCTTATGTTATCTACTGCTATTTGGCGGAAACCTAAATCTTAAGGTTATTATTTTGTGCCCCCACCCCCTTCCTCGCAAATCGGCAGAGCTTTCCCCAAAACACGATTTTCACAGGAGTATATCGCCTATGTTATATACAAACTTGCAGAAAACCTGGGATACCCTATTCGCTCAGAGAATGAGTTATCTCGCATCGAAGGGCAGTCCCAAGAATCCTGCAACCATTCACCAATAAGCCCCAGCAACCGTGTTTAGCTACTCCTATTCTCAGTCGCTCAGCCCGTTAGCATTCGCTGGTGAGTGGGTCACTGTTTGGACCCTCTCGTTCTTTCTGAGTCCCAATGACATCAGATGACATTAATGTACATTGCAGAAATATTTCAAAAGGGTTCAAAACAACGACGACTGTGAGCTATTATGATATGGGAACTCGTCGGGTAGGGAGTAAATAATCGACCAGCAACCAGTCTTTGGGGGGGTTCGTTGACTCAGTTCGCCGCATCATACTCACATTATACAAAAAAAAAATAATAGGGTCCCTTATGCTCCTATAATTGTCGGAATCGACAAAGCGATAAAAATAATCACTACAGGAAATAAGAAAAATAAGAGATAGAGTCGGAATTTAGAGGGTATATTTTCACACCTGACTTATGCTACGAGATGTAATTGTAGCTTCGCGTCTTCACCCACCCTTCCTATGATTTTCCATTGGCAAATACGATTTGATACCAGAAAATCCCAAAATTGTTTACGACATCTTTTCACCCATTACATTACTTACAAGGAAAAAGCAATTTATTTAGCAATTCATAATCCCGCAAAATTTATTTAATTTAACATAAAGTCCCTTCATAATGAGATTGATCTTGGTTTCCTTTCATATCATGTTTACTTCATATTTAAATTTACAATATCTTCGTGTCTTATTTTGATTCAATTGATCTAATGTACTAACATAGGTATCTTAGGTTCATCCTAATATGTATTTATATTATAGGTGTTTAAAATTATTAATTTCCACTATTTAACATTACAAGTGAATTACTTTCCTGCTTACGCTCAAAACTTTGATAATTTTAGGTTCTCTTACAAATCGGCTGCTCTTGTTCTCAATTTATTCACAAATATTTTAAAGTATTATACGAGTTCAAAATATACTGATTTTAAATGTGGTGGGGTAGATGTGTACTGAATTCTATGCATTGGGATATGTGGATAAGTTTTAAAATAGATGATAGGTTTTAGGGTTGATGGATAATCATAAGAGATAAGTATACATTCATAAGTTTTAAGTAAGATAAGTAAGTAAATTTACTTTAAGTCGCGAATTTAATATGTACTGTATTTTGTTTGTAAACATTTCTAGTGCTCCATATGCAAGTAGGAGAATTGTCTTATTGCCGGGCAAGTTCAGTGCCTAGAATCGAAAATTAACGGAGTGTTTATTGCTCTACTAGCAATCATTTACGATCGGCGATCAAAACAAAAACTTCAATAATATTTGTCATTGTTGATAACATTTACGCCGATTGAGTTTAGAAACAGAAAAGTGTATCAGCTTTATTATAGCGTTGGCGTTGCTAAGGTCGTAAACTTTGCGTTTGCTTTCCTTGTACCTTCTTTAGTTTATGGTGCAGACTCCGCCGAAGGCCTTCGAGGTTCCACCGATGTTGTTGTTTTTGTTGCTAAAGCTTGTAACGAACACACGAAGTGATGTCTCGGCATTACACTCTGTCTACTCTTGGGTCGGCCTAGCTCAGGGAAAAGGGGCGTGGGTTTGTGTATTGCCTTGAACAACTGCGTTACAATAATCAAAATTCGTAGACAGAAATCGGGAAATGTGAACGGAAAATCAAACCAATCGGTTATGAGGCGGACGTGGAGATAGAGTACCTATATAGAGTTGGAGAACTAAGGTGACATTGTTCTCCTTCTATACCCTCCCTACCTGTAGAATCAATACGAAAACTTTGCTGATTCTACCCTCAACATACCTGCGGGACTCAATGCCTAAGGTGCCCTTATAACTTTAATTCAGAACATATTCAATTCGATTGCTTACAAAATTTATATTTTTGCCCATTTATAGGTCTTCATAATTGATCGGTATATTAATATATGTAGCTGTCTTTACAAATTACAGAGATCAGCATCTTCTAGTCAATAGATTGTGTCTAAGTCAAACATACATGCGGTCGAAATTACAAAGATAAGCGCGAAAGCGTCAATGCTATGTATGTTAGATCGTTAGGGTTATTTAAATCTTGGGTATCTATAATCTATGGCATGGTATGTTTAATATTATATGATTTTCATTAGGTTATTACTTTAACAAAGTATGAGCTGTTAAATGTTTTATATAAACTTACAATGGTTTAAGATGCGGCTAGGCCGTACTTACATACATACAATCAGCTTACTCGAGTCGACAGGCCTGTAGACAAATGATGTGCTGTGTGAACTTCAAGTGGATTAGAAACATATAACAGCTTATATTTTACTTTATATACATACCATACCAAGTTTTAATTCAAGATTTCTTACTTGGCTAAATTACGATATTCGTTTCAAATTTCGAAATTACAAATTAATTCTTTTTGTATTCCGCGTTGATACGCGTACACTCTCCTATAAATTCAATGTATCGCTCCAAAATAAGCGCGTCTGCAGCGCTCGATCTAGGCTGGCGTTAGCAGGATGTTGTGGAAGCGGAATGTTAACACCACCCTGATTAGTCTTCCATATGCTGGCTATGCAGCGGGTCGCTCGTTGACGAAAGGGACGTCGGCGTGTCGCTCACAACACCACCTCGGTGCTCGGAGGTGTCCGTAAGGTGCAACAGCGGCGTATAACCTACACCGCAGTATCAGCAGTCATCAATGTAGATGCACAGCTGTCATCAATGTGGATGCGTGTGTGTACTGCAACGTGTGTGTGTGTACTACAACGTGTGTGTGTGTACTACAACATGTACGCAACGGCGTTGCTAGAAAGGCGTATTGGCCACGAGGTGTTCGACGCAGTCGGGGTGGCCGTGTGCACTACGGCGTTATCGCAAAACGCACTTGCAAATATGAATTGAACTGTGTGTTTTGCGGCGTGTACCCCTCAGCGTCTTTGCAAGCGCGCTTGCTGACCACTTTGGGCAGCCGTCACACGCAGCCGACAGACGCAAGTCCTACACAAAAAAAAGAATTTGTAAGACGCGAGTCTGTCACTTTTTGCTCAACGTACCTTTTATAAATTCAAGAATGCTATTCGCAATTTATCACGATAAGTGCCTGCATGCACTCGTTACGCTTTGTGTGCAATAATGCTGCAGCACAAAGTACAAAAATACTTTCTAAGACGTTGGATGCTTTTAGATTTTAATTTCTAACCAGAAACGATCTTATCTTGTCCAATTTGTCACACAGAAAGAGACCGATCGACGGAGTTGATTCGCGTCGTTATCGAAGCCCATGGATGAATTACCGATATTATCGAGTAATTTCATCTAGTGAATGGCAAAATTGCAAGTCCTGCCAACGCACTTCAAACAATCTGTTAATAGATCAACTTTTGAATTTTAACATTACAGCAACTGTCAATACAGTCGCGTCCAAACTAATGCAACAACAACAATGCAACTCCTGCAATGCAAATTTACATTGGCCAAACTGCACACCCCTACAGCACAGGTTTGATCTAAGTCTAAATGGCGAAGATAAAAGCTGAAAAAGGGTGATCATATGCTTACCAAATATCCTTAGCATGAAAATTACCTAGCTCTTTACCATTAATATCTTCTAACACGTATATTGATTGCCCAAGTTTCTTTTTGATGCGCGCCCTTGTTCCGATTGGAGCTAGTTTAGCGTTAAAGTTTGCGGCTGCATTGCTCAATACAAAATTCCGTTTTATAACCTCCTGGCCTATTTCAAATGTGCGTGGTCTGGATCGTAGATCATATGTCTTTTGATTTTTCTCGTACGCCTTTGTAAGATTTTTCCCTATATTTGCTCGGATGCTTTGAAAGTCATCAGGCCGCGACAGAATGGAAGTACTTTCATTTAAAAGATCTAAATTCCTCAAAAGCTTATAATCCTGGCCATGAGAAATCATCTGTTGGCCGAAAACTACCAAATAAGGAGACATGCCAATTGACTGGTGAATTGAATTCCGAAGAGCACAATTAATACTGCTGAGGAAAACATCCCATTCACGTTGATCCTGGCGAATATAGGCTCTCAGAGCGGCGTTTATGGAGCGATTCACCCTTTCCGCTGCGTTCGATTGAGGAGCATAGGCCCCAGTACACATATGTTGGATTCCATGCTTAGAAAGAAAATTACAAAAATCTCGACTCTTAAACTGAGTGCCATTGTCACTCACGACAATTTCTGGGACGCCAAAACATGTAAATATCTCATCATTTAGAATATCCATTACAACTTTTGAAGTGAATCTCTTAACGGCCTTAAGAAAGGTGAACTTTGAGAAATGATCGAGAATTATAAGTATTCCAATATTGCCTCTCTTGGTACGAGGAAACGGTCCAATAAAATCTAAATATAACCTCTGAAACGGTCGTTCGCTAGTAACTCGAGTACCCATAGGGGTTTTAAGACAACGAGTTGGATATTTTGTAGTTTTACAAATCTCACATTGCCCAATATAATTCCGAACATCGACCACCATTTTCGGCCAATAAAATCGTCGTCTGATACGTTCTAGGCATTTGGCAGTACCACAATGAGCGGCAGATGGTTGATTGTGAGCAGCACTAATTACACTGCCCCGCAAAGCCTCAGGAACTAACAGTTTCCAACAGTTCTCTGTTTGGCTTAAACTGCCATCTGAAAAATTTGTACGATGATAGATGTAATCATCGTGTACTTGAAAATCGGGTGACTTTAAAGCAACAAATTTGTCTTTTAAGGCACAATATTCCTCAGATTGAAATGCTTCAGATCCCAAATCGATTTCAGGAAAGCATTCGAGGTCGACAACTGCAATTTCATCTTCACTCTCGAAAGAACGAGACAACGCGTCCGCTACAACATTCTCGCTTCCCTTGCGATGTTCAATTTCAAAACAAAATCCTTGCAATTTAATAGCCCATCGCGCTAGCCTACCACTCAGATCTGATTGGTTCATAAGCCAACGCAAACTGGCGTGATCCGTAACTACCTTAAATAAATGCCCTTCAATATACATGCGAAATTTCTTCACTGCGAGAACTACGGCTAAGCACTCCAGTTCAGTAACTGTGTAGTTACGTTGCGCTCTATTTAGTTTTTTAGACATGAACGCTATCGGACGTTCACAACCCGAATCGTCGCATTGTGCTAAAACAGCACCTACACCATGCAAAGAAGCATCACATTGCACAACGAATGGCTTATTGTAATCAGGGTGAACAAGGAACGGAGCCGAACATAGCTTGCTCTTAATATTTTCAAATGCTACTTGTGCCTGCTCATTCCATTCAAAAGATTTCCCGCGCAGTAATTCAGTAAGATTAAAAATGACTGAGGAATAATTGCTAATGAAACGCTGGTACCACCCAGTCATTCCCAGGAATCTTCGAAGCTGTTTTTGAGTTTTTGGTATTGGAAACTCAGCGACTGCTCGAATCTTATCCGGATTCACTTGAAGTGCTCCCTCTCCAACTAAATAGCCAAGATAATCAACCTTTTTTATACAAAATTGACTTTTTTGCACATTAATTGTCAGTCCAGCCTTCCGCAATTGAGTAGAGATTTCCGATAGATGGAGAAGATGGTCTTCAAAGGAATGAGACAGGACGAGCAAATCATCTAGGTACACTAGAACATGCGATTTCAATTGGTAAGGGACTACCAAATCCATCAATCTACTCATTGTTTGAGGAGCGTTCGTCAATCCAAAAGGCATTCTTTTGAATTGATAAAGCGGTCTATTCGGAACTGTAAAGGCTGTTTTTGCACGGGATTCTTGATCTAAGCAAATTTGCCAAAATGCATCTTTGAGATCAATTTTGGAAATACAATGCACAGGAGGAAGCCGACTTAAAAGACCGTCCATAATTGGAATAGGATAGGCATCCCTGACTGTAACTGAGTTTAGTTTGCGCGCATCGAGACAAAATCTTACTTTGCCAGGTTTGACATGCAAGGTAACGGGAGACGACCACGGTGAGCTTGGAGCTTCTTCTATAACTCCTAATGTGATCATGCGATCGAGTTCCCCGCACAAAAGTTTTTCTTTTGCTGGAGATAAAGGATAGAACCTTTGCTTAATGGGCTTGGCATCGGCCGTATCAATGTTATGCTCAATTAAGGTAGTCAGGCCGAGTCCATCTTTCTCAAAGGAAGGAAACGATTCAATTATAGATTGCAAACGATACTTTTCAGTAGTTGACAACTGTAATTCAAAGGAAGTATTCGTGGATTCATTAACTATTGTATGTATAGAATTTATAGATGAAATACTAATTCCAAACTTATCCCAGAAGTCCATGCCACAAATAACATCCTGTTTTATAGATGAAACTATCAAAAACTCAAAGTTTGCTTGCGTTGAATTGTAAGTTATGGGTACAATAATCGTACCGGCGACACACTGTGTCTGTCCATCCGCCGTACGGACAATACCTTTCATTTTACTAAAAGTTAATTTCTTGGATACGATTTGTTGTGCAAGATTTCCCCCGATTACGCTCTTATTAGCTCCACTGTCTAAAAGCGCTAAGTAGTCTTGACCAAAAATCTCTACGTTAGTAAACGGTCGAATATCATTACCTTTATGAATGATAGCAGACAATACAAATCTATTTAAATTTCTTCGAATTTTCCAAAATTCGCGCATACGCAATGACGAACGAGATCTGGTGGAAACGATAGCATCAGCATTGAAAATTTCTGCTCTACGCTGACGATATTCTTGTAGTCGTATGTGGTACGGTTTAAAATGCCAAGGAGTTGATATAGCAGGTGGAAATGGTGACAGATCAGGTAATTGTTGTACATCATTTTGTGATTGCGAATCCGAGGCTAACGTCGGATATCCACTTTCGGAACACTGAGGATATCCTGTGTTGGGTTTTCCGAAGTTGGGCTACATTTTGTACAGTTTGGCTTATACACCTCTGGTGTACCACAACCGTAACAAAAAACTCTACGAGGCTTAAGACAATCGTGATATCTGTGACCCTGTTCTCCGCAGTTCCAACACTTAATTTTATCTGAGGTCCGAATAGCACAAAGCTCCTCGGTCATTTCTTTATCAGCTTCTTCATCCGAGCTTGGTTCGTGAAGAACAGTGTTGACGAAACGTTTGCCAACATTGGATCGAGGGAGTGGCTTCGTCCGAAGGCTACGAAAGAATTCCTCATGCCGATGGCATTCCTTACGGAGACTGGCTAAATCGGGAGTGTCCACGTGCAACAATTCGTGTTTTAACTCCGGCTTTAGATTGTGCCTAATCTCAACCGCCAAATCACTATCTAGCATGGGTTCGCGTAGCGAATCAGCAATGGATAACATTGCATCTAAAAAGTCGTCAAAGGTTTCACTGCTACTTTGCTTGCGACGACGCATCGCATTTTTGATATCTCGATCTGTTCGCTGATCTTGATATCTTTCTTGCAAACGGCTACATAACTCAAACCAATTCATATGATCGATTGTCCTATGAATTCGCCAGTAAAAGGTTAATGCAGGCCCTGCGAATAAAAGATGTGCGAACTGCGACAATAGGTCGTAATTCCCGTTTAAGCATTGAGACGTAAGGCAGTTTACCCTGTATATAAAATCTTCAATAGGGAGATCACCAGCGGAACCACTGAATTTAATTCGCCAATTACAAATGACGTTCGAGGTCCTTTCTGGATGCTCAACGGAAGAATCGTGAACGTTGGCGTGGGTAGCTGATGGTCCTGTCCTAATACTAGTATTACGCGCATTGCTGAAGCGCGGGGCTGGAGGAGCAATATCGCTTTCCCATTCAAGCTGCGGCTCTTCCCGGACATCTCGTGAAAAGGTCGACAAATTTAAGTTTCTGAATGCGGCACTAATTTGATCTGTTATAGCTGTTGTCATGCTTGATCTAAAATTTTCTAAGGAGTTGTTGACAAGCTGCTGAATACGGCCCTCCGCAAGGTCGTTTGATTCAGACGGTAAACTTGGACGTCTATTATCACTCCTGATGTTAGTATTCTGATTCCGGCGCACATTTGTAGTATTCTGTACATTGCGAGAAGATGATCTGGTGTTTATACGGGACTTAGGAACAGCCCCAGTTGAATTTTGCGAATTATTCGCGGATCCTAAACCACGTTGGGATCTTACAGATGGAGTTTTGGTCTCAGTTGAGACACTTTCTCTAATTTGTATTAAGACTCGCGAACAAGACTGTCTACATATAGGACAAGTTTCCTTAGTGTCTAACCAATCTAATAAACAAGATCGATGAAACTTGTGCTTGCAAGGGGTTTCTACAAAATCGAGTTCGGGACTTGTATCATTGCAAATGGTACATTGAGTAGACTCGCTCGGTGTAAGAGCCCTCAAGTCCTCAACGCTATGTCTGATGGCCATGATATTTTGAGAAAAAAAAACTTTATAAATACTAAGTAAACGCAATATAAAAGGTAACTCTCTATCAATTCGTCAATAAATAAGGGACTTCTCCTTTAGCACTGGCACCCGCAGTATGTATTTACTAGGTTCGCTATCTCCACAATCTGTAAACTGAATTTACTAAAACACGTTTGAGTATCTATTGCAATTAAAAGAGGAGCATGCCGAAAATATCCAGCATGAACAGATCTCAATTTTAATTCAATAGAAAATAGGTAAATTTAGCATTCTTTTTGCTTGGTATAGAACCGATTTGTAACCAGAACTATCGCTCCGAAGCAATTCGATATGCGCAATTCTACTGTATCGACTACATTCATAAATGTACACTCCTATCTACTGGTCGGGCTCCGACAATAATCAGATGCCAGCAATTCCTAGATAAATAGAAAGTACTTTCAGATACTACAATCAATATAATGGATGGTATTTGGCTTGTGGGCAAGGTGTTGGGAAGGTTAATCTGGGAAGCATGGGGGGTATGTTATACCAACAATACAATACTGGCCTGTAGGCTTATTCTTTTCGTAATGCCTTCAGCCTGTTCGATCGGGCCCCACGTTGGGCGCCATTTAATTATGTAACGAACACACGAAGTGATGTCTCGGCATTACACTCTGTCTACTCTTGGGTCGGCCTAGCTCAGGGAAAAGGGGCGTGGGTTTGTGTATTGCCTTGAACAACTGCGTTACAATAATCAAAATTCGTAGACAGAAATCGGGAAATGTGAACGGAAAATCAAACCAATCGGTTATGAGGCGGACGTGGAGATAGAGTACCTATATAGAGTTGGAGAACTAAGGTGACATTGTTCTCCTTCTATACCCTCCCTACCTGTAGAATCAATACGAAAACTTTGCTGATTCTACCCTCAACATACCTGCGGGACTCAATGCCTAAGGTGCCCTTATAACTTTAATTCAGAACATATTCAATTCGATTGCTTACAAAATTTATATTTTTGCCCATTTATAGGTCTTCATAATTGATCGGTATATTAATATATGTAGCTGTCTTTACAAATTACAGAGATCAGCATCTTCTAGTCAATAGATTGTGTCTAAGTCAAACATACATGCGGTCGAAATTACAAAGATAAGCGCGAAAGCGTCAATGCTATGTATGTTTGATCGTTAGGGTTATTTAAATCTTGGGTATCTATAATCTATGGCATGGTATGTTTGAGATTATATAATTTTCATTAGGTTATTACTTTAACAAAGTATGAGCTGTTAAATGTTTTATATAAACTTACAATGGTTTAAGATGCGGCTAGGCCGTACTTACATACATACAATCAGCTTACTCGAGTCGACAGGCCTGTAGACAAATGATGTGCTGTGTGAACTTCAAGTGGATTAGAAACATATAACAGCTTATATTTTACTTTATATACATACCATACCAAGTTTTAATTCAAGATTTCTTACTTGGCTAAATTACGATATTCGTTTCAAATTTCGAAATTACAAATTAATTCTTTTTGTATTCCGCGTTGATACGCGTACACTCTCCTATAAATTCAATGTATCGCTCCAAAATAAGCGCGTCTGCAGCGCTCGATCTAGGCTGGCGTTAGCAGGCTGTTGTGGAAGCGGAATGTTAACACCACCCTGATTAGTCTTCCATATGCTGGCTATGCAGCGGGTCGCTCGTTGACGAAAGGGACGTCGGCGTGTCGCTCACAACACCACCTCGGTGCTCGGAGGTGTCCGTAAGGTGCAACAGCGGCGTATAACCTACACCGCAGTATCAGCAGTCATCAATGTAGATGCACAGCTGTCATCAATGTGGATGCGTGTGTGTACTGCAACGTGTGTGTGTGTACTACAACGTGTGTGTGTGTACTACAACATGTGTGTGTGTACTACAACATGTGTGTGTGCTGCAACGTGTGTGTGTGTACTACAACATGTACGCAACAGCGTTGCTAGAAAGGCGTATTGGCCACGAGGTGTTCGACGCAGTCGGGGTGGCCGTGTGCACTACGGCGTTATCGCAAAACGCACTTGCAAATATGAATTGAACTGTGTGTTTTGCGGCGTGTACCCCTCAGCGTCTTTGCAAGCGCGCTTGCTGACCACTTTGGGCAGCCGTCACACGCAGCCGACAGACGCAAGTCCTACACAAAAAAAAGAATTTGTAAGACGCGAGTCTGTCACTTTTTGCTCAACGTACCTTTTATAAATTCAAGAATGCTATTCGCAATTTATCACGATAAGTGCCTGCATGCACTCGTTACGCTTTGTGTGCAATAATGCTGCAGCACAAAGTACAAAAATACTTTCTAAGACGTTGGATGCTTTTGGATTTTAATTTCTAACCAGAAACGATCTTATCTTGTCCAATTTGTCACACAGAAAGAGACCGATCGACGGAGTTGATTCGCGTCGTTATCGAAGCCCATGGATGAATTACCGATATTATCGAGTAATTTCATCTAGTGAATGGCAAAAGTGCAAGTCCTGCCAACGCACTTCAAACAATCTGTTAATAGATCAACTTTTGAATTTTAACATTACAGCAACTGTCAATACAGTCGCGTCCAAACTAATGCAACAACAACAATGCAACTCCTGCAATGCAAATTTACATTGGCCAAACTGCACACCCCTA